>OZ020276.1:93374-429316 GCA_963971205.1 Aethes cnicana | reverse complement strand
CCGACTGGTTAAAATGTGATAGATTATCTATGTCGCAAATATAAATCCGAAGTGAAGCCGTGGTGGCCTAGTGGTTCGACCTACCGCCTCTCATGCAGAGGGTCGGGGGTTCGATTCCGGCTCGCACCTCTAAGTTTACTTAGGTGCGAAATTCAATTTGAATTTACCACTGAGCTTTTCGGTGAAGGAAAACATCGCGAGGAAACCTGCACGCATCTGCGAAGCAATTCAAAGATGAGAGGAGGCCTGTGCCCAGCAGTGGGACGCAAATAGGCTGTAGTAAGTAAGTAAGTAAATATAAATCCACCACCACCACCATAACAGTCTCAGAGGCAGACAGGTTTCCTTACGATGTATTCCTTCACCGAAAATCTCTGGTAAATTCAAATTGAATTTCAAACATAAGTAAACTCAGAGGTGCGAGTTGAATTCAAACCCCCGACCATCTGCCTGCGAGGCGTAGGTCGAACCACTGGGCCACCACGGCTTTTGTAGTTATTGACCAGGATTTTGAAGGGACAACAGATCTAATTAGGTAATATATAAGGCTACCTAGTGAGCACCTAGTGGGCTGCCTAGTCTAGTGGGCGGGGCACATTGCTCGCAGGACTGATGGCCGATGGGGACGGAAAGTTCTCGAGTGGCGTCCGCGAACCGGGAGACGAGCTGTCGGTAGGCCTCCAACAAGATGGAGCGACGACCTCGTGAAGGTCGCGGGAAACCGGTGGAAGCAAGTAGCACAGGACCGGTCTGAGTGGCGAGCCTTGGGGGAGGCCTATGTCCAGCAGTGGACGTCTTTCGGCTGAAATGATGATGATGATGATAATGATGATGATGATGATGACCTAGTGAGCACCACGTGCGTGGGGATGCCTAGCCACGTGGACGCATGATTATTGAGTTAGTACATTGGGCTCGGTAGTTTTCCGAGAAATCCTTTCTTACTCCCCTACACTCCCTAAGAAACCTACATGCCAAAATTCAGCCTTCTACGACCAGTAGTTTCAGCTGTGCTTTTGTCATCAGTCACTCAATCAAGTCAATAAAGTAAGTGCTTGAATTACTGCCAAAATGGTAAAGGGACGAAAATGTTGGTGCAACAGTTACTAAGTAGAAACGAGAAGCCAGAAAGAAGGTAGCAAAGAAAGTATTTTCCAATTTGGAAAATAACGAAAGTAAATCGATCTCTTAGTACTTAATGAGACTAAAAATATTAATAATAAACTCACCATACCGCCGCAGGCCACGGAAAAACGGGTACCCTGGCTCACTGTAACGAAAAAAAAAACAGATTAATTCAAGAAAACACATAAAAGAACATTTACCTAAAGTGTAAAAAAACTATTGGAAATACTTCCTTGAAACAAAATAAAAAACAAAAGTAAAAAAGAGGTTCTAAAAGCACGTGTGAAAGCACATGGTGCTAAACAAGATGGCGGCGTGATTCAAAATGGCCGTCATTGTGCGTAATACTTACGTCCCGCTCCGTAACCGAGTGCGCCGTGCGTGTGCGCACCTCGCCTTTTATACACGCTGCCGAGACGCGCCAGACGAAGTGTGGTGTAACTGAAAAATAAATTTATAATTACAGCAAGGATTAATATTCATGTCAATTTATTTTAGAACTATAACAAGATGGAGCGACGACCTCGTGAAGGTCACGGGAAACCGGTGGAAGCAAGTAGCACAAGACCGGTTTGAGTGGCGAATTTTGGGGGAAGCCTTTGTCCAGCAGTGGACGTCTTTCGGCTGAAATGATGATGATAATGATGACCGCCTTTTGTATACTGCATTTTTTTGTTTGTGTAATAAAGAGTTTAAATTAATAAATAAACTTATTTATAACACATACCGCCCCGCACCAGTTGCCTCACAGGAACGGGCAGTATATTCCATATAAAAACCGACCGGAACGAGAAATCACACACTCACACCTCACGCGCACGTATTTGTACACCGTAATATTTTATTGTGCAGTTTAGATTCCGTTTGGTGTCGCGGGTGTGGTTAAACGTATTAATTTTTTATCCTGGAAAACATCTCTTCATGGAGGGAAAAAGGAGTATACCTATCTAATACTTTATAAGTTAAGTTAAAGTTATCAGGCATGGATGTTCATCTCTCTCACACGAATGGGTTTTGGCTAAGTTGGTTACTGAACACAGTACGACTCTTTTACCATACTTATAGACTTGCCACTTTTTCCCGATATTTACACGGGATAAGGATTTCATAAAACAAATTATTTACAAAGTTATCTAATTCGATTATTACCTAAGTACTACTTATGATAGAAGAAACAATTTTTATCAATTCAAAGAAAGCCCAGACAAAATAGACATTTACTAAATTAAATATGGTATGAAGTATTGATTATTTAAATAACAAAATTCCTGTTTTCCAAGTGAAATATTGCTTAGCGGCCTTTTTCACAATGAGCGAATTCAATAAAACAAAAGAAGTACTGCAACCCTCATGCCTTAGTGTGCCTTAGTGCACCATGTACTTTAGTATTAATTTAAAAAAAAAGATAGACAATCATGTATGTAAAATGTCAGGTCACTCTGTATGGAAAATGCTATAAGTACAAAGTGACCCAATTTCATTGCGGTTGAGTGTATTATGAAATGATAAATGATAGGTAAGCATTTTTCATATTTTCCTCAGATTCTCTATTTTTTATTAAAACGAACTAATTAAAAAACAAAAACAATAATTTAAAATTAACTGTGAAAAATGACGCTTAAATCGTAAAATGAATTTGGATGTAAGTAAAGTAACTTAAAGGTTATAATCCGAATTAAGGTATAGGATAATCTTTATTACGCAAAAGTTAGAAGAATTAGTTGTAAAGACTTTCAACGAAATGTAGCTGTAGGTATAGTTAAAAAAATTACATAACGACATAGACGTAAATAATATAGGCCCGGTCTAACGTACACGTAATATGTCCCCACTTCCTCGGTGTCCAATCCAAAGTTCTGTCACCGAGCGTGCGTTACAATAAGCGTTTTTTAAAAAACTTTTTTCGAAACTGTTTCTCAGTATCTAAAAACTCGTCTCGTTGTTGGAAAAATGTGACCCAGCTTTAGTGTCACGATACAAGTTTAACTTTGGATTGAACACCAAGGAAGTGGGGACACATGACATGTATCTACGTTAGGCCGGGTCCATACGAAGTATTATTTATGTCTATGCATAACGATTAAGGTTTGAAAATAATCCCAAAAATACAAACTTGCACCGCCACGACAATTTCTGTTTTGCCCAAAGGTTAACTGGTAGAGAATGCCTTATGGAATTAAGTTCGCCTTTTGTATTTATTCACTAATGTGCAATAAAGTTTAAATAAATAAATAAACTTGTTGTCTTGATAACGCAACCAACCGTACCTGATATGTTTTCCAATGTACCCGCTTATTTTTTCTAATTTTATAACAACTACCCTCGACTTTTTTATTGCATTGGTTGATAACGAATGAGCACACAGGCCTGGTAAGTGGTCACTGTGATCCATGGATATAATTAATCATAAGATTTCTAACCCAAGGACTGATTGAATTCCATGGTAGAATGGTAGTTTCACCGGGTACCGGAACACAACAGTGCGAGCATTGCTATTAGGCGACAGATTAGTGAGTAAGATGGTGGTAGCCATCCGGACGACCTCTGCATCCTACGCTCAGCAAAGTAATTTATCTTATATTATAATATCATTAACGAGTTATAGGTAGAGATAATCTTCTACTATATAAAAATAAGTCGGGTTTTCCTCCCTGACGCTATAATTCCAGAACGCACGAACCGATTTCCACGGTTTTGCATTCGTTGGAAAGGTCTCGGGCTCCGTGAGGTTTAAGGCGGTAGGAAGTCCGCGGGGTCAGCTAGTCTACTATAGGAAGTCCCGCGACTCCACATTTCCAAACGCTTCAAGGTATTTATTATTATTTAAAAAGCACCACTAACACTCTCGTATAGTTGACGGCTGTCTCAGCACGCACACATGCGTTGAGAGTGTTGGCGGTGCTTTTTAGATACTTTGAAGCGTTTTGAATAGTGGAGGTGCGGGACTTCCTATAAAATAGATTATCTCTACAAGTAGGAGTTGTTCAGAGCGAGTACTTACTCGTATAGATGATTGTTTTTCCTATTTTCTTACCAATTTAATTTTCTGAATCCGTGGTGGCCTAGTGGTTCGACCTCCGCCTCGCATGCAGAGCGTCGGGGTTTGAATCCGGCCGCACCTCTGAGTTTAATTACGCAATTCAAATTGAATTTACCACTGTGCTTTTCAATGAAAGAAAACCTGCACGGGAACGCATCTGCGAAGTAATTGAGGGATGTGTGTGAAGACCCCAATCCGCACTGGGCCCGCGTAGGGACTGTATTAGTCCAAATCCTCTCGTCTCGTGATGAGAGGAAGCCTGTGCCCAGCAGTGGGACGTAAATAGGTAGGTAACAACCTGTGGTTAGTGGTTTCTTAGGTATGTTATAAATACCCCTAGGCGAAGTCGAAGTTGAAGCCGTGGTGGCCTAGTGGTTCGACCTACCGCCTCTCATGCAGTGGGTGGGGGGTTCGATTCCGGCTCGCACCTCTAAGTTTACATAAGTAAACTTGTGCGAAATTCAATTTGAATTAACCACTGCTTTTCGGTGAAGGAAAACATCGTGAGGAAACCTGCACGCATCTGCGAAGTAATTCAAAGATGTGTGTGAAATCCCCAATCCGCACTGGGCCCGCGTGGGGACTTTATCCCAAACCCTCTCGTGATGAGAGGAGGCCTGTGCCCAGCAGTGGGATGCAAATAGGCTGTAGTAGTAGTAGTAGTACATTAACTAAACGTTCAATTCAAATTTTGAATAAACTTGATTTTTTTTTATTTTAAAGAAAATACCAGAGTACCTACCTACATACATTTGTTAGTATATTGATTTGTTAAGAAACCGACACTTACTCTGTTTTACCCTACGGTTGACTGGTAGAGAATACCATTGGGCATTAAGTTCGCCATTTGTACATATTTGTTTTCTTGTGCAAAAAAGTTTAAATAAATAAATAAAAGCCCAAATGAATCTGCGTCAGTTGCAGTATAACGGAATATATTGCTATAGATAACAAACGTATACCTAAATCATACTATATCTCAGAACCGCAAGCATTTAGCCAGAAGTACCTCCACCCACCCCCTAAAGTAGTAGCCATCTTACCCCCCCTAATACTGTCTTTGCCAGACCCACCACCCTAGAAAAAAACAAAAATATACTGGTAATTTTCAGGGAGGAGGTTAAGTGGGCGGGGCTTTGGCACGCCCAGCCGAGATGGGCGGGGCGTCATTTGTTACTCATCTTATATTAAATGTGTTGGTAAAGTAATTGGATGAGATGGAACTATTCTAGTTTAATGGGTGGTGACGTAATCAAATCTGTTAGAAGATTGTTCATTCATTGCTGTTAAGGAGATTAAAAAACAAATGTCGTGCAAACATTGCTGTTTTTTGTAATAATCATTTAAAGATCATTTCCGTTTGAAAGCGATATTAAAAATTCTAACAATATATAATTTACAAGCTTCTTCTGCCCGCGATTTCGCCCGCGTGGAAGTCGGTTATCTCGTTTCCGCGGGAACTATGCGTTTTTCCGGGGGGAAAAAGTAGGTAGCCTATTTCCTTTTCCGGGACTTATACTATCACCATACCAAATTTCATGTAAATCGGTCCAGTAGTTGTAGCGAGGAGAAGTAACAGACAGACAGACAGAGTTCCTTTCGCATTTATAATCCATACTAATATTATAAATGCGAAAGTAACTCTGTCTGTCTGTCTCTTACCTCTTCACGCTTTAACCGCTGGACCGATTGCGATGAAATTTGGTATGCAAATAGTTAGGGTCCCGGGAAAGGACATAGGCTACTTTTAATCCCGGAAAAATGCATAGCGAAGTCACGGGCAGAAGCTAGTATTATAATATGGATTAGTTTGAATGTTAATCAAACCCTAATCGTGGTTTATTAATAAAACAAAAATCTATATCACAAGGTGTCAAATAAGGCCAGAACAGAAACACAGCCTTATTTATAAAATAAGTACTTTGTTCTACAAAACCAATGTGTTATGTTTTGAGACAAAATGTCAAATTTTCACAGGTTACGAAATGGTAAACTTTTTTAAACAGTCTTAACCTACCAAACAGACCCCACCGCTACATTAAATTCGTTAACGGTGTTTTTAAAACCAGAGAGGTTTAAAAAGTAAAAAAAGCACCCTCGGGACAAACAAAGCGAGACCTCAAAATGCTAATTTGCCTACAACTAAACATTTTTTCGCTACAATTTGTAACAAAATGGGGATACACTCGCGATGAAAGAAAGTGTACAATCTTTTACAGATCTCAAATTAAAAAAAAAAACAAAATTTAAGGTAATCGACTGATTAAAAATACCTCTTTATAAATATATCTGACATGAACCATTAAAGTCACAAAATAAAAACTTGTTATTCTTACATTTAAACCGTAAAACGGTGTGTGGAATTGAAGAATATACATATATTACATCACCCTTGGCCGTAAAGTGGGATTTTCTGCCCGCTACGCAGAGAGAAATTCTCACTTCTTGGCCAAGGAAAGACGTAAAACTTTTGACAAACCACGGGCGGTAATTCGTAAAGCCCCAGATCGCGTATTTATGGCCTTCACCTTCGGTTCTGGCCACAGAATTCTGCGATCTGTAATGTACTATTACATCACCCTTGGCCGTAAAGTGGGATTTTCTGCCCGCTACGCGGAGAGAAAATCTCACTTCTTGGCCAAGGAAAGACGTAAAACTTTTGACAAACCACGGGCGGTAATTCGTAAAGCCCCAGATCGCGTATTTACCTATGGCCTTCACCTTCGGTTCTGGCCACAGAATTCTGCGATCTGTAATGTACTATTAACTACCCCCATACCAAATGGTGTTGCATTCCGCCTAGTATACTTTTCGAGTTAAATCCAGACATACATACACAAACTGATTTTTTTTATAAAAATCGTTATTTACATAATTTTTAGTTACATTAATTTTAAGTGGCGTAATAGTAAAAAATAGACGGTTCAAGGAAGTCATATTTTTATTTATTTAGAAGTCCTTTGTGAACGGCGATTGAGGGCTATAGCGGGCGCCATGTTTTATTCATCGCGTAACAGAAAATATTGAGCGTCATCTGTATTTTTAAGAGACAACAAACACGAGTACAAAACACACAGATAGTTGTGCCAGTTTCGGAAAAATACATGTTATATATTCCTGATCTGAAATGGGACTGGGCTGGCGGATGCATCCGGAACGGTGGGCCAAAAAAGCCACAGCGTGGGTTCCACGAGATGGCTGCTGGAGAAGAGGCAGACCCAAAAGGAGATGGCGGGACAACTTGGACGCATTGGACCCAGATTGGCGGGAGCTTGCACAGAATAGAGGAGAGTGGCGAAAAGGAGGGGAGGCCTTTGCCCAGCAGTGGGACACTTCATAGGCTATAATAATAATAATATTAAAAATAATTTCCTGAAACTTGGTAGATACTGAATATATATATGGTTGTGGGCTCTAATATCCGCACTTGGCTCATTTATGTTGAGCCTTTGTACGTTAAAATGCCGACTAGGGATCTAGCCAGCCTAGCTCCGACCAGAAGCGCAGGATTTTCCTGGTATCTCCGCAGGCTTCAGGCAGGATTGGTAGATATTGAAAACAAAAGTAATTACATCCATTTGCTTTTGTTGCTTTTTATTTTAAAAGGTACATACTTTATAATTTAGTTATATTTTATCATAGCGAGGAAACCTGCACGCACCTACGTAACAATATCGATATAGTCCTATACTATCAAACGAGCAATATTTGTAATCGCGTTCTCGAAAACGGCTCTAACGATTTAGATGAAATTTGGTATATATAGAGAGAGGGGTCGATCTAGATAGGTCTCATATGTGGAAAAAACATATTTAGCCATTTTCACCCGAGAAAATCTCGGTCGCCAAGGTACTATGAATTAAGTATCCAATACTTAACTATAGTGGAGTAAGCTTAAGTCTTAATGGAGACTATAGCCAAAAAATTCTCATGGTTTAAAGGAGGTTTGTGCCCAGCAGTGGGAGTTAAATAAACTACTGTGATTTTGAGATTAGTATTAATTATCATTCACTATTAATGTATTTTCCTTTTTCACCGACATTTGAATCATGTTCAAGTCATGGCCGAGTGACATTCATGACACCAAAGACGCATTTTTAGGGTTCCGAACCTCAAGAGGTAAAAAACGGAACCCTTATAGGATCACTCGTGTCTGTCCGTCCGCCTGTCACAGTCAATTTTCTCCGATACTACTGGGCCGATTAAGTTGAAATTTGGTACGTATAATGTGAGTTTGTGACCCAAAGACGGATGTGTAACGAAAATAAATGAATTTTAAATATAAACCCTATTTTTGGGGGCTAAATTTGAAAAAAAATATTAATGAAGTTTTTCAAACTATATCGTGTGATATATCAAATGAAAGTAATTTTTATGATGATCTCAAATATATATATATATATTTTTTTTTTGTTCAACGAAAAATTACCATTCGCCCCCCCCCCCCCCCCATATCCGAAAAGGACCTAAAATTTTGGAAAAAATACGGAGGATAGTTATTGAGATTACAGGAAAATTATTAAGAAGTCCATGGTATTTGAAATCTATCATATAAAAGAGCTTATCCTGTGAAACGGTTTGAAAATGACGTCATTGAAAATAATCAAGGGTCGGAACCCTCTCCACGCGAGTTTAACTTGCTTCTTGGTCGGTTTTTTTTACTAGTCTTTACATAAAATTGCAAGCAATTGTACAAAATAAATTCACTTAACAAAAAGGAAGGTCCAAAGGCACGGAAAAGGACAATCTCCACCCAACTCCTGTTTTTTGTTTCACCGACATATTTTATTTACTAAGTGGGTATTTGAATAAAAATGCGCTCCGCAGACCGTTAAAAGTGGAAAGAGTGAAGATTTATGTGTTATCTCTTTTATCTTGGTGCTTTATTGCTCTTTGTGGAGGTATTTTGTGTAGAAATGATGTTTTATCTGTTGAAAAATACCATGTAGCCTAATATATTTCAGCCACAGCCACTGCTGGGCACAGGCCTTCTCTCATCACGAGAGGGTTTGGGCTATAGTCCCCACGCGGGCCCAGTGCGGATTGGGGACTGAAAATAAAACAATAAAACATGTTTCACGGTAAATACTCGTAGCAGCAGACGGTATTGTCGCAGACAAACATACCAAGTTCTTTCACATAATATTGTAGCGGGGGGTTGATGTTAGCTCAGGTAGATGCTGCAGGCACGGAGATCAGCGGTGGAATCCGAAGACACGAAGACGATGTCTAACTTATTAAAATAGCTAAATCTTGAAGACTGGCCCTATTACTGCCCTAACACTGCCTAACTAAGAAATAATAGATTTTAAGTTGAATTGATATTATATTTTGAGAGATGTGTTCATTACAATGGATAGCAAAAGACTCCCTAAAATAAATGCTAGACAAATTACCTATTTTTGGAAGAGAATGTGACAACTAACCGATTGTACTCGGCCAGTCTCCACAATATGCAATATTAATATAGGTAAGAATTAGCTAAGTGAACAAACTAGAAGATCGATAATCGATCAGCTGCTCAAGGCATGGAGGTAATGGTGCATCTGGAGCGAGTATTTCGAAACAAAAAAATCGAGCTTATACCTCTAAAGACGGTCTCCTTAGTCAATTTTGGAGATGTTAGGTGTCTTCAAAAGTCAAAATATGATTTAAAACACAATGATAATTATAATATAACTTTCTTATAATACTAGCTTCTGCCCGCGACTTCGTCCTGCAGTTATCGCGTTCCCGCGGGAACTATGAATTTTTCCGGGATAAAAAGTAGCCTATGTCCTTTCCCGGGACCCCAACTATCTCCATGCCAAATTTCATCTCGATCGGTCCAGCGTCAACCGCGTGAAGAGGTAACAGACAGACAGACAGAGTTAAGTACTTTCGCATTTATAATATTAGTATGGAAAAGGATATGTGTCCACCATTGAATTTGTATATATGTATAATACAGTTTTGGAGATGTGGTAGGTAGGTAGGGTGTCTCCAAAGGTCACAAGTAGGAATAAGGTTCGATAAAGAACGATACAAGCTTTTTACGCCCCTCGCCCCCGCGCACCTGGCACAATATTTGGTCACAGAGGTAGTTCCAGTTATTACGAGTAGTTAGTACTTCCATGGCTGAAGCCCAGTGGGCGCGGGTCGTAACCTGCTATCGTCGTGATCTACCGATGCGCGGTAATCGCGCCACTGTGCAAACAGTGCGGGCACGATCCTTCGACCACTGTGCACAGGCTGATAAAAAAAAAATAGAACCGGAAAACAATATTTGCTCGAATGAACTAGCTAAAAATTTTTAAATAAAAATATAAAAACCGCCTTCAAACTCCGACAGACTGCGATGTCAATGTCAAGTTCACTATATGATTATCCTTTCTTTGGGTCGGTTCACTTGACAGCGACTTCGCAGTCTGTCGGAGTTTGAAGGCGGTTTTTTTTATTTAAAAAAAAATTTCGGCTACAATTTCCAAACATTACTATAGAAGTACATAAGTAAGTCTGAAATCTTCGAAATTGACACCAAAATCATCTGCGTGCTAGCAAATTTTGAGGAGTTCCCTCATTTTCTCATGGATCCCATCATCAGAACTAAACCAAATTAATATGGGACCAACTTGAAAGTACCACCTTTCCAACAAAAAGAGAATCATCGAAATCGGTTTACGTTTACTATTTATTTTTGGTGAACATACATTAAAAAAAAGATTCCGACGAATTGATAAACTCCTCCTTTTTTGAAGTCGGTTAAAAATTAGTTTCGTTCGACACCTATCGATTTATCGCCCCAAAAACCCTTATAGGTATTGCAAATGTCGTCCAAATCTTTAGAGCCGTCTCTGAAATTCACTCAACAGCAATTAATTCAGGTCAATTTGTAAGGAAAATAAAGTGACCCGAATTAATTGCTGTTGAGTGTAGTTGGTATAAATTGAATTTTGCACATAAGTAAATTCAATTTGAATTTACCACTGAGCTTTTCGGTGAAGGAATACATCGTGAGGAAACCTGCACGCATCTGCGAAGTAATCAAAGATGTCTGTGAAGTCCCTAGTCCGCACTGGGCCCGCGTGGGGACTATAGCCCAAACCCTCTCGTGATGAGAGGAGGCCTGTGCCCAGCAGTGGGACGCAAATAGGCTGTACTAGTAGTAGTAGTGGTAGTAGTTGGTATAAAAAATTTACAAGGTAAGCGCGTTTAAAGTATAAGGGTAGGTTACTTTGGGCGACCGATCTTACCTCGGGTGAACATAGCCAAAAATGAGATTTCCCGAATATGAGATTAAGCACAATACACAAATACTAATCCATATCTATCTATACTATAATAAAAAATAAAATAGAACCGACTTCAAACTCCGATAGCCTGTGAAGTTGGTGTCAAGTTCACTATAAGATAGTCATAGCTTTGGGGCGGTTCACTTGACACCGACTTCGCAGTCTGTCGGAGTTTGAAGTAGGTTCTATTTTTTTATTTAAAAAAAAATTTCGGCTACAATTTCCAAACATTACTATAGAAGTACATAAGTAAGTCTGAAATCTTCGAAATTGACACCAAAATCATCTGCGTGCTAGCAAATTTTGAGGAGTTCCCTCATTTTCTCATGGATCCCATCATCAGAACTAAACCAAATTAATATGGGACCAACTTGAAAGTACCACCTTTCCAACAAAAAGAGAATCATCGAAATTGGTTTACGTTTACTATTTATTTTTGGTGAACATACATTAAAAAAAAGATTCCGACGAATTGATAAACTGCTCCTTTTTTGAAGTCGGTTAAAAATTAGTTTCGTTCGACACCTATCGATTTATCGCCCCAAAAACCCTTATAGGTATTGCAAATGTCGTCCAAATCTTTACAGCCGTCTCTGAAATTCACTCAACAGCAATTAATTCAGGTCAATTTGTAAGGAAAATAAAGTGACCCGAATTAATTGCTGTTGAGTGTAGTTGGTATAAATTGAATTTTGCACATAAGTAAATTCAATTTGAATTTACCACTGAGCTTTTCGGTGAAGGAATACATCGTGAGGAAACCTGCACGCATCTGCGAAGTAATCAAAGATGTCTGTGAAGTCCCTAGTCCGCACTGGGCCCGCGTGGGGACTATAGCCCAAACCCTCTCGTGATGAGAGGAGGCCTGTGCCCAGCAGTGGGACGCAAATAGGCTGTACTAGTAGTAGTAGTGGTAGTAGTTGGTATAAAATATACAAGGTAAGCGCGTTTAAAGTATAAGGGTAGGTTACTTTGGGCGACCGATCTTACCTCGGGTGAACATAGCCAAAAATGAGATTTCCCGAATATGAGATTAAGCACAATACACAAATACTAATCCATATCTATCTATACTATAATAAAAAATAAAAAATAAAATAGAACCGACTTCAAACTCCGATAGCCTGTGAAGTTGGTGTCAAGTTCACTATAAGATAGTCATAGCTTAGGGGCGGTTCACTTGACACCGACTTCGCAGTCTGTCGGAGTTTGAAGTAGGTTCTATTTTTTTATTTAAAAAAAAATTTCGGCTACAATTTCCAAACATTACTATAGAAGTACATAAGTAAGTCTGAAATCTTCGAAATTGACGCCAAAATCATCTGCGTGCTAGCAAATTTTGAGGAGTTCCCTCATTTTCTCATGGATCCCATCATCAGAACTAAACCAAATTAATATGGGACCAACTTGAAAGTACCACCTTTCCAACAAAAAGAGAATCATCGAAATTGGTTTACGTTTACTATTTATTTTTGGTGAACATACATTAAAAAAAAGATTCCGACGAATTGATAAACTCCTCCTTTTTTGAAGTCGGTTAAAAATTAGTTTCGTTCGACACCTATCGATTTATCGCCCCAAAAACCCTTATAGGTATTGCAAATGTCGTCCAAATCTTTACAGCCGTCTCTGAAATTCACTCAACAGCAATTAATTCAGGTCAATTTGTAA
This sequence comes from Aethes cnicana, assembly GCA_963971205.1. Classification (NCBI taxonomy): domain Eukaryota; kingdom Metazoa; phylum Arthropoda; class Insecta; order Lepidoptera; family Tortricidae; genus Aethes; species Aethes cnicana. The sequence goes on along the minus strand of OZ020276.1, from coordinate 416,209 downwards.
GGAAAATAAAGTGACCCGAATTAATTGCTGTTGAGTGTAGTTGGTATAAATTGAATTTTGCACATAAGTAAATTCAATTTGAATTTACCACTGAGCTTTTCGGTGAAGGAATACATCGTGAGGAAACCTGCACGCATCTGCGAAGTAATCAAAGATGTCTGTGAAGTCCCTAGTCCGCACTGGGCCCGCGTGGGGACTATAGCCCAAACCCTCTCGTGATGAGAGGAGACCTGTGCCCAGCAGTGGGACGCAAATAGGCTGTACTAGTAGTAGTAGTGGTAGTAGTTGGTATAAAATATACAAGGTAAGCGCGTTTAAAGTATAAGGGTAGGTTACTTTGGGCGACCGATCTTACCTCGGGTGAACATAGCCAAAAATGAGATTTCCCGAATATGAGATTAAGCACAATACACAAATACTAATCCATATCTATCTATACTATAATAAAAAATAAAATAGAACCGACTTCAAACTCCGATAGCCTGTGAAGTTGGTGTCAAGTTCACTATAAGATAGTCATAGCTTTGGGGCGGTTCACTTGACACCGACTTCACAGGCTGTCGGAGTTTGAAGTAGGTTCTATTTTTTTATTTAACATTTTTTTCGGCTATAGTTTCCAAACAGTGTACGATGGGACGTAAGTCTCACTGTAGTCTTTGAAATTAATGCTAAAATCATACACATGCTAACAAATTTCGAGGAGTTTCCTCGTTTTGTCATGGATCCCATCATCAGAACTAAACCAAATTATTAAAACGGTTCAAGTTGGAGGTACGCCTTTCAATTAAAAAAAGAATCATCGAAATCGGTTCACAATTGACGGAGATATGCGTGGTCATACATAAAATATATATATATACGCGTCGAATTGAGAACCTCCTCCTTTTTTTTTTCGTCGGTTGAAAAGAGCAGAGCCCGGCGTGTCTGTACATACAAAGAAAAGTTCAAAAAAAGGAACGGGGGGTCTAAAGATGTATGGTAGACCACAAAACAGCGATTTTTAGAAATCTTTTCTGTCTGTCTGTCTGTCTGTCTGTCCGTCTGTTTGTTAGAGTTAATCTCCAAATCTACTGAACCGATTTGAATGCAGTTTTCATGGGTAGATAAAGCATCATTTGGAGCAACATATAAGCTATGTTTGATTAAAATCGGATGTCGGAAAGAAAAGTTATCGGCAATTTTATTATCCACGCGTACGAAGTCGCGGGCAAAGCGGGAAGCTAGTTAATATTATAAATGCGAAAGTAACTCTGTCCGTCTGTCTGTCTGTTACCTCTTCACGCTTCAACTGCTGGGCCGATTGAGATGAAATTTGGCATGGAGATAGTTGGAGACCCGGGAAAGGACATAGGCTACTTTTCATCCCGGAAAAACGCAAAGTTCCCGCGGGAACGCGATAACTGAATTCCACGCGGGCTGAAGCTAGTTAAGTAACAAAGTAAGTGAAACATATTTTTAGCCTAAAAAAGAGGCCACTGTTAGGCTTTGTTTTACAAACAAAAACACGCTGTACAGTAATCACCGTGAGAGCGCGGCGGCGTGCGCCGGCGCAGGCGCCTCGGGCGCGCAACCGCGCATTACGCCCGCTCTCACCCTGTGTACACTTACACAAACCATCGACGCCGGTATTGTATGTTAGACTCTGCCATCAGCGCCTCTCGTCAATTATGGTGTGAGTATTGACATTGACAGTTCAAGTTAGGGACTATACATCCGTTATATGTAATTTTAGTATGTACCTATTAATGTAAGTGTAATGTGAATCTGTATGTTTATTTTCAAAAAAAAGCCTCCCCCAAGGCTCGCCACTCAGACCGGTCCTGTACTACTTGCTTCCACCGGATTCTCGCGACCTTCACGAGGTCGTCGCTCCATCTTGTTTGAGGCCTACCGACAGCTCGTCTCCCGGTTCGCGGACGCCATTCGGGAACTTACCGGCCCCATCGGCCATCAGTCCTGCGAGCAATGTGCCCCGCCCACTGCCACTTAAGGTTTGCAATTCTTCGGGCTATGTCGGTGACCCCAGTTCTACTGCAGATATCCTCATTTCTGATTCTATCACGCAGAGAAACTCCGAGCATAGCCCTTTCCATTGCCCTCTGAGTGACTTTGAGCCTTCTTATGAGACCCATCATAAGCGCTCACGTCTCGGAACCATAAGTCATCACTGGCAACACACACTGGTTGAAGACTTTCGACTTGAGACACTGCGGTAATTTGGACGAAAAGACACTGCGAAGCTTCCCGAACGCTGCCCAGCCGAGTCGGATTCGACGATTGACCTCTTTCTCGAAGTTGGACCTACCTAACTGGACTGTTTGTCCCAGGTATACATAATGGACGACATCTTCGAGCGCAGAGCCTCCGATTATTACGGGAGTTGGCATAACATGGACATTAGACATAATTTTCGTCTTGTCCATGTTCATTTTAAGACCAACTCGATCGGAAACTCTGCTGAGGTCAGCGACTATGAGCTTCCATGGTCTCAGCCATGACTACAATATCATCAGCAAATCGAAGGTGAGAGATGTACTCGCCATTAACATTGATGCCTCGACCTTTCCAGTCCAGCACCTTGAAAGCATCCTCCAATGCAGCGGTGAATAGCTTCGGAGAGATCACGTCTCCTTGTCTGACTCCCCGCTGCAGTAGAATAGGCTTAGTGGTCTGGTCTTGTAGTCGGACGGCCATGGTGGCGTTTTCATACAAACACTTCAACACGGTAGTCAACTTGGCACCTCTGGAGAGACTGCAACACAGCCCCAGTCTCGATTGAATCGAAGGCTTTCTCGTAGTCCACAAATGCAAGGCAAAGGGGGAGGTTCTGTATGACCTGCCGCAACGCATGTATGTGGTCTACGGTACTATAGCCTTTTTGGAAACCGGCTTGTTCGGGAGTCTGGAATTAAAGTTTGGCCTATTTGCTGAATAAATATTTTGATTTTGATACAAAGAAACGTTCGCGTTCCTCGATCAATTCTATTTGAATGAAATTCGACACTTTTGACATTACAACACAACAATGAACGCAACACGATCGAGACTTTTTCTGATACAAACTACGTGATGCATCAGCTACTAGGCTAGGTATTCAGCAGACCTCGCCATGTTGCGGTTTAGATAAATAGTGAAATAAAATATTCAGCTGGAAGCAATGAACTAAAAATTCAAAAAAAAGAATCCCACATAACCCAATGTTATTCAGTACCTACAGCTTGTTTACGGTTCCAAAAAATAGAATTGTAAACTTTCTAAAACATGCCGCATAATATTTGATAACGCACACATATCTATTGTAGCGAACCTCTTAAAACCGGGAACTTATTCTCATTTTTTGAACTATTTTGAACTAACAATAATTTTATTACGTTTTTTCCTGTAACTAATGTCATACGTCCCTTGAAAACATACCTGAATTGAACCGGACGAATATTATTTTATTTAAGTACCTACTCGTTCATTGCTTTTAGGTACCTAATTAATACAAATTTTCACTTATTTTGACAATGCAATTTGATGTTGCTACATGAAACGCAGAAAATTCCTTGATTGACAGGTCTGCGCAATTCCTAGTCAAGCCTCGCTCAGTTATCGCTTGTACTGGTAATTGCCTAATATGTAATTTTATATTACCCACTGCGTGTAATTGATCCCGTCTGGACTTCCCAGGGAGAAATTTCTCGGTACCAAACAGTTATTGCCTGGAATGCTGAAATCTGCTCCTGTATTCTATAAAGCCTTTTACAGGTTATGGACGTTGACAGCGGTTTACGCTAAATCTATGCTTTTTTGAGAACCTTGTTTTTCGACGTAATATTTTACGACGAACACGAAGTTAATTTTAACCGGTCTGTTTTGTTATTGATTGCGTTAGAAAAGTAAATAAATAACAATAACAATTTATTGTAACCGAATTATATATAAGAAACTGATATAAAGATTTCCGTTCGATAAATCTAACAAGGTGTTTAGAATTCAATTTTGTTTGTAGTAAAGAAATTACTAATGGCAGCAATGACATTACATAAGGTACATTAATCACTTTGGTTACGTTACAAAAACTAGATATTCAACTTATACTTATTCCAACCCCTTGCGAAAGAAAAATCTATTTCTATTTTCACACGATCCCCCTTATAGAATGGCAAAGAAACTCATAAATACTCGTTAGCGCCTTTGGCGTGAGAAACGACTTACTGCTTTAAAAAAAAGTGTGTGGTACCTTCTGTGAACAAACCCTTAGCTTCGTCTGGACTACGTTAATCATTTAGTCGAGCAAGAGGTTTAATAGATATATTACCTATATGTACGAGTACACTATAGTACAGAACAGAGCCCAATCTAAATAAATTTAAAAAACTAGTTAAAAAACACTTATTAGAGACATTAATATAGATAATGTAAAATAAGAATTTAGATAAGTACTTATTCATATCACTGATCTCAAGTATGTATTAGTATGTTAATAATAGATGTATTACATTTAATGCTTTACTTGTACTGCGACATAGTGTCCGCCTGCAGTCAAACTGTATAAACAGTTTTGCAGGGTCATGTCTATATGTATGATCGCATTGTTGTATGCTTATTAATAATAAATAATAAATAATAATATTTTGATCGTAACTATGTTAATTTGTTTTCGTTAAAAAAGTGTACATTACATAGCAACCAGTTAACTAGGTGTTGATTTATATAAGCTTCATGTATAACTAATAAGAGAAACAAGTTACCACGAATATGCAAGCGTTAGTTTTCAATGCGAAGGTTGCAGGAAACATAAAACATTACCGCCGTCACTTTTTCATCCTTCAAGAAACTCATAAACTCGTGTAAAATATTGTTAAAATTATTAGTAAGTTGATTACTTTTGTTCGTGCGGACTGGGTGGCCATATCTAGCCCCAAACGAGCCGAAGGAAATATTACAGAAGAAATGTAACCAAAGAAATGTTTCCAAGTTAATAAATATATAAATGGCACCGCACTGCGCTTAAGTCGCTAACGAACTGACTAATGTTACCCAGTTAATAACACTTGTTATATTTTATACACAAATGTATAGGAATGAGTAATTAAAGTATATGTGCGTAGTGCCTTATAAAGCTAGGATTTAGTAAACTATGCAGAAATAGATCGGCCAAATGAAACCAGAAAGCATCTGTAAGAGAACCAAAATACGCGTTATATGCTGTAATAAGTTCATATATGTTTTTGCGTGAGACCACATGGGGACTATAGCCCTGATCCTCTCGCGGTGAGATGTGTAAATTATGCCCAACTGTGGGATAGAGGCTGTTGTAGCGGTGCGGGGGAAAACCATGTCACAGATACCAGGTTCAGCGAATAAAGTATCATTCATTCATTCATTCACCAAATGCATGATGAAAGGTTTCAGGCACGAACTTCTTGCGCAATCTAATGAAGTTCATTGTATATTTAGTTCGTTCTACTAATAAATTATAACAACTCGGGTGGCTATAACGTTTGGCCTAATAAATCTATAGAAGTAGAAGAAGTAGAAGTAGAATTTATTTTATTGTATACTGTGTTCCTTGTTTCTATATTCTGTTTCTTGCACATGAAATCCTGAACCTGCAATTTAGTCTAATTGTGTAGGAAACGATGTTTGTGCGTTTTAATTACTTATTTACAGACAATCGTATTTACAAGGACGAGGTTTTCCATTGGTTTTAGTTTTTATAATATAGTTTCATGTATATGTGTTACTGACTTTGGAATGAAAATCGCATTCCCGAGGGAACTAAGCTTTTCTAACCAAGTCGATTGCACTTTTCGGTGTAGGAAAACATCGTTAGGAAATCTGTAATTCAAGGATCTGCATGAAGTCCCCAATCCGCACTGGGCCCGCGAGGTGACTAAGCCAAAACCCTCTCGTGATGAGAGGAGGTCAGTATTGGGATATATATCTGTAATTTGTTTGTTACTTGTTACTGTGCCTAAATTAATAGTACATTACAGACCTAGGGTGGTGAATTCGTAAATGTCCCAGATCGCAGGTTTCTGTGGCCCGAAGGTGAGGGCCATAAATATGCGATCTGGGGCTTTACGAATTACCGCCCGTGGTTTGTCAAAAGTTTTACATCTTGCCTTGGCCAAAAAGTGAGATTTTCTCTCCGCGTAGCGGGCAGAATATCCCACTTTACGGCCAAGGGTGATGTAATAGTACATTACAGACCTAGGGCGGTGAATTCGTAAATGTCCCAGATCGCAGGTTTCTGTGGCCCGAAGGTGAGGGCCATAAATATGCGATCTGGGGCTTTACGAATTACCGCCCGTGGTTTGTCAAAAGTTTTACATCTTGCCTTGGCCAAGAAGTGAGATTTTCTCTCCGCGTAGCGGGCAGAAAATCCCACTTTACGGCCAAGGGTGATGTAAATAAATAAATAGGTTGTTGTAGTTGATATCTCTAAAAATAGTATATTTCCAATAACATATTGCACTCAAACTTCCTCCCTTAGCTCCCATTAGCATCCATACAAACACTCGTCACGGGGTAAGCGTACGTCACAACCTGACTTAGTTCACCAATTTAACTATATCATCGCTGCACCAGTCTGCTTTTCAAAACCGAACCTTTCTACCCTTCTTTTGAAGCCTTGAGTTCTGTCAGCGGGTGAAAACATAAGTTGGTTTTCCACAACTCTATTCGGTGACGTGCGATTCGAGGTGCTAGTGCGGAAAATCAGATGTCAACGGGTTGTGACGTCTAGGGCATTCGATGCATGCGGAAAATTTGGATTTCCATTTAAATTTGGAATACTGATTTTTAAATCAAACTATCTTTGGCATTTCGTTGTGTTGTGTTCTGTAATACATATCTACATACCTATACATATAGGGTCAAGCAAAACGTTATGACGATATCTTAACAGTATCAGTTATCGATTCTAAGCATGTTTTTTTGGTTACCAATTTTTTTGAGAAGGTAAAAAAAAATTCAATGGAGTCAGGTATCGATCACGCCATCAATTACTTTGTAGTATGTTTGAAGGATGACCCTCTCGTGATGAGAGGAGGCCTGTGCCCAGAAGTGGGACGCAAACAGGCTATAGTAGTAGTAGTAGATGTTTGAAAGAAATCGTCTACTTTATGAGAAACCAAACATTTGTGGAAGGTATTTAAAGGAAATTCGTATATTTTCCTATCTTTAATAGTTATCCTTATTGAGTAAATGTGTACATAAAAATAATCATATTGTAAACTATTTTTCAACGCTCAGAACCATTTCGGCTCTTTTAGCTACCTTTCACGGCACAATCAACAACAAAATGAGATTCACTTTGAAATTATTTCAAGAGACCCTCAAAACAGCTACTTAGCTGTCTTTAATTGTAGCTGCTATACCATTGTTACCTAGTATCACACGGACAGTCAAACTGTACTGGTGGTAGACCAGTATAGAAAAAAAAATCGCCTGTACGTGCATCGAGACAGTTTACCCCTGTCCGTCTTTGAGCAAGAGACTCGAGCAATCGATTCTACCCCTTAAAGTGACACACCGCTGATATATTTCAATGTACAATCTATCATCAATGTAATTACACTCTCAGTAGTAACAATGGATGGTAAAGTGAGTCGGCATTCGTAGAAGCAAAGTAAATTAAATATCCCACATGCAACTATTTATCCAAGTTAACAAACATAAGCCTTTGATAATAATGAAATGACCAATACCTATGCACAATATTAGAGAGAATGTATCCACAAACAACTCCTCTATTTACTTAACCTAACAAGCCGCATGCGTTATATCGTCTACGTAAATGTACTTGTTTGTACTATGTCCGTTTTACGATCCATTTAGATATTGCTACGTTTATGTATTCCATTGTTTACTACTTCCAAAATCTCCAAACAAGCAATAATCTAAATGGATTAAAACGTAATGCAGATTCCATGCAAAAATATTCAAGGCAAGACAGTTACGGCGGCCATGTTTGTCGCGCGCCACGCACGCCGCCTGGCGGCCGCGCGCGCAAGGTGGCGCCCGCGGCAGCCCGCACTGCATCCCACAGCTTCCACCAATCCACCACTCATTTACATTCATAAACACTTAGCACAACTAAAAGTTTCACTGAACTGAAACTGCACTGCACGGAAAGAAGATAATTCTTCTTAATCAATCCTCAAGGCCTAATTGACGGAGCTATGTCTTCAACGACAGCAGACCGTCGAATGAAAACCTCCACCATGTTGTTACGGAATTTTATACTCCATCCGTGCCAGCAGAGCCTCCAAGTTTGCCTCCTTCAAATTCGTTATGCATACAGCACCAAGGGCTGTTGAATACCGTTCGCGTTTATTTATGAACACGCAAACTTCTGGTGGCTGGTGGCTGTACGCGCGCCGACGGCCAGCCTCCGGGGCCCACAATGCATGCGATCGCTGAAAAAGCCCTTTTTATGTATTCAACTTGACTCTAGCTCATCTGCAAGTCGTATTATGGATCTAATTAACAAGTTAATATGGATGGAAGAGGGCAGCGCGTCTGCGCAGATCGGCCGGATTTCGCATTTCAATTGTGACCGTTGCGCATCGGGCGTTGCAGTTTGGACGCCGGCGGGATCAACTTTCACAGTTGTATTTACATTTACTTGCCTGACAGAAGCTCGTCGGCGCGTATTCGCGGTGCGTTCAGCTTAAAGCGTCCGCGATTGCGACTTTGCAATGGTAAGGAGCGATCAGATATTCCGCCCCGCCCGTCTCCCCCATCACAAAGTATAATGATATCGTCGCCGGCGTTATTATGGAGTCGTCATAAATATTTCATGGCCGGAGGGCAGTAATGGCAGCGGTGACCGGTGGCCGAAGACACCGCGCCACGGGGTCTAATCCGAGACTTCTCGAGCCGATTCGCTCAAGGTCCAATTCCACCGTCGCCACGGAATTGACCTTTAAAGCGCACGTATTGTTGATCGCGCACCGGTCAAACCCGGTTACCCGGGATCGTTAGTTCCACTCCCTCATATACCCGATCGTTAGGCTTATTTACAGTCTACAAGTTACACGAAGCTACGACACACTATATCGATGTTGCATTTATTTTTCCCTTAGAAAAGTGTAAAGTCAGCTCAGAAAAGCCAGTAGGTAAGGAACAGAAAAACTACCAGTCACATTCTTCACCACTAACTTTAATTCGAGTTGTATCTCGTATAATCGCTTAAGCTATAAAGATAATAGTGTATTACATTAGTCTTTACATTACTGAATCATTTAAAGAAATATGTCTATAACTTTTATCAATGAACCGGGTTTTTTTTATTTCATTGACTTCAAATACCATGTTTTATGCATGATCTTTCGACGTTTGTACGAAGCGTTAGGTTTTATAACTCGAATGATTCGGTCGATCGAATATATAAATAACATTTGATTTCAGGGATAAACATGAATGAAGAGAGGAAAGTGAAGATAGAAACACACGGCGACTTATATGGTGTCTTTCTCTTGCTTTGGAAAATAGGCCTAAGTATGTGATGACTGATGACTAACGATTCTTAATTATTAAACTTGAGTTAATGTACCTATGATGCTAAGCAGGTTTGCGTTTTCCGACATTCGAAACCTTCCAGTCGTCTTTTTGAGATTGGAAATGCATTTGCAAAGCCTCTGGAGTTATTAATGTCTTTATGCGTATGGTAGGTAATATGAGCTACGCGTAGCAAGCACCATCATATCACAGCCTTCTAAGAGATACTTAGATACGTGTGTGATGGAATCACTTTAAAAATAATTTATCCAAAGGGGAAATTGAAACAGATACCTTTTTGTTTTGCTCTCATTTTTTCCGACGATCCTTTTAGCGTCCAAACCCAAATGTTTGGGCTCAAACGGGAATTAATTATGCGCATTAATTTGCCAAAATCAAAAGGGATAGGTATTCGTAACAGCCGTAACCTTAACCTTTTTGATAAGATCCGATTAAAAATTCAAAGTTTTCGAAAAATGACAATAACGCTACATTTAGCAAAGAAGTTGACAAAGTGAATCTTACGAATATTGTACGCATTTTCTTCAATTTTCATTTACGTAGTACTTATTTGACTTTAGCACACGACTTCGCTTGTTAGATTTTCCTGACCCGTACTTATTCTGTATTTATTGAAATGCATTCTTCTTTAAAGGTGTTCAAAATTTCATGATTAAACAGTTCTGTAGTTAAGCTTAAAAGCTCGCGCATACACGAATAGTCTATTCTTTTTCATGATGATGTTAAAACATTATTACCCTACAGTCTCTAAGGCACTGCAAATCAGTTCGTCGGGCACCGGGCAGTCTCAGTCCCCTGCTAATTACTGGACGCTCGCTGGCCTTTGATCAGCTCGCTCCGATCGACGCCTGCGCACACGAGCTGTAGGGACGTCGAGAATATTATTAAAGGAACATTATGTTATAAAGAACTACGATAAAAAATCATATCTAATGATAGATAATCTACTATAGGAAGTCCCGCCCCTCCACATTGCAAAACGCTTAAATGTATTTACATCACCCTTGGCCATAAAGTGGGATTTTCTGCCCGCTACGCGGAGAGAAAATTTCACTTTTTGGCCAAGGCAAGACGCAAAACTTTTGACAAACCACGGGCGGTAATTCGTAAAGCCTCAGATCGCATATTTATGGCCCTCACCTTTGGTTCGGGCCACAGAAACCTGCGATCTGGGACATTTACGAATTCACCACCCTAGGTCTGTAATGTACTATTATTATTATTTAAAAAGCACCACCAACATTCTCAATGCATAGTTGACGGCGGTCTCAGCTCGCACACATGCGTCGAGAGTGTTGGTGGTGCTTTTTAATTACTTTGAAGCGTTTTGAATTGTGGAGGTGCGGGACTTCCTATAGTAGATTATCTGTAATGTAATATTATAAATGCGTTACTCGGTCTATTATCTCGCGCTTCGTCCTCTATGCCGATTTAGATGAAATTTGTTATGGAGATAGTTGGAGGCCTGGGGAATGGGGTTTCAGGGCGCCTTTTTTTCCAATAAATGCATTGCATAGTTCCAGTGGGAACACGATAACCATTTGGTGGAAGTCGTGGAAGAAGATACGAGTAGTATCACTTTTTCAGAACTGATGTCCGATGGAGGCAGATTGTAGACTAGGGAGAGGACACGCTGTCTCCAACAACATGAAACGACAATTGTATGAAGACGTGCGAATGCTTGTGTCATAGCTATTGAACTGATCCAGTTGGTAGTGACACTGCCTTCTGTTCCGATGGTCGCGGGGTCGAATCCCGCTCGGGGCAAACTTTTGTGTGAAGAGCACGAATGTTTATACCCGAGTGAGTCATGGATGTTTCGTATTTATAATTATGTTATGTATGTATTTCTCTATATAAGTTATTTGTATCATTGTCTAACACCCCATAATACAAGCATTGCTTAGTTTGGGGCTAGGTCAGTATGTGTGAAATGTCCCAAGATAGTAGATATGGTAGTAGCGCCACCTGTTCGGTGAATCTTAGGAGGCATCTTTAGTCACAGTCAGTTTAGGTTTGGCAGCTGATTTTTTTAAATTTTGCTTTCATGTTGATAATGACGATGATGACGATAGTTCCTTGATATTTATATCGAGACCTACTTGTCATTGTGCTTTATGGAGAGTGTCACATTTGCACATTTATTTCAACTAACTCAATTATCATCAAAAGAGTTCCTGTTAACACTAAGTATGAGTATTTCAAATAAGTCCCTTGCAAAAAAATCAAACTCTCCGTTATTTATTATTATATTGAGACATTAAAATCTAAAGCGTCCGCATTGCTCGCAAGCCTGCAGCCCCACGGTTCCTTTGACGCTCCTGAAACTTGTCGGAGTCCATATTAAAATTCAAAAACGTCGCCAACTCCTGAAAACATTATGCACGGATTTGAATAATGATTTTGTTTTAGACCTTAGGTAATGTATGCGAAGATTGGAACTTTGTAATGCGATTTTTGGCGTCTAAATGGTTTCAGAACTTCGTTTGGGCTTTGTGGGTGTTTGGGACGCTTTAGGGAAATTTCTAAACCTGTCTCACACTTTGAAAATTAACTAAATGCATTTTCCGTACTTCAAAAGGCGTATAGCAAAAATAACAATGCTCTAACAGTGTCCTACTTATTTAACAACAGATTTTTTTTACTCAAGTACGTATCAAAATTTACTAGGTATTTACCGAACCTACTCTATTGGCCACGGACTGTCGTATTGTTGGTTAGTCGATGATAGATTTTTTAATATTTCTAAAAAATATTATTATAATATTAAGAAACCGGCCATTGATTGACGCACCATATTAAGACGTAAATAAAAGAATCCATGATCATTACCATTTATATTACGAGTTTTACAGCGAAACAAAACGTACGGCCGCCATTTTGCTTCAAGATGAGGACATTACGCCAATCTTGGCAACAATTTAGACATTATTTATAATTTTCCAAGCATTCCTATTTAATGTATCGCTCGGTGCCATTCGCGGCAAACTTTCCTAACAACTTTCTCTGTTTAAATTTGTATGATATTAGTCTTTATTGGAGTGAAATAGGGTATTGTTTTGATGTTAGGAGCGGCAAAGGTAACGTGGGGCTCTTTTAGTAAGTGATTCCTCTCAGTTTAGTCATAAAAATGTTAATGCGGCAAAAACAAACAGCGCTTAATGTATGCGAGGGGACACGAATTAAGCGTCGTCTCTAGATAAACTCCGAGTTGGCAAATTGAATTGGAGATAAGAATTGATTTTGTTTGATAAGCGAGTTTTGTTTTCGTTACGATTGGGTTTCGAGTAGAACCAGAAAAAGAGAAAAACAAAAGAGAGAAAAGCGATTCCGAGCTCTCAATAATGCGTAAAAGAAACCGTGGATGATCCATTTCGTATTGTTTTCTATTTTACCTTTTTACTGTAGTAACGACGCGTTCATGATGCGTGGTCTAATAATATTGATACTTAGTTAAACAAATAATACATACATCATAGAAAAAGTAAGGCAAGTAAACCTAGAATGACAACCTTCATACAAATAAGCGTATGCTTTTATGTCGATGGTATAGGCAAACGCACAGTCCACCTGATGGTAAGTGGTCACTGCGGCCCGTGGACACCGAAATCCTTATCTCGAATGCGTTGCCTACCCTGAGGCCTAAGATGGAATGCCTCTGTGCCAGTAATTTCACCGGCTGCCTTAACCCCCTACCGGAACAGAACAATGCAGCACTGCTATTTGCCAGCAAGTTAGCGGGGAAAGCGGTAGTACCTCTCCGGACGAACCTAGTAGGTACCAGTAGACGAACCACTATCAATAACAAATGCGATAACAGATATATCGCTGCCTAGGTAGCCTGTATGAAAATTTTATGCGCCTCCTGGATATTATTCACATACGGAGCTTTTCCTATGTACGCTGCAATGGAAGGAGATTGTCAGTCTATGCCTTCTCTCTGCTTAGATTTACATTCTTTCATTGCTCGCAGGGACTGATGCGGTCGATACGGTCGATGGGACCAGAAAGTTCTCGAATGGCTTTGCGCACGGGGAGGCGATCTGTCGGTAGGCTTCAAACAAATTGGAGCGACGACCTGATGAAGATCGCAGGAATATGGTGCATCAGCTGGCACAAGACCGGTCTTAGTGGCAAGCCTTCTTGGGGGAGGCCTATGTTTAGCAGTGGACGTCTTTTGGCTGACATGAAAATGATGATGATTCTTTGTTCGAGTGCTGCAAGTAGGCAACGCTGAATCTTGAAAACAGACAATCTATATAGAAACGTGATTGGGCGTAAGTATAATAATCATGGAGTCTTATATGACAGAATTTTCTGAAAGTTTCCTTCGAAGATTGCATTCCGTCACGATGAATTTTTATCCACTTCATTTGAAATGTAAAATCGCTCCAACATGTACGAATGGTGGAATATTTTTAAATGTGTTTACTGGCATTTGGAATTTTCGAGAATATCAGCTCCTTTGAGCGATTGGAAAATAACAGTAGTTGAGTAAATCTACTTTCGTTTGATCAGTTGTCTACAAATTTGAGATTTTGAAAGCCATCACATCCATAATAAATAGTTCATGTAATTCCATGTCGTAAATATCGACATACGAGTACCTACTTAAACTTAGAAATTTAATCAACTTATTAATTTTAATTACTCACGAATATTCTACGACAAAAGTGTTTCTCCTTATTCTATAGCATTCTCCTTAAGGGTACCTTCCGTAATATTATTCCAAGTCGATATTTCCCCCTTATTATCGCCAAGTATTCCTATAGGCATAATATGCTTCGCTTGATAACGGTCCAGCGCCTGTATCCAGTGATTGATGGTCGGGAAATACACCAAAATGGCTGGAAACATATACAAGATGCAATAGACTATACAGTAGTATACAGCATGTTATAATGAGGTTATGTTACGTTTTGAGGAAGATGTGGCTGAAGTCAATTGAGATGTGGCTGAATTTGGGCTAGTTTTAATAGTACCTAAGTCTATTCTATGTTCTATTCTAAACTGTGTTTATGTTCGAAACATCGTCAGAGAGCCGTCGAAGCAAGGAGTTTCATTGTCACTAAGCTTTAGGTACCATGCTGGTCGCCGTCCCAGACCACGGGAAAAAGTATTCTGCTCCCGTTTCTGCGCCAAATCAAAAACTCTTTCCTTAGCAGGATTTTAACCAAACCGACTACTGTCATCATGCCGTCCACTTATCATCATCGTATCTCCTCTAAGACTCAGGCTTTGTAAGTCCTACTCGCATCTACACATATCATTCTAGATTTGTTTTTAAACGTAACCTAACCTGAAACAAAATGTCTCAAAGCGTATTTCCCGTGATTCGATCAGCTGCGCGGCATTCAAATTGGGTTCAAATTATTCAAATAAATGCGGAAGGTGCAGGTTTGTTCACCAGCTTTGTTCCTAATTCCGCGACACGGGTGTTAAATACTTTGTGTTTCGTATGATACATGGCTCTTTGTGATGATACTGATATGATACTTATTCATACTCGTGCTTTATTGCTGTATCATGGTGTTATTAAGGTGTTACAAAATATAGAAGTGAAATGAACTCTGTGAGTCCTGAATTCTGTGACTAGGTAAGTATTATGTCTCTAATAAGAATATCATTTAGAGAGGGAGGAGCTTCATCACGTGGTACATATTATATATCTTAAGTATCTTCAGAAGTCAATTATGACAGCCATATTCAATTAACTACATTTTGAATAGGTTAATTATAAAATTCTCGCATCCAGTAGGTATTGTTGAAAACGATACAATAAAAACATACCCTGTTAGGGTGTAGCTGTTTTATTTTATTTTATATTTTTATCGAATTAAACTATATAACATTTAAAACATGCTATATAAACATTAGCCGTGGTGGCCTAGTGGTTCGACCTACCGCCTCTCATGCAGAGGGTCGGGGGTTCGATTCCGGCTCGCACCTCTAAGTTTACTTATGTGCGAAATTCAATTTGAATTGACCACTGAGCTTTTCGGTGAAGGAAAACATCGTGAGGAAACCTGCACGCATCTGCGAATTAATTCAAAGATGTGTGTGAAGTCCCCAATCCGCACCGGGCCTGCGTGGGGACTATAGCCCAAACCCTCTCGTGATGAGAGGAGGCCTGTGCCCAGCAGTGGGACGCAAATAGGCTGTAGTAGTAGTAGCAGTATATAAACTTACGTGGTACTATATTAAAGGTCTCTAAAATTGTTTATTCTGAAATTATACAATATTGATGATCTGAAAATTCGTTTAATGTATAAAACCCCTTTTGAATGAGAAGCCCTTTTAATTACGCCCTTTTTATTTCGTAGAACTTATACTTTCACCTCGGCAATGATCATAAGCATAAGTCACCATCGTTCTCGTGATGATTACAGCCGTTAGGTACGTTATGCAGCGGCATTAGCATTAGACAGGACTTAGGGTAAGAATAAAAAGTAAAGGTCTTGTTTTATGGGGTAGGGGCGTTTGGGGTCCGTGGAAAGTGAAGGGAAAATAAATAAATAAATAATAAATAAATATCTTGGGACATTTCACACATATTGACCTAGCCCCAAACTAAGCAAAGCTTGTACTATAGGTGCTAGACAACGATATAAATACTTATATAGAGAAATGAAATACATACATATATAAATACTAAACATCCATGACTCGAGTACAAACATTCGTGTTCATCACACAAAGTTTGTCCTGAGCGGGGCTCGAACCCGCGACCATCGGAACAGAAGGCAGGGTCCAATCCGCCGGTCGTTAAAAATGTGGAAGTGTTCAGGTTTCTGATACAGAAGCAAGAGTGGTATGAGTGGTAACCAAATTACCCATGTTAAGAGAAACTAAGCAGAATTTCAAGTAAGGTACAAGACACAGAGAGAGAGAGAGAGGATTTTAACAAAAGACGGAAATACCCTTCATGTAGCCTGTTAATAATCCATAGGTACATATTATAAATGTGAAAGTTTGTCTGTCTGATACATCTTCACGCTACAACCGCTGGGTGTCGATGACATTTGGCAAAGAGACAGTTGAAGTCCCGGACTCCCGGGAAAGGATGTCTACTTTTTATCCCGTAAAATGCATAGTTTCCGTGGGAACGCAATAACCGAATTCTACGCGGGGGAAGTCGCTGGCAAAAGCTAGTTATGATATAGGTAACCATCACTTAGGTACTTTTACTTAAACTAGAATAAGAATATAAGAAAAATTAACCCGTGAATTCAGGAAAATGTAAAGGATTTCCTCTCCTGCCGCGGCATCCCCAGAAGTAGCTAAAAAATAAGTAAGTTTAGCATCTGCGAGACGCAGTTTCAGTTCATTTGCCGCCGAAACGTATATAAAAAAGTTAACGCGCCCGCCCCCCCAAGTGTTCTTAAGGCTGCTTTGAATATGGACCGCTGTTCACGAGCTTAGAAGAATGGAAATATTTCTTGGCCATGTGAAAATCTATTGCGGTTTATTTAAAGACAGTGAAGAATGAACCTGATTTCCGAAATGATACTTAGATATGTTGAAATTATTTTTTAATTCATTTATTCCGTTCTAGCTTTTGCCCGGAATTTCGTGTGCGCATACACATTGAAACGTAAAACCCGGTTATCTCCCGTTCTCGTGGGAACACTTCTCAAGGAACTTACATGCCAAATTTATAGTCAATGGATGTATTGGCAAATGTGAAACAAAATGTACCTATTTACCTGAATTAGATTCCTTCTGTTAGAATGTACCTAACATGATACAACTTATAAAGAAAGTCTCCAATTTTCCCTCGCGTTTTCGAGTCGCCCGTGAACAGAGGGGCTCGGGTTTTTTGTGAATAATGCGAGTGTTATGGCCGAAATATGCTTCATTTGGCGAGAAACTTCGAGTCGTATTCATATTTCTCACTCCGACTCTGTCATTTGAATATTTACACGTTTTTCAACTCGCTAAGTTGTTCGGTATATTTTAACGGTACTTTGAGAATCTTGAAAATTCAGATGGGAAGTTTTGAAAAAATACGGCTATTTCATGAAAAACTTTAATTGAATAAGTTTATCTAGAAGTTTCTTTTTGAATATCGTCGTCAAGAAACTGGTACTTCAAATTAAGGTAATTCTCAATGATAGGTTTTTTTTACAACTTTTTTTAATAGCAAGACTTCTTAAGTGATCAATATAAAATTTGTACGTAGGACACTAACCAATTTCTTTTGATACATATCGTGATGTCAACATGTAACCCAGCGTTGCTTGTTTTAGCCACATTTGACAAATGAAACTTCTCACTTATTAGAGAAACGTCTGAAACTAATATAAAAACTATAAAGTGTGAAAATAATATAATTAATGTAAGCTACGATAACAGTAAATCAGCCCTAAGTAAATATGGCAACGCAGCGAGTCTTTTGCTCCGTCGAATCTCCCGCCATATTTCCTAGAAAATTATTTCCTAGAAAATCCTCGAAACCGCTGAAACTCCGCAAGTATTTATGCCAAAGCCAGACCAAACTTAATTTCGCCCTCGCCAAAGAAAACTTACCTTAAAATTAATATTTCTTTCATTAAAACCTTGTAATATTTTCGCTGCTGCATGCATAAGTAATGGCATGAATAAGTTACGTGCAAAAATTCAGGTCCCGCCGTGATTGGCCGGAGATTATTGTTTTCTTTGGAGATGTTTGTTCTGGAATCTGTGGTTCTTTAATTGCAATTGTTTGAGCCAATATTTGGTCTTGGGCTTTGGTTAAGTCATCAATTTATCGCACCAAGAATTTGTAGGAATTTACTACCCATACGATAAAAAGAAAATAGATCAGTATTTGGGTACACTACACAAAAAACACGAAACCTTCCTTCTTAAATCGAAACAAAGTAGGTATACTCAATTTGTAAATACGAGTATTTATTAAAAATAATCGATATTCCTGAACATATATATATGAGAAACACATGAATCGATCTGCCTTTGTTTGGCAAACATTAAAATTCTGAAAAAGAGCACTCTCAGTTTTTACAACACGTGTAATGAACTAGGCAACTAACTAACAACCTAACTAGTTATGGAATGTTGCAAGCTTAATTCTATCCACTTGCACTTCTATTAAAATAATCTTATCAAAATGAAACATGGCAAGTATAAAAAAAAACTTTATTTCAACAATTTGGATTTGTATGTAGTTGCCAGAGATACAAATACAAGTAGGTAGGTTGCTGTTATGCACAAATTAGTTGTTGGAGGTAAGTATGTTTAGATTGGACGATTATTATTGGATTTAGTTTTTTAAACATACATAGTATTATTTATTATTCATACACATGACTGCGGCAGTGAAAAGTTCCTGGATCGTTTCCATGATATAGGTACTTACATAAGATACACGCACAACGAAATACTTACCTCAATAAAATATTTAAGTATTTAATAAAACAACCAACTAAATCTTAATTTAATTAAGTCTAGAAAACTCTAGCAAAAGGGGTAAAGAAAGTAAGTGGTAAAAATGCAGGCGATTCATCACCTCGCACCTGCGGCACGAAAGTGGCTGCTTCGGTTTTTAGAAGGGTGAGAAGGTATTAAATATTTTGCGCCTTGAGTAGAAGGTGTTTTTGTAATATTTGCGGTTTTAATAAATGCAGTAAGGACCGAGGAATTTCCCATTTGAGTACCTAACTTATTGGATGATTTATTTTTTAACTAGCTTATCTACAACAATATCATAATAACCGTAAGAGTAGGTTAGGTACCTACCTACCACGATTTTTTAACTACGAGCATGAACAGCGGCGAGCGTTTTCCTATATAAATTATATAATACGTACTTTAATAGACATCTTGGGACATTTCACTCAAATATATATATATTTTTTTAATAAATGCGCTTCCTCCATCTCCGCAATTGACAGCCCACGTTAGGCGGTACAAAGTCGCCGAGTCAGAATACATAGAAATACGTATAAACACTAAACAGACATCTAAACAGCTATGACTCGAGAACAAACATTCGTGTTCATCACATAAAGTTCGCCCCTGGCGGGATGCGCACCGCGACCATCGGAACAGTTTTATGTGATTGTCCCGATAGCAATCAATAATTTTAGTAGAAAAACACTCGCCTCTGCTGTTGTCATGAAAGTCATGGCAAAACTGTTAGGGTCCTGGTTAATGCGTTTCCATAGGGCCGGTGCAGGGTCTCAGGTTCTCAACCATTTTGACCGCTCTCCTACTAGTGTGCGTCAGGGTTTGTTTGCACGCTACAAAGGCTAAAGCCACGCTTAAACATCGAAGCCAATCTACCGCGGGGCTAGTATCTTTCCATGGTAATGCGCGACAAGCCCAAGCACGGCCGAGGCGGTGGCCACAGCCGCCGCATGCTGCGCCGACAGCTTCCCTCCCCACAGCCAGCCCGCCGGCAGCCAGCTGCCAGCATGAGCTACATCCAGCGCCAGCTTCGCCGCCACCACCGTCGCCTGCGTCAGGCGGGCGCTCGCGCACTTGCGCGGCCGACTCGAGGTTAGCTCCTTGGCACTTAAGTGAACTGCTCTGATGGATCTGGAAGGTGAGAAAGACGTAATCATCAGGCTCGGTCCAAAGGGGTAGGTTGCAGAAGACGTGGAATAAATAATTTAAGAAAATGGAAGTTTTATTAACATAATTAAAATATTTGTAATGCGCGTCTGCATGGTATATAAAATCCCACCTCCGAAAAGTCCTTGACCGCTTCTGGTATTTATATTACAAACATATGCAGAGGTCGAAAGTCCTGTTAGCTTTTAGGTATCTATTAATTACTAAGAGCCACTAGTTTCTAGACCTACTTACTATACTGATTCTATTACTATTTCTAAATTCTTTTAGCTTATTTTTCCGTTTCAAACCTTTAGGAGAACAGTCTGCCCAAAAAATGATTGTTCAATGAAGCTTCAATTAAGGTCCTTTCCTCCTCACCTGAGTAACCCAACTGCAGCCATCAGCACCCAGAAGACCTTGTGGGCTGTCCGTACCCTATAGTCCAGGGTCTGCGGCAGATCCACGAGCCCCGTGTCCAGGAGCCAAACCAGCTTCTCCGCCTGCAGGTAGGCCAGCTGGAGTGCGCCGCTCGATACGCCCAGGGAGCCCCAAAGTAAGCCCTCCTGAAGAAAAACTTCGGTAATAAATAACTCGATTTTTGAAAAAATAATATACTCAACTGCAAACAAACTTTTGATGTTACATTATATATTTTTGTAATCCGTTCATTAAACCTTTTATTTTGATACCCTACTCGATAGGCTTTGACAAAACAAAAAATTGGAAACGTTTAAATGCCTCCAAAAGGCAGCCCTTTAGTTTTTTGCAATTTTGATATACCCAGTATCACTCTCACAATTAAGAAGAACCTAACGACACCTTGCATGCTAAAATCCATCAAGCCATTTAGGCTACAGAGCGTACCAAAGAAATATACATACATACATACCTACATGCACTCGAAAAACATAACCCTCCTTCTAGCGCAGTCGGGTAAAAAAAAAATTAAGTAGGTAGGTACCTTTTACTGGGTCCTCTGAAAATTGGAGTTGGAACGTCGTTTCGTATTCTGACATATGACGGTTTATTTTTTAGATTCGCATGTAAATATAATTAAAGTCTTCACGTTCAAGACATCACGTGAGAATTTTGAAATAAAAATTGGGTTTATAGATACAAAAAACACCTCGCCTTTTGGCTGTAAAATTTTACATAATATTATGTGCCATAGAGAATCTCTCAAATACTAACCATCCGTAGCTAAAACTAGGCGTTTTGTGGATATAGTAACCGGGCCTAAAAAACCTTTCCTTCGTACCTGCCGGCCAAGGCCGTACTTGAGCGCGGTCCGGAGCGCGGCGGCGTCGTCGAACAGCCGCAGGGATGCGCGCGCGCCGGCCAGCCGCGCGCTCGCGCCGACCAGCGGCTTGCTGTGCGCCGACGCTCCCCACAGCTTCAACACGTAGCATGTTAGGGACACCACCTAGAACGTGAGCGTTTACTAAACACAAGATACACTTAAAACATATTGTGATACAAAAACTCATGTACATGAGCGTATTAATAAGGAGGTATTACTTGCGTTCCGGACACCCACCTTAGTATTAATAGAAATAACATTATTTGCGCAGTAGACGTTTAGTATTTCAATCCTACATGATACCTCTTGGTCATTGGGTACTCGTAAGTTGTAGTAATGGACTTATTGCAAAACATTGAAAAACAAGAGATTAAGTACTTACTTTTTCAATCTAATTTTACGACAGCAGTTCTTAATTAAGAATCTTATTTGTGGGGACGCCTGTTCTTTGATGCTGATGCTGGTTTCCATATCCTCGCTGTGCTGGTTATGTAACCTACTTTGGTACTGGCGGAATGCAAAGCACTGATGATATTCGAGTTTGGCCATAGATAGCTGTCAACCATATAACGAATGTCACGATGTGGCTTGTCATTTGAAATAGAGAGAGAAATGTTCAGGACAAGATCCTAATTACAGGCTAACTCCAGTCCAGGCATCACGTGCTTTGCAGATCGCTCCATAAGTGCCATATAATCTCCCCAGCCCGTTCCCAGGACGCCCATACAACCTACGATGAAAGGCTCCTAAAGCTGCGGATCTCGGCCATGAGTCGATATATTAGTTACTGTGACGAGACACTGGGGGCGTCAGATGGTAGCGCTTATAGGTACTATGTTGAGGTTAATAAAAAGAAGAAATATAAGAATACTTTATATATTTTTTATAGTGGGGCCTAAGTACATGTGCTCGTGACTAAGGCGAGCTTCAGACTACTCTATTGACATTCCAGAACCGCTTTCTTTTTAATTTTTAAAATGATTAGCAGTTCTAGAACGTTTTACAAAACTACAGCCCTAAAAAGTTCGTATAGCGAGGGCTATACCAACTCTACACCATCACCACATCAGCTTTAACATCCCACAGCTAGGCACAGGTAAACTTACCTTATCACGATTGGCGTGATTCTGCAACAAATCACAAAACTCGTCAATCACCTCCATCTTCCACGACTTCGAAGTAAATAAGCAAAATCACCTGATAGTCTTATCAAACAAAAGATAGTAATTGATAACATTGACCTTAACTAGCGAATCACTTACTACTGTTCTCTTTAGATTAGTATTATCACTGAATCCACTGATATTGATGTAATAGGATTTGTTATCGGATCATTTCTATAAAATTCCGATCGCCAAAATGATTCTTGTACTTGGATTTTTTTCCGTTACTCCAAATGGAGTTTGGAGTTGTGACTTACTTCAAAATCAATCTAGAAATGTGATATACGCCACTTGTTATTAAGCCAATTATTTCGGTGTTTACACAGACTTGTTACGCAAATGAAATACATTACACTGTCACGCATTTTAAAACCATAAGGTGTATGTACAGTCGAGTTCATTAATATGTGTACACTTGTGGACCTTATCACACAACGTGGTAAGGTGCAAAAGTGTGTATATATGGGCGAACTCGACTGTACCATGTACCTAATCTACATTATACGCATGTCTGAGTTTAAAAAAATCATAATCATAACTGTTTTATTCTTTACTAGCTTTTGCTCGCGACTTTGTCTGCAGGGGATTCTCGTACTAAACATGTAAAGCCTTTTTCCGGGATTTTTGGCACAATCCTCTGGTGAAATATTCTCTGTTCTAACGAATTAGCAAATTACTATCAAAGAAATAGTGGCGTAACGTGACCAATTTTCAAGTACCTCCCATCGAGTAGCTAGTTCGGTCGTTTGCCTTTTTCTTGTAAAAAAGCAGCCATTGTATCACAAACAAATTCGCAATCCATCAGCACAGCATATAGCTAAAGACTCCCCTAAACACTCAAGTATTCGTATTTCCTCTAAATTTCCTTCAAAATTCGCACTATTTTCTTTTAAACTTGCAGCTTTCCATCCCCTTTCATCCCTTTCTTTGCATAAACCTCCGGGTGCATAATTTTTGGAAGGTTACTGAGGCTTAATCCTTTTCTGCGTTCGCGACTTATTTTAGATTTTAGCTATTTGGTTAAGGGTGGAAGGGGGGTTTAATTTGCATAGTTAACAAAAATAGTAAATCTTAGTTAAATCTGTATTGCTCGCTAGAAATCAGAAAGTTTTTTTAGAGCTAAAATTTGTGTAAGACTTGCACAGATTTTAGCTCTAAAAACTAATAACATACGTAAGTAACATAAGTAAGGGACAACTGCTGTTGACAAGGTGTCCTTATGTATCATTAAAAAATCGTCTACATAAACAAATTTAATAATTGAAGGAGTTCGGTGCACGTGAAGGCCTTTAGGCCCATTTTCGTAGGTCTTACTCTCAGCAAGAAGTTGGAAATATTCCGAAAGAAAAAACTAGCAGTGGTTTATATTTCAAGTTAAATACCAACGACAGTTTGAATCGCACAATAAACATAAAATATGTGCGCAAACGAAACTGCTCGTCGAAAGGAATTCCACATAAGAACTGTCGCGTTGTCATCGCTAACGTCTGAATGACAGACCCATTTTTTTCACAAAATCATTAGCAATTTCACATCCAATCAAAATTCACACTAACCTTATATAAAATAAAGCAGACAGTCGTGGATCAAACGTCCACTTATTCCTGAATATATTTTGAAATCTCTGAACCCCAAAATGTACCTTGATATAGCTTTTACATGACTTATATTTGCTTAGATGTTAACCTCGATCTTGGTATACAGGTCTGCCAAGTTATGCGTGCTGGTGGTGGGAAATGGAACTACAGAAACGCCCTAAAGAAGTCGTATAGCGTTTGCCACTAGCGCCGTAGTCGACGGCAGGGGTAAGTTGGTGTCGGTGTAGTGTTGTCATATTTTTCACGCCCGTCTTGCAGCGTGCGACAGAGTGCCCTCGCCGTAAGCTATGTGCATAAATTTGCTGAAGAGTTGTGACATGGCAACGGAGACACCTTTGTGCTGCGGTCTTTGAAGAGCCAGGGCGTGGTATTAATTGCAATTACGCATTTTTTTTACTGGAGGGTTTGTTTTTGTTGTTTAATCATGTTGTCTAACAATGCCTATGTTTACAAAATAAAACACTTTGACTTTGAATGTTTCCTGTTTCTGTGAAATCCAGATATTGTTCTGATCATTTTAATAGCATGGAAATTAAGAAATCTTGATTTCTTAATGTAAAGTAGGTAGGTAATTAAATATAAATATGTCCTACGTACCTGATATGTTTGTCTTTGCCACTTGACGAGAAAGAGACAGTTTGACCGAAAAATACTGTATAGAAATAAAGTCTTAATATGTTTTAAAGGTCATGAATGCAACGAAATTCAACATCACAACCAAGTTTATCAATTTAAGTTTAGAAAATAATATTATTCTCGTAACTTCAGTTGTCAGCTTAACTGTTAAAAATCTAACCTACCTAATCAAACCCAATCTAACGTTTTTATTAATTTTATCGATTTTTTAATGTAAGTTGGAGAGATACCACTAAGACTTGATATTAAACTAAGAGTCCATGAATATGAAATCCACAGACAGTCTGAAATATAGCCTCCGAAACTGCTGAAATTTACATGAAACATTTTAATATAGCCTGCCAAGCTCACCTGCCCTTTTTTCTCACGCCATAAAAGTACCAAAAAGTTAAATTTGATGCGGCCCTTAAACCCGTTATACGACTTTTATATAGCCTTTATATAACCAGTGAAGTATAACGGCGACAAAAACGTTTGGATCGTATTTTAGATTTAAAAAGAAGCGACAGTCTGCGACATTCAGTCGCTTGACGCATGCCGCATTCAAAACATTCCAACGATTCAAGTAGGTAGGTTTTTGAATAATTTTCTCTTTCGGTTCTATGTACAGAATATTTTTACGGCGCTATGGTGGTTGCATAATAAAACATAGGATGTTTTGCAACATTTTTCACAAACAGTACTAGTCATACAATTTAAAGCAATGGGTTTTGGAAGCGCTAGTAAATTCATTTACCAGCGCTTCCAAAACTCTATATTAAATTTATTTATGGCCAATTAGATTAATAAATTTTGAATTCATTATGTACCGAGATTCATTAGTTAAAGCGATTCTTTCTAAAGTAAAAGGTAATAACTTAGTCAATAAGATCAGATTTAACGTGTTTTGAAAGCATTGAAGCAAGGTGTGCTGCTGATCACATCAACTATATTGTGGCAAGCATGTCGCACAGTGTCGTGAAAGAAATTCTCCGTTGGAAAAAGTGAGTTTCATTCAAGTTTGAATAAGGAATCATTGGGAATGCGTCTGTCGAAGTTGCTCGGAATAAGTGATTAGGCGAGTTCGGAACTCTCGTTTGAATTTTTAGTAGCACAAGTTCGGTGCACTTTTATTCTTGGAGCATTGAACATTGAAGTTTTTTCCCTGCGTAAATAGGACTTCCCCAGTTGCTTGCGTTATAGCATTTAAAACTTAAAGATGTTGCTGTGCCCTTACAGGGCGTCATATGTATACCTAATCATAAGTTCCACCTTTTCTATGTAATGTGATTTGCAATAAACAATAAATTAAAGCAATATATTAAACAACTACTCGACTCCACTTCGTCCCGCGTAGACTCGGTCAGAATTTGCGTAGTAATACTATACAAATAGATAGATGGTTATAGTTATAGAAGTAGAAGTATTGAAAAACTGTCCCGTGGGACCTCTAAGTTTACTTATGTGCGAAATTCAATTGATTTTTTTCCATGATGCCGTGGTGGCCTAGTGGTTCGACCTACCGCCTCTCATGCAAAGGGTCGGGGGTTCGATTCCGGCTCGCACCTCTAAGTTTACTTATGTGCGAAATTCAATTTAAATTTACCACAGAGCTTTTCGGTGAAGGAAAACTTCGTGAGGAAACCTGCATGCATCTGCGAAGTAATTCAAAGATGTGTGTGAAGTCCCCAATCCGCACTGGGCCCGCGTGGGGACTATAGCCGAAACCCTCTCGTGATTAGAGGAGGCCTGTGCCCAGCAGTGGGATGCAAATAGGCTGCAGTAGTAGTAGTAGTAGTTTTTCCATGATTCTACAGAAAACAAGTTACATTCCATTTTATGGTCAATTGCTGCTTGCTGCTATGCAAAAAATGTCTCCTATATAGATGTAGGGTAAATTGTATTGTGAAAAATAAAATCACCTATGCATCAATCCGAAATTGAGGAATTCCGTAAGGCTTGACCTTGCATTTTTTAGATTATAAAACGTTTTGATTCTACGTTTAAAAAGGTCAAAATCAAATTATTTATTCGGCAAATTGGCCACCTACGGACACTTTTAGTCCTTATGAACCTAATAGACTTAAACACTATAAATTTAAAATTTTGAAGTAGACTTTTAAAAATATGGGGTCTTTCTTCAAGAATGCAAATAAGGTGGCGAGGTTTGAAATGAGTTTACAGTGGAGATTAATAGGTAAGGTTTTTCATAAAGTTGAATAACAAGTGAACAGAAACTCAAGGGTCGGCGGGGCAGGAACAAATTCGGAAGTATACTTATGTATTATTTTTATTTAACTGCTAGAAGTATTCCGCGATGTAAACCCGTGAAAACTCGATCATGTAACAGAGAAAATGAAAATGTACGTACCTAATTTAAATATTTTAGTTATTTTTCATGCGTAACCTGAAAATGAATTGAGTAATGTTGAATGAATATGTTTCTATTTAAATGTTATCAAATATAAAATTTAAATTATGAAAAACTAGCTTCTACCCGCGCTTCGTCCGCGTGGAAGTCGGTTATAGCATTCACGCGGGAATGGAGCGTTATACTATAAGAAATTATATACTTAAACCTTCCTCTTAAATCACTCTCTCTATTAAAAAAAACCGCATCAAAATCCGTTGCGTAGTTTTAAAGATCTAATTATACGAGTACATAGGGACAGACAGACAGGAAGTGACTTTGTTAAAACAAAGTATAAATACTATGTAGTGATATGTTTCAGGCCAGTTACAAAATTTGGTTACCTTAATTTTCAATTTAAATCACTTGTTTTTCTGTTATCCGCTATCCGTAGAATATCTTTAATCTATGTATTTTATCTCAAGGAATATTTTATTTAATCATTAGAAAATTCCTTTTCAATCCGTCCCTGGCGTATCTAAGTCGCGGCCGGTTGTTTTGATTGTATTAATTAAAAGTTCCCGGTTATTAAGAAATAGGATTAACACCTCGTGTTCTGCGGCTTGCATATTCATAGGCTGGCCCTGGCCTGGGAAAGGGTGTCATTGATGACTGGAGATAAGTAATACGTTTATTATCACCCTGGAAAAATCGTTAAAAAATCCACCCAAATCTAATATATAAAATTCTCGTGTCACAGTGTTTGTAACCAAACTCCTCCTCGACAGATTCTTATGAAGTCTGGAGTGTATGTTCAGTAGGTCTGAGAATAGAACGTACGCTATTTTTCATACCAAAAAAAAATCCAAGGCGGTACGAAGTCCGCGGGGTCAGCTAGTCTAATATATAAAATTCTCATGTCACAGTGTTTGTAACCAAACTCCTCCGAAACGGCTCCATAGATTCTTATGAAGTCTGGAGTGTATGTTCAGAAGGTCTGAGAAAAGGACGTAAGCTATATTTCATACTCACCCAAAAAAAAACCAAGGCGGTACGAAGTCCGCGGGGTCAGCTAGTATTTAATAAAAATTTATATACACTCAACAGCAATGAAAACGGGTCATTTTGTATAGGATTTTCCATATAAAGTGTTAAAACCCGTTTTCATTCATTTTGAGTGTAGTCATCTAAGATAAAGGCGAAGCCTTAGTTTGGGGAACCCTGTAGGTATATTTTTTTAATTTATAGGTAATTTGCGTGCACAGAATTGTGTTTTTCTTTGTCTTGAAATCGTAAATTTCTTTGTTTTGTTATGATCGGTTTGTTTTTGTGCAGTAAATAAACATTATTATATTTGTATCTATTCTGATAAGTTTGTGGAAATCACGTAGCTCGTATGTATGTCCGGGTTTAACTCGATAACTACTGTTTTTTGGATTTTGTGTACTATTTCTTTAACAGTCAAATAAAGATACCACTTTTTAAAAATAGTGCCAATTAGTTTCATTTTCGAAAAATATTTCGCGACTCTGCTTTTCCTCTACACTAAATATTCATTACAGTTAAAATAAATCAACCTACCCAAAAGGTAAACAAACTTAACCCGAAAATAGAAAAAAGGCAATATGAACAAAACGCGGCAATAATTTACCCGAGTGAGGAAATTTACCCCGGAGATGGGGAAAAATACCCCAAATTAGCATAAGACAGGGCGCACGCTGAATGTATATTAGGTGTGTATTCTATTTAATTGAACACAAAAACGGTGTAATACGGTTTTATTGGGGGATAAATGACTTTATCTCTCCACGGGAATATTGTATGGTAATTTTGTGTATGGAAAGGTTAGAGATAACGCAGTGTAGAACCTGTTTAGAATAGCAAGAGGTTGGGTCTAGGCTAGGAAAGACTGTTGTAATTTCATTTATACTATCACGATTTTATATTGCGATTTTCCCGGATTGCATTGCCTATTTACTTTAAAAGCACCTGCATTGACGATTATTTTCGATATCGACAAATGGTTTCATTGCAAAAGCATTTTAACATTTGATATTTTAATTTTATCTTTAAAAACAAAAAAAGAACAAATGTATCAGTAATTTAGTACCTAAACAAATTTAGAGTCAGAATAAAGAGCAATCTAAAGATCTCTCAATGCTACATAGACTACTTTTTAAATCGGAAAAATGCATAGTTTCAGGCAAGTCAAGCTACTGTTTTCATATATTATTTGCGCGTAGTATGCGCAGAAATATTAAAATGAAAAATCCCGTTTTTTCCCGTTCCCGTGGGAATATCGGAAAATCCTCTCTTAGTGCTCCCCTACGTTCCCTAAGGAACCTGCATGCCAAAATTCAGCTCTCTACGACCAGTAGTTTCAGCACTGCGTTGATCGATCAGTCAGTCAGTCAGTAAGTAAGTCAGTCAGTCAGTCAGTCAGTCAGTTTCTTGTTTTATATATATATATATATATATAGATAGATTGTAAACTATAGCTTCTGCCTGCGACTTTCGACCCGCGCGTAATTCGGTTAAGGCTTTCTCGTGGGAACTATGCGTTTTTCGGTTAAAAGTACTTCCCCGCCGGACTCGAACTATCTTCATACCAAATTTCATCTAAATCGGTCCTGCGGTTCAATCATGACGACAGACATAGACAAATAAATAAACAGACAGACAGTTATTTTCCCAATTTTAATAAGTACTTACCTATTAGTTATGGATAGACGAGAATTTCTCTGGACATTTCTCTATCACGCATGCTCCACGTGAGCTAGGTAAGTTCTTTAAATTCTTGATTACACGTAAAACCAAACTAATCTTGCCAAAGCCTGCAACAGTGGAGCCCTAAAAAGCCAGGAATATCACTCAATGGAGGATCGCAGCTCGTTTTTATCCTACTTGACTTGTAATGTGGTGAATTCATACATGAACAATCGCGAGCGTCTTGGGGAGGCTTTGTTGTCTTTACGCAGGGTTGCCGGTCACGAACCTTTTATTATTTTTTCAAACATGCAATGAAATATTTATATTATGTTCTTCTTATTAGCCTGGGAAATATCACGTTTCAGGCGCGGCTAGACAAATTGGTCTATAATGAAATTTCATACAAACGTTGCAGGCCTAGACCGGCAACTCACTTTTTTTAAATTTCCATTTGATATATTTGTGACACAGCATCTTGGCATTCCGCCATTTATAAAATATTATTTTATTTATTTATTTCATTGCATGTTTGAGAAAAGCACTATACATACATCGGCGGGGAACGGATGTTGTCGGTCTATATAATACTCGGCCTGCAACGTCCTCCTTCCCGGCCTCTGTAGTAATGTACTATTATTTATTTATTTATTAAGAGCCTGCTGTGTCCCACTGCTGGGCAGTCTAATCTGTCTGATATAACTATTCCTTGTTATCTTTCCGCACGCCCAGTAGATGTCAAAAGGAATATCACTCGTTCGGAAATGACAACTTTCCGCTTGCTTAACGGTATCGATAGAATAGTTTTCGAGCAACAGTATAAAAAAAAACCTTTCGAATAAAATAGTATATTGTGATACAAGTGCGAAAAGTTTGTCATTGTATGACTAACTTTTCAAATGACAATTTCGCACGTGTATCAAACGACATTTTTTAATACATTTGCGAAAAAAAGGAATAAAGAAATAAACGAACAGGATGAAGCTCAAAAAACTTTACGTACTAGTTCGTAAAGAACAACTTTAGGCACGCTCACTAGCTGTCAAAAAAAAAAACGCTCGTTCGGAAATGACAACCTTTTGGCACGTTAAACAGGTACCTATCGAAATATTTACTTTAAAAAAAAAACTAGCTGATCCCACGGACTTCGTGCCGCCTTAGATTTTTTGCGTATGAGAAATAGCTTAGGTACGTTCTACTCTGAGACCTACTGAACATACACTCCAAATTTCATAAGATTCCGTCGAGGCGTTTTGGAGGAGTTTGGTTACAAACACTGTGACACGACAATTTTATATATTAGATAAATAAATAAATACATATCTTGGGACATTTCACACATATTGACCTAGCCCCAAACTAAGCAACGCTTGTATTATAGGTGCTAGACAACGATATAAATACTTATATAGAGGAATACATACATACATAAATACTGAACATCCATGACTCGAGTACAAACTTTCGTGCTCATCACAAAAAGTTTGCCCCGAGCGGGATTCGAACCCGCGACCATCGGAACAGAAGGCAGGGTCATTACCAACTGGACCAATCCGGTCGTCAAATATTAGATATTACAAAATAAAATGAAAGCATATCATCGGCACCCCTAGCCGCTCGCTGTAAAAGCTGCGTCCAACTTGAGCGAGACCTATTTCCCGGGTACATAAGCCTTATATACCCGTATTTACCGTATACCCCTACATAACCTTTATGTATCAGACTGTTTTCCGATTTGCTTCTACCGACGGCACTTTATGTACTTGGTCAGTTAGCTTATGTATATAAAATTGCGAGGTTCTTGATTAAATTTATTCTCGGAAAGTTTGGATTGAGTGCGAGTTTGAGAGTTCATTTTTATATAGAGTTAGAAGGGATTTTAACTTATTTACGATTTAAAGAAGAATAATGAAATTTAAGTTACCTAGCCTTTTTTACACGGTGTTGATTTTTATTACGTTTTCAACTAAGTTATGTTTTTAGATCAAAAAACGAAAAAGTGTGATGGAAAATTTGCCTTAACTAACATTGAACCCATTTGGATGGTTTTTGGGAAGGATATGCTACTACCGTAAAGTAGTCACAGGCAGGACTATTTAATAAAAAAAAAATGCAATTCTCCTACAAAATTTAACTAGACAGTCTTTATCATTAGCATGAAACTTGTTTAGATAGGTACTTAATACCAAAATACCATTCCATTTTACCAGTAAATTATACTAAATCAAAACGCGATACTACCCGCAACACTAGAATAAAATAACGCACATAACAATAAAAGCAAACGTCTTCCACTTCAGCACACACGAAATTAATTAGTCGACGACGGTGACCACGCAATCACACTAATGGCGGACCGAGCGGGACCGTCCCGATTTCGCGGGGTCACCGTATCTCATTGCCCTGCCAGGTACTCTGGGATATTATTTGGGGAAAAATGTTATTTTTATCCAGGCTTTCTGTTTTCGGAAGTGGTCATACATTTTGTGTTTGGACAAGAATTATTTCAATCATATTTTAAACTAGCCGATGCCCGCGACTTTGTCCCACGTAGACTCGGAAATTGCGTACCCGATGATACTTAGTTATAGTTATAGAAGTACTGAACTGGTTTGAACCGTGGAAAATCCGTTCCCGTGGAAATATCGGGATAAAAATCATCATATGTTATTCCCAGGGTCTCAAACTATCTCTATACAAAATTTCATTCAAATCGGTCTAGTCGTTTCGACGTGAAGGAAGGACAAACAAACAAACAAACACACTTTCACATTTATAATATTAGTATGGATTTAAAAAAGTACTGACTTAATTGATTTTTCTGAGGCATGGAGATAGATTGAATAAAGTCGATGTGTAAAGTAATTTCTTGCTTAGAATTACTTTCTAATAGAATAGAATAGAATAGAATACATTTATTGACAATCGGACAACACAGAGATACAAACGAACACAGATGATAATACATGAGAAAAAAAAAACTACATAAAAACTCTGTGCCGAACGGTAACAGGGTGCCACTCAGCATAATGCCGGAACGCTCGCTGGGGAGCGTCGGCGCTGATTTTCAGTGACCCCTAAGTGACCACACGAACGACAAAGAACATTGAAAAAATAATAATGAAAAACAAAACAAACAAACTAACTAATAAAAATAAAATAAAAAGAAAGATTAAAAGAAATTTTAAAATTCGCGCGCTTTTAACGCAATTAGCTGTTTCCGATCAATCCAGAAGTTTGAGCTTTGATCAGTCAGTCACCTTTGAGTGGATTTTTTTCTCCTTACTAGAATAGGTTACCAACATTAAAAAGGAGAAGGTTTTTTTTTAATATATTTACACCACTACACAATATTCCACGTTAAAGTCCATGGAAAAACCGAAAACAAAAGCATTTACACGCTCAAACCGCGCGGTCTGTTCGAGTGGCATGAATAATCATGAAAAACCGAGTCTCATTAAAGCCACCGCGGCCTGGCCACCCTATTCCACGCTGTCCGGAGAAAAGCAATCTGCGAGATGGTCACCAGATTTTATGGCCAGTGTCCCAGTCACTTAAATAGGTGCGTTTGACTTGTTTTGCTGCTCTGCAGTTAAATATTGAAAGTACCTACTTGATTTTTGGCTAGGAAGTGCTTTGAGGATTTCTTCTAGATGAAAAGGTTCTTAAATATTTGTCGGAATGAAAATCTTAGCAAAGCTCACTTCATTTCATTGACTTCAGTATTTATTGCAAACTAGCTTTTCCCCGCAACTTCTTATGCGCAGAAATATTAAAATGAAAAATCCCGTTTTTTCCCCTTCCCGTGGTAATTCCGGGAAATCCTTTCTTAGCGGATGCCTACGTCATAACATCTACCTGCATGCCAAATTTCAGCCCGATCCGTCCAGTGGTTTGGGCTATGCGTTGATAGATCATTATGTCAGTCACCTTTGAATTTTATATATACACTAGCTTCTGCCCGCGACTTCGTCCGCGTGGAATTTGTTAATAGCCTTCCCGCGGGTACTATGCATTTCCTCGGGATAAAAAGTAGCCTATATGTTGACCAGTGTTATAAACTACCCCCATACCAAATTTTGTTTCAATCCGTAAAGTAGTTTTCGAGTAAAATCCGGACATACATACATACATACAGTATTTTTTTCTAAAAATCGTTATTTTGTGTTCAGTATCGTTCATATAGTCCCTTTGACTTGATAGTTTCTTTTAATTTTCAATTTTCAGCCGCGACTTCTACAGAATTATTATTTATTATATGTATAGATTTTTCCTTTTTTTTCTCGGATTCATTAATCTCTTATGAATAAATAGTTTAGTGCCAAAATGTATTATTTAGGTAATATCAGACTGGTTTAAAGAATGTTTTAGGGAACTCATCAATCATTTCCTTTTTACTGGACAATAGGCAGGTAATCTAACAGTAGGTAATCTGCATAACGTGTTTCTTGAAAGTGTTTGTAATCTAGGATTATAATTTAATTTTTCCCGTTCCCGTGGGAATATCGGGAAATCCTTTCTTAGTGCTCCCCTACGCTCCCCAAGGAACCTGCATGCCAAACTTCAGCTCTCTACGGTGATCCCCGCGACCTAAACATTAAAATGTAAAAATCCCATTTTTTCTCGTTCCCGTTGGAATTTCGGGAAGTCCTTTCTTAGTGCTCCCTCCCCAAGGAACCAGCATGCCAAATTTCAGATCCTTACTATGTTTCCCGCGACTTCGTACGCGCCTAAAAATTTAAATGTAAAATTCCCTTTTTTCCCCGTTCCCGTGAGAATTTCGCGAAATCCTTTCTTAGTGCTCCCCTACGCTCCCCAAGGAACCTGTATGCCAAATTTCATCTCTCTACGACCAGTATTTTCGGCTCTGCGTTGATATGTCAGTCAGTCAGTCAGTCAGTTTCTTCTTTTATATATTTAGAAGATAGATAGCTGTTTCCCGCGACTTCGTACGCGCCTAAACATTAAAATGTAAAAATCCCATTTTTTCCGTCCCCGTGGGAATATCGGGAAATCTTTTCATAGTGCTCCCCTACGCTCTCCAAGGAACCTGCATGCCAAATTTCATCTCTCTACGATGATCCCCGCGAGTGCTCCCCTACGCTCCCCAAGGAACCTGCATGCCAAATTTTGGCTTTCTACGACCAGTAGTTTCGGCTCTGCATTGATGTGTCAGTCAGTCAGTCAGTCAGTCAGTTTCTTCTTTTATTTATATATTTAGATAGTTAGATAGCTGTGTCCCGCGACTTCGTACGCGCCTAAACATTAAAATGTAAAAATCCCATTTTTCCCGTTCCCGTGGGAATATCGGGAAATCCTTTCTTAGTGCTCCCCTACGCTCCCCAAGGAACCTGCATGCCAAATTTCATCTCTCTACGATGATCCCCGCGACTACGTACGCGCCTTAAAATGTAATAAACCCATTTTTTTCCCGGTCCCGTAGGAATTTTGGGAAGTCCTTTCTTAGTGCTCCCCTACGCTCCCCAAGGAACCTGCATGCCAAATTTCAGCTCTCTACGATGATCCCCGCGACTACGTACGCGCCTTAAAATGTAAAAAAAAAAAAATTTTTCCCGTTCCCATGGGAATTTCGGGAAGTCCTTTCTTAGTGCTCCCCTTCGCTCCCCAAGGAACCTGCATGGCAAATTTCAGCTCTTTACGACCAGTAGTTTTGGCTCTGCGTTGATATGTCAGTCAGTCAGTCAGTCAATCAGTCAGTCAGTCAGTCAGTCAGTTTCTTCTTTTATATATTTAGATAGATAGATAGCTGTTTCCCGCGACTTCGTACGCGCCTAAGCATTAAAATGTAAAAATCCCATTTTTCCCGTTCCCGTGGGAATATCGGGAAATCCTTTCATAGTGCTCCCCTGCGCTCCCCACGGAATCTGCATGCCAAATTTCATCTCTCTACGATGATCCCCGCGACTACGTACGGGTTTTAAAATGTAATAAACCCATTTTTTCCCGTTCCCGTGGGAATTTCGGGAAGTTATTTCTTAGTGCTCCCCTACGCTCCCCAAGGAATCTGCATGCTAAATTTCAGCTCTCTACGATGATCCCCGCGACTACGTACGCGCCTTAAAATGTAAAAAAACCATTTTTTCCCGTTCCCGTGGGAATTTTGGGAAGTCGTTTCTTAGTGCTCCCCTACGCTCCCCAAGGAACCTGCATGCCAAATTTCAGATCTCTACGATGTTTCCCGCGACTTCGTACGCGCCTAAACATTAAAATGTAAAAATCCCTTTTTTTCCCGTTCCCGTGGGAATTTTGCAAAATCCTTTCTTAGCGGATGCCTACGTCATAACATCTACCTGCATGCCAAATTTCAGCCCGATCCGTCCAGTGGTTTGGGCTGTGCGTTGATCGATCACTATATCAGTCAGTCAGTCACCTTTGAGTTTTATATATTTAGATAGATATAGATTAAGGATCCAGAGGCCGCTCACCAACCAGATGGTCCGACCAACTCAAGAATCCGGACACACCAGCATTTTACACTGTCGCTAGCATAGCGACTGACAGGAGCCGATGGAGACACTTCATCCGTTCCAGACTTTCATCCCACCATGACCACGATCTTCAGACATGAAGGACCGACCAGAGAGAGAGATTAAGTATAGATTAAGTAACATTCCTTTATGCTATAATATGTTATTTTTTCAGTGACAACCCAGAATATGTTAACCCGTCTGCTTTTTTTTTGTAGCGCGATTATGACAAGCGCTGCTTTCATAGTCACCGAGCTTTCTTCGCTGAAGGAGCTTTTGTTTTTTGACTTTTTGGAGCGTCTGCTTCAACACTGAATATAACTTGACAAAATTTTCTTCTGGATTTTCAATCTTCAGTCTTCATAATATGGTGCATATTAGAAGGGGTTAGTGGGGTCTGGACTAGTTTTAGCAAGATTTTGTGGAGTTTGATTTTTACATAATTAAGCACGGAAAAACTTTCTTTTAATAAATTGTATGTGTCAAATTCTACATAACTGGTCAGGATAAAAAAAAACTCTTAAAAATTATATTTTCTCAAACATGCTCGGAAATGTTCGTGTTACTTTCAAAAAAAGAAGACGCGAGGCTGTCCATTGCCGGCCTCGGCCAGCAAACACATTATTGTCGTGTGTGTTTTTTTAATTCGCTTGCTATTTGAGACACCTCTGTAGAGAAACTGACAAATCCATGGAGGTAATAAGTACAACTTCCATGGCCAAATCATCCACGATCATGGAAGTAGTAAATACTTATGTGGGGTAAGTGCGCCTAAATTTATTTCGCCCATGCCTTGTAAACAGCTACTAGTTGAGTAATATTTATAGGTTTCGATATATTTATGTTAGGCGCACTTACCCCATCCTGGCGCACTTGCCCCGACTGACCTTACGTATTTCCTCGCTGTTTGAGAAAAGCATTATATATACCTCGGCCGCAATTGCGATTGCCGGACTCGTCTTCGCTTCGCTCAGCCTTCTAACTGACTCGTCCGGCAATGCGCTACTTGGCGGCCTCTGCAATAATGTACTATTAAAAATAGAATAAAGTAAAAAAAAACCCAACAGGATGAAGTTCAAAAACTTTACGCTAAAAACTTTATGCACACTCACTAGGTGTCAAAAAACAAAAAGCGCTCGTTCGGAAATTACAAACTTTTCGCACGCTTAAAAGGTACCGAAATGTATACTTCTGACCTTCCTCTTTTTTTTCGGTTGTTTAAAAATACGTTTTCTATCCTCATCTTTCACAGTCACAACCCAAGAAGCGTGCCATAAGTAGCGAGTTCCATACTTCACCCCCGCCTGTTGATGACGGCCACTTGTCATAAGAACGTGATAAATCGAGTGGCGCCATCTCCCGGCCTGCCCGTTATTGTCCCTTATATAAAGTTACATTACTTATTTACTTTACCTACAAGTTCATTTCAGATCTGAGCCCTCGAGGATAAGGAAGGTTTTGTCGTGCTGCTGGATTATTTGCCAACGTTTTATTGTTCCTGTGGAGGTGATTGCTGGATTTTGATGTGGTAATAAAGTTTTTGGCAGCAATGATGGTCCTGAGAATCTTAGCTGACGGATTGAAATCTTGGGTTTGGTGTTTTATTTAAAAAAGGGAACGACTCTCTGGTTTCCGTCGGGTAATCGGCTCTAATCAGAACTATTTTACCCATTTGTATTTTATGTAGGTACGGTACAGTCGAGTTAATTTATATGTGTTAATAATTGTGTACACTTTTGCACCTTTATACAGCCGAATAGGGTGCAAAAGTGCAAGCTTAAAGTATATAATACCTATTATTATTATTGTACCTAATCGATGTTTCCAAGTCACTGCTAACAACCATTTAACTGTCGGTTAAGTGGGTCTGAATATAACAAAAATCATGAAAATTGAGTTTTTTTTTTAAATACAAACATAGGTACTTTATTTTGAACTTGATTGAACTGGCTTCTGTCCGCGTTTTCGTCTGATTGGATTTTTTTACTAATCTTAACAGGCGGCGATGATTTTTCATAAGAAATAAAAAACATCGTACATCTTTCACAGGGTCTTAAAATCATTTTCAACCAAAACTTACTTTTATTTCATTATCTAAATTAATTCAGTTTAGAGATTAATTACGGTACCTACGTACCGTAATTAATCAAATTGTGAATCGAAATCGAAGGACCTATTATTTTCAAGAGATAAATTTCACCTTCGATTCCATTCACAACGTGCGAAAGGAATCGTAAATATCAATAAAATAAATATTAAACCAACACCGCAGCGCCATCAATCAAGTGCGGCTACCTAGTTCCGCCGCTCCCCGCGAGATGGCGCGCATCTCATTCATTATGCATACTGATGACCCGCCGTAATGAGCGCATTTCTCCACGGTTTCTTATGAGAATTTGGCAGTGCTGAGATTAGAGGAAAGAATGGCTTGATAAAGGTAATGTTTCGGAAGGTTCTTGTTTATATTTCGGAAAAGTACTTGTGAGATTAAGGTCCTTCTTACAAAATGTTAAAAAATAATAATACCTATTATTTTATACTTTAGTAACGATTTAATGTAGGGATCGCTATGTATATTTACAAGAAAACAAGCAGTTTGATCGTTCACAAGAAAATTATAATGGTTAGGTACCTTAATGAGAACAATTTTAATAAAATAATAGAAAATTTTCAACTGTCTCGAAAGGATCTCCACAGTTACCTACTTGAAGAACGTGTCGAGAATGAAATGAAATAGTATATTTATAAGCAAGCATTTGGCCACGACCAGAAGGTATTTTTATCTGATGGCTACGTTTAGGTTTTGAAACTATTGACCGGTTTTTTTAAAAAAATACTCTACTCCCCAGCCTTTAAAGTGTCTGCTTTCCCGATTTCCCAGTCGGGGGCCCCTTTTCCACTTAAATAAATACGCCGGAGCGAAAATATTGAAAAGCGATCGGCTCCCTTCTTTGACGTGTAAATAGTGTTTTTTTTTTATTTATGCGTCCGCCGGCCGTTTGATATGTTTTCCTTGGACGTTATTTCCCGTTCGTCAAAGGAATTACCACGCTTCACCGGACCAGTTTTATTTACATTTTTATCGTCAAATAAAAGCGTGAATTGCTTCTGTTTTGATATATAAGTAGAATAAGCACTTTTAGTAGGTGTTTGTAGGTATCAGAAATAGGTACTTACAAAACTTAGAGTATTTATATAAATGATTTGGCCTATCTCCAAACAATGTAAATACGAATACTGTCGAATATTTTATGTAAATTTTTGAAATAAAAAATACATTTTTTGTTTAATTTATGTAGGTACCTATTTAAAGCTTTGTGATTTCAAAAGATGGTAAAAATATAATATTTGTAAATTAAATATCTTTTGGGCATTGATTAAATATTAATTAAATTTAATTACTCCACTTTTACGTAAAAAAGGTTATAATTACAACAAAAATTTTATAAAGATCACTATGATTTTTGATTTTGTTTGCTTCCTTTGGTAACACTAGTAATCCACTCTAGCCGCAAATAAGGGTCAGTCAATGGTTGATAAACTGCGATCCGTCTTCCAAATTAGGGGGGTAAACGCACCCTACTGGACCGCGGCCAGGGTTATGTTTTATTGTTATTGTTGCCTTTATTTTATCAGACTATTGCTAAAATACCAGGGGATGGAGGATATTGTTTTAATTTTTCACTTGCGGTACCGTATTGAAGGGCTAGGATAACTGGCATTTTGATGATAACGACCTCAACCAGTCTTATTTTATAATCGCTATCTATATTGGGTCTTATTTTTAACTAAATTTTATCCATCTGGATGAAAAAATCAAGAAATATTTATGACATTAAGTAGATTTTATACAGGGGTAGCAGGGGTAGCAGCCGCCGTACGCCTCTCGTCGCTTATGTAGACAATATCGGAAAACATCATCCGCATCCAGATTCAGAACATTTAAACAAATACCCCACTTGATTACAGCCTAGTGGGGCGGTTCAGAAGTGGCGAGTTACTATCGCCGCTCTTACAGAAGTTGCGAAGTATCTGCAACTAATTACTCTCCGATTAACATACGCGATCGCCGCCCCGTTGTGCACGGGCGCAAGTCATAGATCAAAGCGAATTCAAGGAAGGAACAGACTAGTAACTATTAGATCGAGGAAAAGCCTTTGCATTAAATAAGTGTTTTAACAAATCGAGAAATAATATTGCATGAAACTGCTGGTCTTCCAAACGTTAAGAAGTCTTGGAACAAAATATCCACACTATATAGGCTTTTGTACCTATTACAGTATAACCCAAATAAAGTCCTCCCGCCACCTTTGCCTGTTTGCGATAAACTCAAAAACTACTGAACGGATTTTCATGCGATTTTCACCAACAAGTTGGGAGATTCCCAAGGAAAATTTTGTTCAACAATTCCTTGCTGTAGTATCCGTGTCGGGGTGCGTTCATCATCATCAACAGCCCATAGTAGTCCACTGCTGGACGTAGGCCTGCGGGGTGCGTTGGCTAGACTTTATACAAATTTAGATGAGCGTGAAATCTCCCATCTACACTTTTGTGGTAAGAGATGGCCTAGCAGTTGCATGTCTCATCAGCGATACGAACTAGGCGTTAGAAGTACCTGCCTTGTGAGGATCCGCGATATGTTGCTGTGTTTAGAATTTACTGTAGCTTTTAACATTTTTTTTTGTCTTGGCACCGCTCATTACTACTGCCTTCCACCCCAGCCTCGCCTCTGTCTCCACAATAAGTCGTTTAATCCCCAATTCTTATCTCTTATGCGCTAATGTCTAACATTTGCATTCTGTTACTCACAAAAAGCCGCCAAATTTAAATACTTGCAAAGTGTTGCCACCCTTAAAACCGAGTTCGGGTTGCCAGGACTGCTCCGTGAATTTCTGCATTTGAGTTAAGATGCTCATAAACTTTCAGTAACATACGTTTTATAGCTATGATCATAATTTGCATACATTGTGGGATACTGCGAAGTATTTCATTACCGTGTTTCCAAACACTCTCGTGGTTAGAGGAGGCCTGTGCCCAGCAGTGGGATGCAAACAGGCTGTTGCGGTGGTGGTGTTGATGAGTTTCAAATCCACCTACTTCTTACCGCTTACTTTGGATAAATTATAATCAAGGCCTACTTGAGGAAAGAACCTACTACTAAAGAGCCTAGCTAGAGCAAACAATAACCCTCGGGCATAAAAGAAGTAATATAATTATTAATTACATTGTCTCTGCCTCGGGGGATGAAGAGGGAAGTAGAATCTAAGTCTGAATTCCACGCTTAAGAAAGTAGTGATTTGCAAACTACCTATGAATTCCCCAGTTAATAAACATACTTTTCATAATATCGAAGTAATGCAATAGCTGAAAAATGTTGACTACATTTCCTAGAAGTGTTATTCCGAAAATACTAATTTCCACAATTCGACTTAGGTAAGTACCTCAAATAAATTACCTCAAAGATTTCCGACTGGCAACACCGAAGGAAAATTAAGAAGATTTGCAAAAAAGCTTTAACATCGAATCAAAGGCTTCGCTAATTGCAAGGGGCTTTGGTATGCTAATAGCGCCCTCTCTCGGCAAGTAGACGGACTAAATCTCACTAGTTACGGCTGTGCTGACGGAGGGGTTCGGTTTGGTAATTTATTACGTAGGACTAAATAAAAGATAATGCTTATTAGAGTTTTGGTTAAGGTTTAATAGTAATATTACTTGCAATGGAGCAATTTAGCAAGTTTGAAATATCTTACGTATAAAAGTTGTATTGTATTTATTTATTCACAAACAATTTAAGAACATTGTATTTTAATACTTCTTAATACTAAATTATACCTACCTACATTAATATTACCATACACAGTGCTAAAAGTAACTAATAATAAAACAATACAATTGAAAATTCTAAATAAGTAATAGTAAGTTACACAGTTAATCTTTTCGTGTATCTTATTCAGACAATCGCTTTCTGATTCTCAAAAAATAAAATTGTAAGGATTGTACCATAAAATAATATGAAAGCCTTTTATACTTATAAAATCCGGGTTAGAAATGATATTGGATTTTTTAAATTAACAAAAACAAATAATGCAACTTTTAATTGAACTATTTTTACAGCGAAATGGAAATGTCGTTAAAACCCAATTCATTTTATATCAGTTTCACATTTTAAAAACTTTTCGAAATCTCCCCAAATTGACAGGCTGACGTCTCGCTTACGTATTTTTAATTTTGAATATATTACGGGGTAATTTTTTAAAAGTTGCCCGTCCCGCCGGCTTGTTTAATTCCCGTTTATTAATTTTCTTGACGCCGATGGAATAATCAGCAAATTGAAAAGTTTCCGTTGATAAAGACACGTCCATTTGACTAACGGGAAATATAAATAGGATTTTAAAATATTGCTTCTTATCCGACTACGGCAAAGCCAATAGAACGGTTATGACTTTAGCACCAGGTAGAGGTACATGTATATCATATGTACCTACATGTTTGAATTTGTGTTCCATCCTAGTGATTAATACGAAAAAACACTATTATTATCCGAGTGACATAGGGTACATTTCGACCAAAAAAAAAACAACATGGCGGAATATAATAGTACCTAGTCGGGTTTTAGTTTTCCACTTTGTCACTTGTTTGTTGCATTTTTTGTTGCTTAAGGTAAGTAGGTACTTATTAATACATGTTAACAAAGCATTATTGTACGTATTTTTCATACTCTTATTCATCCTTATTTACTACAGTATTTGTTTAGTAGTTATATCGAAATGGCGCGGATGACCTTGTTCGTCTGTATTCTTGCTCAATACCTGTCTCGCCAAGTAACGTGAAAAACAAGATGCTTTGATAATATTAGGTCCTTACATATGAAATTGGCGTTTCATATGGCAGAAATGAAAACGATTTTTTTTTATGAAACTATTTTTTTATTTAGTCAAAGTATGTACCATGGCTATCTATGCACTTTTGCCATCTCGAAGGTAGTTCATTGATTCCTTTACTAAAAAAAGTGTGTGAGCGAGAATCAATAAAATCTTTGAAGGCCGTTTGGACAGCCTCGTGAGAATTGAATTTTTTTCCTTGCATGAAGTTGTCCAAATTCCGAAAAAAATGGTAATCAGTTGGAGCAAGGTCCGGGGAGTATGGTGGGTGTCGAAGACATTCCAGTCGCAGCTCCCGTAGTTTTGCGGCCGTCAAACGTGCCTTATGTGGTCGAGCGTTGTCCTGAAGCAGCAGTGGGCTAGATCGATTGACCAGTCTGGGTTGTTTAATGGCTAGCTTTTCCATCATCGTTTGCAATTGTTGACAATACACATCAGCCGTGATTGTTTGCCCAGATCTTAAGAAACTGTAATGGATGACACCGGCACTAGTCCACCAGACACTTACCAGTACCTTTTTCTGAGTCAACTTTCGTTTCGGGCAGAATTTGGCTGGTTCACCTGGGTTCAACCATTGTGAAGAACGTTTCCGGTTGTCGTACAAGATCCATTTTTCATCACAAGTAACGATACGATTCAAAATGCCTTCATTATTGTGCCGGTTGAGAAGTGAAACGCAACACTCGACGCGTGTTTCTTTGTTTGCGTCGCTCAATTCATGCGGTACCCATTTTTCAAGTTTTTTCACTTTTCCAATTTGTTTCAAGTGAATCAAAATGGTTTTATCACTCACACCGAAGCCTGCCGCTAACTCTGACGTGGTTTGCGATG
The DNA here is from genome assembly GCA_963971205.1 of Aethes cnicana. Lineage (NCBI taxonomy): Eukaryota > Metazoa > Arthropoda > Insecta > Lepidoptera > Tortricidae > Aethes > Aethes cnicana. Next base: position 372,204 of record OZ020276.1, on the reverse strand, counting down.
GATCTGCTTCCACAATTGCTTTTAATTCTTCGTTATCAACTTGTGTCTCCGGCCGTCCACGAGGCTTGTTCTGTAGGTCAAAATTTCCAGAACGGAAACGTTGGAACCAATAACGTACCGTATTTTCTTTTGCAGTAGCTTCCCCATACGCATTGTTAATCCTACGAGCCGTTTCTGCAGCACTAGTGCCGAGGTGAAACTCATATTCGTAAATATAGCGATATTTTAAGTTCTCCATATTGTGAACAGAACGATGTGAAAGAAAAACAAATGACGCGATAACAAATAAATTTCGTAATTCGAACACAGAAATACATGGTCTTAAATTTGAAATAAATTTGAATTTGGAATTCCTAGCCGAACGCCACATATTTTGAATCAAAGTTGCCAGTTCGCCAAACGCCAATTTCATATGTAAGGACCTAATATCTAGATGGAAGGACTGCCTAGATCAGAATCGATGCGTGACGCTAACGCCTGAAAACATTTTTTTTAATAATTACATTTCACAAGAGTTTCGTGTTTTATTATGATGTATTGCATAATATAATAATTAACGCACATAAAATTTGCCAGAGATAATTAAATTTGGAGGTTTTGTTTATCGAGATTGGTTTTTGGTTTTATAACGCTTCTATTTTTGTAATTACACGAGCATAGGAGTAAACACGTTAGTCTATTTTTAAAGTGCAATCAAAACAGAATTGAATACTCCTTGTGCGTTTTCAAGATATTTATTAAAAAAATAGGTAGTCTATTGTATTTAATGATTTTTTTTTCTTGCTGTATTTTCGAGAAATGAGAAGCAATCTGTTTGTATCTTGAAGTTAAAAGTTAATGAAAAGTAGTATTAAAATATTGTTTCTTTATATTGTTGAGGTACGTTAAAGGATCTAGTAAAGAATTATAAAGATAATATATATATTCAGCATTTTACATACAGTGACAAAACGTAGTAATGTGACATACGCTTTCTCTCCTACGTTATAAAGGAATGTTTCTTAAAAAGCTAGAAGGTTACAGTAAATTGATAAAATCCCTTTTCAATATACTGCTCATTTTAAATAATAAATCTCTAATTATGCAGAATGTCTTTTTAATTTGACACTCTGACTTGACGACATTTGCATTTAGGTGTGCGAAGCAGGCAACTTTTTAGACAACTAAAAATGCAGTCTTGCAATTTGGACATTAAGCCTTTATATACCTAGGCGGCTTGCTTAACCCACTACGACGACTGTTATGTGACATGCATACAATAAAAGTACTTAACGAAGTCATGCCTAAGACCCCTCGAACTAGGATGTACTCAAGTAATAGGATAAAAAAAGCGTTTCCTATTTAGGTAATCAGCTGTACAGTCACATGGTTTTGTCATAAACATAAAAGGGTATTGATATGGTTTATCTAGCACGTCGAACGCAGGCTGCAAGGTGTAGGGTTTACGTTTAGGTTGGTTCTAACTATTAAACTACTGGGTTCCGTGTGTTATCTAGAAGAAATTGTACATTCAAAGTACCAACAAATTAAAATAATTTATGCGATGCATAGGTAATGTATGTGACCTATTAGATATTAGATAATTATTAAATAAGTTGCACGATATTTCTTCATCACATGTATATTTCAAGTGACAGGTAAAAGTTAGTCAACAACGGGATCTAAGTAACCTAGTTAGTCTATGACATGACCCTTAATAATAAAAAGACACGACGCGCGACGGCAGTCAGTCTAGTAGCCTAGAGTTTTGCAGATTTTTCTGATGATGGCTTGTGCATAGTTCACAAACGACATAATCTCAGATATTTTTTCTAGCTGTGCAACGGGCGGATTCGGGCATACCTTTAATTTACAAAAATTTAGCCTCAAAACCGAACCCAGGCCCTAGTTCTGTCCGTTGCGTTTCCCCGCAGTCCCACAGTGCGCCGGCGCATAAATTTGCATTTCATTTCATAACCACTGAGCGGGGGCATACATTAGACAGGGACAGGCCGTGTTCAAAACGGTTATTTTTACTTTTTTTTAGCGTTCGATTTCCGAACTGGCGGTTGAGTTGCCAGATGGCGTATTTCCGGATTCCAGAATGACTGAAAACGGGATGGGGTTGGCAGGCTTTGGATATGATTTGACATACACTTAGCAGTACCTATTGCCTGCAGTTTGAAATGTGAGTAGGTACTTATTACATAGATTCTAAAATAGAATGGATTCTACATAATAGTCTAGTGGCCTACGATTTTTGGATGTAAGTAAACGAGTAATAGGTAGGAGAGTTTTCACTCTATGCTCACCTTGGAAATGTTTACAATAGGTATTTTGAAAACCCACACGCACTGGTAATGCCTTTATAACGTTGAGTACGAACTCAAACTACTTGATGCCCTAAGCAATCCACGCCGGTGTGCCCCCCCCCCCCGGGGCAAATAAATTGGAGGGGGGGGGGGGGTAAATAAATTTTCTTTGGTGTATATTTATTTGCCATAAATGTAGTATCCATCTCCGGAAGAAACAAATGACGGTAAGTGCGAGTTGAGCGCGAGTCCGGCTAGAGTCAGGCGGGTGATTCCGTGGCCATACTGTAGGTATGTATGTATAGTCCATTAAATATTCTGTGCCCATATTACACCTCCGGTTATAAACTCTGCCGGAAAAGGTAAATTATTTCAATAAAATATAATCTGTGAACATCAAATACTAAGCAATGACTCCGGAATTATTCTCTGTCTGTTAAAAAAATAACTCTGTTACCAGCCGAAACCAAACCACTGAGACCCGTTTCCTATATCCACAAAACGCCTCGTTTTGGCTAGGGTTGGGTAAAATTTTACATTTGACCTATAGACAATCTGTAAAATTTTAACCTATTTTTGTTTTATTTTTTAATTTTTATATTTTAATTAAGTCAAAACGAGGAACCGGGCCTTAACCGATATGTATGAAATTTTAAAAGGAAACGGGAAAGTTAATACTGAAGAGGCTGAAGGCTGAGTTTGCTATGAAAGAGAGAGTGGGAGAGTTTGCTATTACACTCTGAGGAAGTCCCGGGTGCAGTGTTCTATACCAAATTTATTACCTTTATAAAAACAAACACAAGATGACATGAAGACGCGCGTTAACAACAACGACCATTAACGCCGGGTTCCTATATTCGATTCTCTTGCAAATGTTAAATTTAACCATCCGTAGGCGTTTTGTGGATCTAGGAACTGGACTTTAGGCCCACTTGCAGCAAGCCGCTAACCTCAGGTTAGCCTCTTAACCCACGACAAAGTCATACAAACAAATCTGGGTTAAGCGGTTAACCCCAGGTTAACGGCTTAGTGCAAGGTGGGCCTAAATATAATAGCTACAATGCATAAACTACGACTCTGTGGAGCACAGTTCAGCTACTCTCCGGAAGATGGCTCTAGTAATATTAAACAAACTAGTAGTACCTAAATGTACGCTGTCCATGTTCCTAAACATTGAATTGAAGTACGTTATTTATATTCAAATTAATTATGTAAAAAAATCTAATCATCATCATCACTTCAGATTCAGACCGAAGACGTCCTGCTTACGAAAAATCTTATTACGTAACAAGGTAAGTGAAAAGTTTCAGTTTCAATTAAAATAATTATTTATTTGTTTTATTAGCTGTGATATCTTTATTTCATTTAATTTTTTATTTATGTGTGTGTTATAAATTTTACCGTTCTATTATAATTTAAATTTCATTACAATGTACAAATGTTAGACACAAATTATTTGGATTTTATAAAAAAAAAAAAAAACATTAGAATTATTATTGTCTTATTTTTATGTAATATTTGCATGCATTGTTACAATGTTTTAATTGAAAATAAAGTGATTTTGTTTTTTTGATTTTTGACTTTGATTAAATACTTAAGTAAGTAGGTACTCATGTCTACAAAATATGGCTTTTTATGCTCCATAACTACACACAGCAGCAATGAAAACTTTGTAGGGTTTTCCATACGTTTTCATTGCTGTTGAGTGTAAATTAACCAACACATAAATTTATGTTACTAGGCACTTGTTAGGTCTGATATAGTTCATCGCTTCAGATCTCCATTTCTATGATTTTTTCCACTTTTACTCCCACTTTATTATTACAGGTTTCATGTAGATATGTTAAACAGATAGATAATAAGTAAGCGTTAAGAACATAATGTTCATTGCAGTAATGGAGGCAAATTTATTCGTCATACACTTCATTGCATGAATAATGAATGTTGAGAACTCTTCGTTCACCCACTTATTGCGGCGGATTTGTTGAAACTGACTGTAATTTTGATTTGAACATTGACAACAAATATTGTATGTAATGTTGTGAAACCAAGACATTCTGTTATGTAACTATATCAATTATACCTACAGGGTGCCTCATTTAGATCGGCCAGTATGGAAAAGTCTGAAACAACAAGACATACAAAGATTTTATTCTTAGGAACAATTTCGTCGATTTTGGTGACAAGGTAAACTGCATTAATAGATTTTACAAATAAAAATAAAATTAATTTAAAAAAAACAAGTAGGTAAATTTTACCATGAAACATGATAAGTATCTAAATAAAATTAAATTGAATTTATAGTTACGATTATGGTCTTGACTGTAGATAATTAAGGACATAGGATTGCACGCGGACGAAGTCGCGGGCAGAAGCTAGTTTGTAATAAGTTCTTCCGAGACTGAAATAAACTCCATTCCAAATTTTGTCTGTATCGGTCCGGCTGTTTAAGCTAGAAGAGGTATCAGAGTACAAAGTTACTTTCACATTTGCAATAATTAGCATAGAGACATGATACAGGATATTAGTCTGGATCACAGTGTATGTCCAATTCTATCACAAAATCATTAAGACTCCTTTTCGTAAAACTAAATTAGGTAGTAATTCACCACTCAGATCAGCCTCACTGATTCAGCTGTACATACATATACCGGATTCTGTAGGTGTCGACATTTTTCACGATAGCATGCCTAAATTCAAAAGAAAAATATCTGAGTATTATTCTAAAATCTGTTAAAACTTTGATTGATTGAATTAAATCACTTATAACACTTTAAATTTAAATATAATTTATCAAAGATTATTTTTATTAAAATTTAACTATGTAATTATAACTTAATGCATGTTTTCTGAATTATAGCATGTTTCTTTTCAATTTCATTCTGCACATTGATGGCACCTTTTTGCAAGTTGTGTTTACCTATAATTAGATAAGCATCTAGCATAAGCCTTTATTAGCTAAATGATTTACATGATGTATTATCTGGTGGTAATCCTAAAATAAATAAATAAATAAAATCATACATTCCGTGCGTATCAACAGCAAAGCCAAACTCGGTCAATCAACAAACAAAACGGGCTTCCCACAAGAAAAAGCCGAACATATGCACATTCCGTTCTCTCATGCATATTCAGGAGCGCGACCCTCGCGGCCGTTACCGATAGCTCGCCGATGGCTATCTTTTCCATGCGATTCTGATGCCATGTCCATGGTGCGTTTCCGATCCTAGTTTGCAGTGAGAATGAATAAGAAAGAAGAAAGAGGAAATGGCGCGAAAGTGGCGCCAATATGTACTTACTAAAATCGCAGATTACGCTAAAATCTAGTCTAGTCTAGTCTGGACCCTTGGAGACTATACATCTCTAAGATCTTAGATTTAAGTTTAAGCTAGGGACTATACATACCTTCAATGGAATTTTAGTACGTACCTATATGTATATTTTATAAATGTAATGTAAAATTTGTAAATTTTGAAAAAAGGCCTTCTGGTTGAGTTTGTTGCGGCGCTTCTTCTCGAGCAATGGGTCTAGGAAGCGCTGGTAAATTCTTTTTCTGACGTGTAAAAGTGCCCCTATGTGGACAATTTGCTGAATAAATTATTGAATTTTGAATTGTAGTTTTTGAATTGAGTCTTCTAAAATTGTCGAGTGTTGTGTTAGTATACATTATTTAATAGTACTACGTACACAATGGCCACGGAATCACCCGCCTGAATCTAGCCGGCGCGCAACTCGCGCCCAACTCGCCCTTACCGTCATTTCTTTCATGGAGAGTGAATCATTTGCCGGCGTACTGGTACACATAAATTTACAAGTGTACAGACGTCCTCGCACGCACACAGACGTACATGCACGCATAAAATTGACACTTTATTCGAATTGTGTTCGAAATCGTGCTTTTATAGGCCGCGTCCGCCGTGTGGTGTTAGTCTGGCTAAGGGTCAAGAACTGCTGGCCCGATTAGCCACATTCTATTTAGTTTTGTTTCTTGTGATTTAGGGAAGACTTAAAAAGAATAAAATATCAGGGTATGTTTAAGAACAGCTAAAAGAATTTAAAATAACTTGCTATGGGAATCGCTTTCATGTGATGCAAAGTTCATCGCCTTCGTGTGATACGAAGTTCACCGGACAAACTAACTGATAAATTTATCGACTTCATTATTCAAATAGCCGTGGTGGCCTAGTGGTTCGACCTACCGCCTCTCATGCAGAGGGTCGCGGGTTCGATTCCGGCTCGCACCTCTAAGTTTACTTATGTGCGAAATTAAATTTGAATTTACCACTGAGCTTTTCGGTGAAGGAAAACATCGTGAGGAAACCTGCACGCATCTGCGAAGCAATTCAAAGATGTGTGCGAAGTCCCCAATCCGCACTGGGCCCGCGTGGGGACTATAGCCCAAACCCTCTCGTTATGAGAGGAGGCCTGTGCCCAGCAGTGGGACGCAAATAGGCTGTAGTAGTAGTAGTAGTAGTAGTAGTAGTATTATTCAACTAGGTTGGATGGTTAACCTCGGGTTTAAGTAAGTAAATATGTCACAAAGACCTGGTGTGTTCTATACTAGAGTTAATTTTCCAATCTCCATTTCAAGATCGCATTGAAGATACCTCTGGTGCTGTAGACGTATTTTAGTGTAAACGTAAAGACATGACGTCAACGCTATCGGAATGAATTATTTCCTTAATGAAAAGTGGACCGATTTATTAATTTAGAAATTATAAATAGCGACCAAAAATATTCATATAATTCATGTCGCGATCAATCTCTGGGCACGGAATTACGAGTATACCTTTAACGTGGTCGGCTGAAAAGTAGTGACGAAGGAAACGCTTTTCCAATAACAATAGGGATGACGACAGGGTGAAGAAATCGAAATTCTAATTAGTCCGTCAGTCAGTCAATAAAAAAATATTAGACACGTATTTTTTGTTTTATCAAAGTAACAAAGAATGACTAAGTTAAAACGCATTAAAGTCGGAGAGTGGGGGCTAACTACGTCACCGTTAGGTACAAATCGTACCTAACCGTGACGTCACGCGACATTTCAACTCAATATATCTCCGTATAAGTTTGATTACGTGAAAAAAGAAAAAATACGTGTCCAATACTTTTCAATAATCTTCCTGATAGACTAAGGAAAAAAGTTGTCGTCATCCCTATTTGTTGTACCTTTCCGTATATTAACACAACGTGTGTATAGTTACAAAAACATTGTGTTTCAGCGAATTACAGACCGTTCACGTAATAACCGTCGCGCGCTGTAATTACCGACCATTAGCGTCCGTAATTAGCGGGTAGATAAAAACTAAGCTATTAGCTAGGACTAGGGTATAGTCAACACGAAAGTGGATGATCACTTTTGCAACTTGTCGCTTAGACGCTAACTTCCGACTACTAACGATATTGCTACATTGGTAGAGATCTTCTACTATCTAAAGTCCCGCGCCTTCACATTTCAAAACGCTTCAATGTATTTAAAAAGCATCACCAACACTCTCAACACATGTGTGCGTGCTGAGACAGCCATCAACTATGCGTTGAGTGTGTTGGTGGTGCTTTTTAAATAATAATAAAAAAATTTAAGCGTTTTGAAATCTGAAGGCGCGGGACTTTAGATAGTAGAAGATCTCTATGTCACAGCAACGAAGTACCTACAAGGTGATTACAGTCATTTATTTTTGACGTTGTTACCTATACGATATTTAGATACCAAAAATGTTTCGTCGTCGTCGTGTTGTTACGACACGCGACGTTTCAACGCGACAAGTATTTTTTTTATACAAAAATGGACTCAAGAGTAAATGGGCTACATCTACACATAGATTGCGCATAATTGAATGATAGTTGTATGTATATAATAACCACATCAACTAGATTTAACGAGATCAATTCGCAGTAATATCGTTACCCTCTCGTGATGCGAGGAGGCTGTGCCCACCACCCCCACAGCCTATTTACGGCCCACTGCTGGACACAGGCAGGCATCCTCTCATCACGAGAGGATTTGGGCTATAGTACCCACGCGGGCCCAGATTCGACTTCACACACATCTTTGAATCACTTCGCAGATGCGTGCAGGTTTCCTTAAGATGTTTTCCTTCACCGAAAAGCTAATAATAATTAGGCATTAATAATTAGATTTTAACAAGGTAGGTAGTATAGTGTATATTTTTAATAACATAGCCATTAAATAATCGAAGGATAATGAAGGGCTTCCGTAATGCCCATATTGGTAACCATCATACTAACCCGTATAACTTCTAGTTTATCGAAGTGGTTATAATTACTACCAGTCCCACCCGACGAGCGGCTTGTCGGTCCGTAGCGACTTCTGAACCGACGTCGGCGTAAGTTTTACAAAGTTGCAATTAAAATTATGGAAAATCCACTTGTTTGTTATCTACTTGCTTCTGCCCGCGGCTTCGTCCGTGTGGAACTATGCGTTTTTCCGGGATAAAAAGTAGCCTATATGTTGACCAGTGTTACAAACTACCCCCATATAAAATTTTGTTGCAATCCGTCCAGTAGTTTTTGAGTTAAATCCGGTCATACATATATACATATTTTTTTTCTAAAAATCGTCATTTTGTGTTCAGTATCGTTTACATAGTCTCCTCGACTTGATAGTTTCTTTTAATTTTCAAGTTTCAGACGTGACTCCTTCTACAAACTTATTATTAGTATATAGACGTCCGTGTGGTGCCGGCGTCCGTGTGGTGCCGGCAAAGAATTGCACCACCCCCTCTCTTCCCGTGGGTGTCGTAAGAGGCGACTAAGGGACAAACCGGAGGATGGGCAGCAGCGTCCTCCGAGAACTACCTTCATCAAACTGCGGTCGCCAACCCGCCTGCCAAGCGTGGCGACTATGGCAATCCCCCCCAAGAGATCTATATACTTGGGACCAAGAAGTGCCACAAGCAATGCCCAGACCCCCAGTCCCCGGCGGCCCCGCTATTCCTGGCTCCGGTAGCGGCCATGGTAACGGCGGGGCAGGGGGTGCTAAAGTTAATCCCCGGCAGAGACCCGGCTACCAAAAACGACGACCCTTGGCCCTGGCAACATATAACTGCCGTACACTGCGGACCGACGAAAAGGTACTGGAACTGGAGGAAGAATTGAGCAGGTTACGTTGGGGAATCATAGGGTTATCAGAAGTCCGGAGAGAGGGGGAGGACATGATAACCCTGAAGTCCGGTAACCTGTTCTATTATATTTCCGGGAGGGCGACCAACAGTCCCAGGGAGGTGTCGGGTTTATCGTCCACAAGTCCCTCGCAAACAATGTGGTGAAGATCGAGAGTGTGTCGACCAGGGTAGCGTGCCTTGTACTCAGAATAACACAACGATATTCGTTGAAGGTTATACAGGTTTACGCTCCGACCTCGACGCACTCCGACGATGAGGTGGAGGCTATGTATGAGGACATTTCCAGAGCCATGCATAGCTCCAGAACTCACTTCACAGTTGTTATGGGGGACTTCAACGCGAAACTAGGCAAACAAGACGGTGAAGAGCTGAGAGTGGGGCAATTTGGAGTAGGGCGCAGGAATCACCGGGGCCACCTACTGGCTGGTTTCATGGAGAAGGAGGGACTCTATATGATGAACTCCTTCTTCAAGAAACGTGAGCACAGAAAGTGGACCTGGATGAGCCCTGATGGTGTAACGAGGAATGAGATAGACTTTATCATGTCGACGAGAAAGCAGATATTCGATGATGTCTCAGTGATCAATTCGGTTAAGTCCGGGAGCGATCACCGTATGGTACGAGGCACATTGAATATCCAAGTAAAGCTTGAGAGATCTCGACTGATAAAGTCTACGCTCCGCCCGGCACCGGCCCAGATCCAAAACCCCGAGAGCTTTCAGCTCGAACTCTATAACCGTTTTGCATGCCTAGAAAGCGACGTGGACGATTATAACGACGGGTTTGTGGAAGCTGTTCATACGGTTGGGTCTAAGTTCTTCAAGACCCGCCGTATAAGAACCAAGAAAATCTCAGACTCAACCCTTAAGCTCATGGAGGTGAGACGTAAAATGATTCTGCAGTCTTCAGGTGACGCTTGTCATTATCGGCAGCTCAATGGACGGATCTCGAAGTCTCTGAAGCGTGATGTACGCCGATTCAATACCAACAGTATTGAAAAGGCTATTGAGCGTAACAGAGGCTCGAAGGTGTTTGCCAAAGATCTGTCTATTGGCCAAAGCCAATGCCAATTGACAAAGCTGAAGACCGAAGACGGCAGGATCATTTCATCCAAACCGGAGCTGTTGGGAGAAGTCGAGAAGTTCTACGGACAGTTATACACGACAACCCGAACACCCGTCGCTGATCCAGCTAAAGACCCTAGAGCTAGATTAACCCGACACTATACCGAAGATATCCCGGACGTCAGCCTGTACGAGATTAGTATGGCTCTCAAACAGCTTAAGAACGGCAAAGCCCCTGGTGACGACGGAATTACAGTCGAACTCCTGAAGGCGGGTGGTAAACCAGTCCTTAAGGCCCTTCAGACGCTGTTTAATTCCGTCATTCATGAAGGGAGAACGCCGCGAGCATGGAACAGAAGTGTGGTGGTGCTCTTCTTCAAAAAAGGTGATAACACCTTGTTGAAGAATTATAGACCCATCTCACTTCTGAGCCATGTTTACGAAGGTTTGACGAATTCCAGCCTCCCGAACAAGCCGGTTTCCGAAAGGGCTATAGTACCGTAGACCACATACATGCGTTGCGGCAGGTTGTACAGAAGACCGAAGAGTATAACCTCCCCCTTTGCCTTGCATTTGTGGACTACGAGAAAGCCTTCGATTCGATCGAGACTTGGGCTGTGCTGCAGTCTCTCCAGAGGTGCCAAGTTGACTACCGGTACATCGAAGTGTTGAAGTGTTTGTACGAAAATGCCACCATGTCCGTCCGACTACAGGACCAGACCACGAAGCCTATTCCACTGCAGCGGGGAGTCAGACAAGGAGATGTGATCTCTCCGAAGCTGTTCACCGCTGCAAGGATGCTTTCAAGGTGCTGGACTGGAAAGGTCGAGGCATCAATGTTAATGGCGAGTACATCTCTCACCTTCGATTTGCCGACGATATTGTAGTCATGGCTGAGACCATGGAGGACCTCAGTATTATGCTCGCTGACCTCAGCAGAGTTTCCGATCGAGTTGGTCTTAAAATGAACATGGACAAGACGAAAATTATGTCTAATGTCCATGTTGTGCCAACTCCCGTAATAATCGGAGGCTCTGCGCTCGAAGTTGTTGACCATTATGTATACCTGGGACAAACAGTCCAGTTAGGTAGGTCCAACTTCGAGAAAGAGGTCAATCGTCGAATCCGACTCGGCTGGGCAGCGTTCGGGAAGCTTCGCAGTGTCTTTTCGTCCAAATTACCGCAGTGTCTCAAGTCGAAAGTCTTCGACCAGTGTGTGTTGCCAGTGATGACTTATGGTTCCGAGACGTGGGCGCTTACGATGGGCCTCATAAGAAGGCTCAAAGTCACTCAGAGGGCAATGGAGAGGGCTATGCTCGGGGTTTCTCTGCGTGATAGAATCAGAAATGAGGATATCCGCAGTAGAACTAGGGTCACCGACATAGCCCGAAGAATTGCGAGCCTTAAGTGGCAGTGGGCGGGGCACATTGCTCGCAGGACTGATGGCCGATGGGGCCGGAAAGTTCTCGAGTGGCGCCCGCGAACCGGGAGACGAGCTGTCGGTAGGCCTCCCACAAGATGGAGCGACGACCTCGTGAAGGTTGCGGGAAACCGGTGGAAGCAAGTAGCACAGGACCGGTCTGAGTGGCGAGCCTTGGGGGAGGCCTATGTCCAGCAGTGGACGTCTTTCGGCTGAAATGATGATGATGATGATGATAGATTTAGCAACAAATAGATCGCCAAAGCCTTTCGTGGTGAGAGGAGGTCTGTGCCGAACAGTGCGACGCAAAATAGGCTGTTGTAGTTGTGGTACATCGCGAAAAAATATTTTAAACGACTAACTTCCGGATCCTGTATCCACAAAATCCCTCGTTTTGGCTACAGGCGGTTAAAATTTGGCAGATTCTCTACGGAACAAATGTCAAATTTTAACCTGTGTGAAGCACTAAGAAGGTTATCTCTAAGTTCATTCTGTATTTCTTTCAAAATATCTAAAGCTTGAATGCTGCGTAAATGTTTTTGAATCTAATTATTTTTTTTTTTTTTTTAATTTATCTTATGATCTGCAATCGGCTTCTGTTTTTTTAAGCCATAATCAGATTTTATGGATATTACATTTATTTTTTAATTAAAGGGTGCTCCAGTGAGCACACACTTTTAAGTTTTTAGTAATGTCAGTTACAGCATCTAGTAGTGCCTTTGATCGAGTTCAAGTATGTGCCATCTTTTTAGCCTGCTTGTGTCTCTCTCCGGATTCAACATTTGCCTGGCAAGTTCGTTGGTGTGGTTTTTGAGCTTTCCTTTATATTTCTCGGAATAGTTCTTGATTTCGTCTTTTATAGTGGGTACATTTAAATATTCATGGATTTCAGTATTTCTGACTAACCATGGTGCACATGATGTGCACCTTAGAACTTTGTTTTGGAACCTTTGTAATATCTCTGAATAAAATTTACACTGGGCCCGCCTGCCCTTGAGCCTGTATATACTTTAGAGGGCTTTTTTTTACGTCGATGGTATAGGCAAACGAGCGCACAGCCCATGTGATGGTAAGTGGTAACTACGGCCCATGGACACCGAAATCCTTTGATCCCCCATTAAGAAATCGTAAGATCTCGAATGCGTTGCCTATATACCCTGAGGCATAGACATAAATAATACTTCGTATGCACCCGGCCTAACGTAGATACATGTCATGTTTCCCCACTTCATTGCTGTCCAATCCAAAGTTAAACTTATATCGTGACACTAAAGCTGGGTCACATTTTTTCAACAACGAGACGAGTTTTTAGATACTGAGAAACAGTTTCGAAAAAAGTTTTTTAAAAACGCTTATTGTCACGCACGCTCGGTGACAGAACTTTGGATTGGACACCGTGGAAGTGGGGACATATTATTTACGTCTATGCCCTGAGGCCTAAGATGGAAGCTTCTGTGCCAGAAATTTCACCCGCTGCCTTAACCCCCTACCGGAACACAACAGTACGAGCACTGCTATTTGGCGGCAGGTTAGCGGGGAAAGACGGTGGTACCTCCCGGACGGACCTAGCACCAGGGCCTACCACTAGCAACCTATATGTGCTTATGACGTTGATAAACCGTTGTGGACGCAAGAGTTCATAAACGAGACATATCAAATAACACGTGAACTAAATCCACGTCATAATTGGCCCGGAAGGAAACGCGCTGCATGCATTACCATGCATTTGCATGGGACACATGCTTGTGCGATGATAAGGTAAGTTACTTTCAGTTCATTGCTGCACTGTGTTTGTTTTTCAACTGCAATTTTAACCGTTCAGGAAGCATATGGCCTTCCTCCGTCTCAATACCAAATTTCACCTAAATCAGTCGCGTGTTGAAAAAGTCGTTTCCTATTTTTTTAAGTAATTTTGTCAGTATTTCCAAACTTGTTGTTTTCTTGAACAAATCGCTGTCAATACTCATTACGGCGTCCATAAATTAAACATAACTTAACGAAACGTCTTTTGTATTGAAGCTTTTAAATCGTATTTTCGAGCTTAATCTTGATACAACAAGGTTCAATATTGGATAATTTATACAAAGTGAATCCGACTGTAAGGTTTCTAGTATCAAGAAATAATGCATTGCGATGCGTGAAGAAATCCAAGTTTTTTGCGCCCTCACCGATCCAGCTACGCACGGCAGTAACACATGATAAAAAACTATGAAAAACAGCCAAGTAGACCGGGTAACTAGACTGTTTCATTCAACACAAAAGAAAGAGTTTTTGCAAACAAGAATGGAGCAAAAAATCAATTTACTTACAACAAATTGTGCGAGCAAGATGTAGGTACTTAACTGACAGATAGCCCACCTTCACAGAATATTTAATAGTTACTACATACAGAATGGCCACGGAATCACCCGCCTGAATCTAGCTGACGCGCAACTCGCGCACAACTCGCCCTTACCGTCATTTCTTTCATCCGGAGATGGAGAGTGGATCACAGACCCGCGTAGTTAGTACACACACATTTACAAGTGTACAGACGTCCTCGCACACAAACATTGACACTTCATTCGAATTTTCGACGTCTTCTCGTGACCACGGCCGCTGCATCGCGGCCGAAACGTCGAGGTAAAATATTGGTGTGTTCATTCGAAATGTGTTCGAAATCGTGCTTTTATAGGCCGTGTCCGGGAACTATGCGTTTTTCCGGGATAAAAAGTAGCCTATGTCCTTTCCCGGGTCCATGGTAAATTTCATCTCAATCGGTCCAGCGGTTGAAGCGTGAAGAGGTAACAGACAGACAGAGTTACTTTCGCATCTATACATAAAATAAAGTTGTAGAGACAAAAAAATCTGTACATTGCATATATTTACAAAAAAACTAACTAGGGAGGTTCAAAATAAGCAACTGATAACGATTTGGTACTTTTTAAAATTTTTGTCTGTTTGTTTGTTTGTTTGTATGTTTGAACCGGCATCACATGAAAACTACTGATCCGATTTAAATATAGTTTTTACAAATGTGTAAGACAGGTCCAGAATAGAACATAGGATAAAAAAAATCTTAACCTTTTGACCGAAACAGGGTAAAAAAGAGGAGAGAAGTTTGTATGAAAAAAACATTACGCGTCGACTTACAACCATGAAACTCGGCGAAAATACTCTACAAAAGAAATAAAGAAATACCTGTCCGAGGGATTTTTCATTAAAGCATATTTTAATCAATACTTTAATAAAAAAGGTTAAAAATATTGCGTACCAAAATGCTCTTACTAGCGACACTATTCATTATTTTGTTGTATTACTTTAAGAATTGGATACTGTATAAAGTATTCTCAAAACAGTTTACAGATTTTTTGGATATTCGTTACACAATTTAAGTAATAAGGTATGAAAGTTTTACCAAAATTGATTTCTCACCACAGATGGCGGGCGCTATGATGTAGATAGATACTTATGATGTATGACCGGAACATCTCAAACCTCAAAGTATTATAAAAACAATATTAATCGTTTTCTAAAATATAATCGTTTCACTCTAAAACAATCAAATCAAAGGAAAATATATAAAAAAAACAACAAAAAATAAAAAAGTCTGATAGGAATAACCGGGATCGATCCGCGGACTCTGGATCAAGTTTCCACAACATTTGCCACTAAGCCAACACGCTCGATGTCTGTAGTAATGAAATAAGGCATGTATTTGTACTGATTTTGAAAAATAGAATGCAAATCGTACCTATTCAAATTTCGAATGTTGTTGTAGCAGTACATTTTAATTTCCTCAGATCCACAGTCAGGAAAGAGGTTTTATGCTTTCTTTTATAGAAACTTATTTGTCCCGTGTCGGGTATACTGGCCAGTACCAGCCGTGGCCAGCACAAGGCAGCAAAGGATTATTAATATTTCACCATTTCACCATGTATTGTTAACAATCATCGTGTTATACTTATATGCATTGCTTACATGGAAGTATATAGTAACTAATGACTGGAACTACATAATTATTGAAAAAGTGTAGTGCGTAGGTACCTACAGATAGTCTGTTTACCTATAAATAGTTCTAAAATATCGCCCTGTGGTAAGGAAGCCTACATATGCGAGTCTGACCTGCATTTGACTGTTTTTTTATGTATGACCGTTTCGTTAATTATTAACCGATTTCGATGATTCTTTTTTTATTCGAAAGGTGGTACTTCCAAGGTGGTCTTTTGAATTTGGTTGAGTTTTGTTGATGATGGGATCCATGAAAAAATGAGGGTGTTCCTTAAAATATGTTAGCACGTGTACTTATGATTTTGGCACAATTTTGGCATCAGTTTCAAAGACTACATTGACATTTTCGTCCCGTTGTATCCATGTTTGGACAATGCAGCTGAAAAAACCGACTTCAATCAATCACCGACAGCCTATCCGATAAGCTATATCGTATAGTGAACTTCACAATTTCAACCAGGCATTGTTCAGCATCAAGAATAAATCAAAAATAAGAGTACGTCTAAAGCCTGACCGGGAATTTGGCAAACCTCGCCATATTGAATGAATGCGTTTCATATAAACCTCTAAGCAGGTTTCTG
The DNA here is from genome assembly GCA_963971205.1 of Aethes cnicana. Lineage (NCBI taxonomy): Eukaryota > Metazoa > Arthropoda > Insecta > Lepidoptera > Tortricidae > Aethes > Aethes cnicana. Next base: position 355,713 of record OZ020276.1, on the reverse strand, counting down.
AAACGCGTCTTAATATTAAGTCAAAGTTGTTGTTTTATTATGAACCTAGCAGTTTCTGCCCGTGACTTCGTCCGCATGGAATTCGGTTATAGAGTTCCCGTGGGAATTGAACGTTAAACTATAACAAATTATATACTAAAACCTTTCTCTTGAATCACTCTATCTAATAAAAAACCGCATTAAAATCCGTTGCGTATTTTTAAAGATCTAAGCATACATAGGGACAGACAGCAGGAAGCGACTTTGTTTTATACTAAGTATGTAGTATGTTGTAGTTTATGTATGATATAAGGCTGGGCGCATATGTTAGGTTTCTGAATGCGGTTTTCAGATTAGGAATTTTGACTATGAATTCCGAACGCCTAGCGTAGAGGTTCGGTTTTTTACATTAGTTTTTTTTCCGCAAGTACGTAGAGGTCCGCTTTCGTGGTAACGCGTTTCGGACGACGATGACGAATTAGTGGTTCTAAATAAGAATAAATAAAATATATTGGCATAAATTTTCGGGTCCACACATTTTGCAAACGTGTAGAACAGACCGTTAGTGAAAAATACACGTTTACACTAAAAAGCGTTGGCGTGATTCGGACCCTTCTGATATGAAAATTTCCGTCCAACGTGTGCGGTGCGTGGTTCAAACGAAATGTATGGGAAGGGCGCGTTAGACTGGGCGCATACGTCAGGTTTCCGAATGCGGTTTTCACATTAGGGATTGTGACTCGGAATTCCGAACGCCTAGCGCAGGTGTTCGGTTTATTTCATTCGGTTTGTTCCCGTCAGAACGTAGAGGTCCGGTTTCATGGGCTGCGTACCGAATCGCGCTCAGAGCGCTCACAGCTCCTTGCATCCTTTTTCCTCTTGGAGCAGACTTAAAAGAGAAAGAAGGATGCAAGGTGCTGTGAGCGCTTTGAGCGTGATTCGGAACGCAGCCGTGGAAACCCGTCACGCGTGGCAGACTTTTCGAACCGAATGGGTGACGTCATTAAGTTTTTTTTTCGTACGGAAAAAGTCAGAACATGATCGTCATGTTGAACAATTTGTATGAAAAGAGTGCCGTTCGGTTTCCAAATCTGAATTTCTAATCTAAAAACCGCATTCGGAAACCTAACTTATGCGCCCAGCTTTGGACGACGACGACGAATTGATGGCTTTTGCTTTTTTAATGGTTCTAAATAAGAATAAACTTTCGCTCCTCTGCCGCGGATTCGAAACAGCGGTACCGCTGAACATTTGCGATCGTTTGTCCATTATACACATCCTTGACGCCGCTCACATCTCCGCGTTCAAACCGCTATTTCAGTTCCGCGGCGGATATGTGAACGGCGTGAAAGATGTGTATAAGGACAAACGATGGCAATTAATGTTCAGCGGTACCGTTGTTTCGAATCCGCGGCGGAGGTGTGAAAACAGCCTTAGGTTTCTTGCCGCCAGTGCGTAGAGGTCCGCTTTCGTAGAAATGCGTTTTGGACGACGACGACGAATTGATGCAAACGTGTAGAACAACGTCTACACTGAACATCGTTGACGCGATTCGAACTCTCCTGATATGAAAATTTCCGAACATGCGCGGTGGTTCAAACAAAATGTATGGGAAAACGGTGCGTTCGGAGTGACGTCATTAGATTTTTTCCGTCCCTCCGAACCTCACGCGCGGCAGACTTTCCGAACCGAATGGGTGACGTCATTAGGTTTTTTTTCAGTAGTTTTTTTACAGAAAAAGTTAGAACTTGTGCGCCATGTTGAATATTTTGTATGAAAAGAGTGCCTTTCGGTTTCCGAATCTGAATTCCTAATCTGAAAACCGCATTCGGAAACCTAAAGTTTGCGCCCAGCCTTCCGAATCGAATGAGTGACGTCATTAGGTTATTTTTCCGTAGATACGGAAAAAGTCAGAACGTGTGCGCCATGTTGAACCTTTTGTATAAAAAGTGCGCCTTTCGGTTTCCAAATCTGAATTTCTAATATGAAAACTGCAATCGGAAACCTAACGTAGGTAGGTATGCGCCCAGCCTAAATGGCAAATGATTGACTGATGTATCAACTCACAGGCCAAACCACCTGTAGATAACTGAAATTTGGCATGTAGGTTCCTTGAGGAATGTAGGGGAGCACTTTGAGAGGAATTCCCAAAAATCCCCTGGAGACAGGATAAAATGGGATTTTTACATTTTAATGTTTACGCCTCTGCGCGCAGAGGTAGACCAAAAATGAGATGGCGGGACAACCTAGACGTCTTTGATAAAGAGTGGCAAACACAGGCACTGAGCAGGGACGGCTGGCGGAAAAAAGGGGAGGCCTTTGCCCAGCAGTGGGACACTCCAACAGGCTAATAAAAAAAAAAAAAAAAAAAAATGTTTACGCGCGTACGAAGTCGCGGGCAACAGCTAGTTTATAATATTAGTATGGATGTCTTCCTGCAATTTTCGAGATGTAGAAATTTCTATCAGATGTTGTCATAAACATGAACCAAAATCATAATTGCACCAGACTTCCACATGAAATACGTTCGTTACGATATCACTTGCGATTAACCTATTATTTCATATAACTACCGCTACAAACAAACAAAACAAACACTAAACAAAAAATGCGAGGAAAAGCAAAAATTAGTGCTTAAAGTAGGTAATAACTGTTTTTACCGCAAAAACTCGGCTCTAATTAAAAGAGGTGTGGTGAAACTTCCACACTCTACGAAGGATTCTAACTAGAAGTAAAACAAAAATAATTAATGCAGCTAATTAGGCAGCTGTCAGTCAGTGGCCACGCCTGAGCAGGCCTAGGTATCACTGCGGTTTCCCACTTCGATCGTTGGTTCCTCTTGCATAAAGCGCTTTGCATATACTGCGCAAAACAGTGGATTCCCGCACAAGGATTTGATTGGAACAATAACTGAAACTGCAGAACCGCAATAGCTATTTGTCGACTATGGTAGCTCTGCGACGTTAATATAAACGTGGCGACTAATTTGCATAATTGAAACTTCTTTTTCTTCAAATGAGATCTATTTGTATGATCTCTTTATATATGAATCCTTATTCTGCATATAACTTGAAGAGTCAAAAATTTTCAGCTTGAAATTCGTATGAAAATTTTGATTAAGGATTTAAATATTTTCCCAATTAAGATACGAAGTTAATTTTTATTCCAAATTAGAAAAAAAATTGCAAATATTGAAATGTCACTTTGCCATCAAATTTCCACCACCCGTGTTCCTGAAACTTTATGCTAAAATTGACAATTTCTACTAATTAAACAAAATTCACGCTCAACACCAGGAAAACAATTAATTTGATCCAACTTTAAATCCTTTATAAATAAAGCCGTTGTTCGTGAATATAATTAAGGCAATCCGGCGATCCGACGCCGAACCGGTGGGAACGCCGGCAGGTGCCGTAATCGCATGAAGCCGCCGAATCATACCTGCGCCGACGGCATAGATTATGCCGGCCCAGTTGATGCGAATATGTCCTCTATTGCCATACTTCGGTGTCTGAGGCTTAGTTGCGATTGAAATCATTTATCTGCACTTGTCCTAATTGACTATACTGTGTGTTCGATAGTTGACTTAATGTGCGTTACACCTACCTACTTCTGAAGCAAGAATAGGACCTATATAGTAAGCTTGTTTGATAATGTAGACTCTTACATACGAGCTTACCCCATGAAGCCGTGGTGGCCTAGTGATTCAACCTCCGCCTCGCATGCAGAGGGTTGGTGGTTCGAATCCGGCTGGCAACTGAGTTTACTTGTGTGCAAATTTCAATTTGAATGTACCACTCAGCTTTTCGACGAAGAATTTGCGAATTAATTCAAGGGCGTGTATGGAATCCCCAATCTGCACTGGGCCCGCGTGGGGACTATGGAGCAAGCCCTATCGCGATGAGTAGGCCTGTGCCCATCAGTGGGACGTAAATACGCTATTGCATGTTGTGGTGGTTACTCTATCCACCTGAGAAGATCAAATGAAAATCCGTTTACCTACTGGTTACGGTGTACCCAGAAAAGGTGTGGGTAGGCTCCACTAGAACAGAACGCATTTACTCCTGCTGGCATAGTATGGGCACAGTCATCTCCTACCCTCAGTGATGCTCCCTCTTTAAAGGTATTTCCCCCGTTTACCCCACTCTTTGGCCAGGTGGCTCGAGTATTTGCACAGCCAGCGCAGAATATCAGAGCCTGCATTAAATGCGGTTGTTTTTACTGCTCGCCACAAAATGATCCACGAATTCATAGTCCACTGTTTTTAGAAGGCGACTGGACTGTTATATGTAGAAATAATAATATGAGCAATACATAGTTGGAAACGATTCTTTGCATGTCTGTGACTTTACCGAAATTCAATCATTGGTGAATTTTTATAGGTGATGTAACTCACTTTTGTTTCTGCGAAGAAGTTTCATAGGTTTGTGTGAATTTCATAATCCGCGCTGGACTTGGCGACTCTATCCCCTAATTGTGATAGGATGAGGTCTGTATTCAACTAGTAGATTGTAACCACTACTGATAAAACAGCCTATTTACATCCCACTACTGGGCACGGGCGTCATCACAAGAGGGTTTGCGCTATAATCCCCCAGGTTTCCGTTAAGCTCATGGTGAATTCAAATTGAGGTAAAACTTCGCACATAAGTAAAACTTAGAGGTGCGAGCGGGGAAAACTTAGAAGCACTGAATCAACACTTTTTTATAGGATTTTTTCTTTGTCAGATTAGCTCATCAGATCTAATAGTTAGCGGTCATCGAGAAAATTCCAAACGCAATCTTGTGGACACATAAGTAGAAAATGGATGAATTAACAAACAAGCCTGCAGAGCCATTTTAATGATTGAATATTGCTTGTAGCGATAATACTTTGCAGCATCATACCTTTTCTGTATCCGTTTTTTCAAATCTTACGCATTGAGGAAATGGTACAGCCAAAATTATATGCTGCATATCAATTTCAGCAGTTATTTACCATCTTAGGCACGGTATCACTTGTCACTTTATTTATTTCCTTTTTTACCTATATATATCAGATCACCGGAAATATCTCTAGGTGTCACAAATGCCCCACGTTTTTGACCCCTTTTCTAATTACCCCTAAATTCCGGTAGCGACCCTCCCCACCGCTGGGCGCCCACTGACCGCACATCCTGTTTCGTTTTAAGGGGTCATGGTACTTATGTATATTTATCATGACAAGACAATACTTTTGTCCTATAATATGTGAGCAGTTCGTGGTTGTTTAAATTTTAATAATATTATACGTATGGAGAATAGTTGCGAATACGTAACGTCTACGCAAAAATTGAGTACGAGAGCGTCAGAATATTTCTTATATGTACTTAATCTACGGGCGGTCTAAAGTTCTAGCTAGCATTTAGAAATCTCAAAGAGAGATTAGTTAAAGTCACCAGTGACCGAAGAGCTGGCAGCTGAGCGAGGGAGCTGCCAGTCTTCGGTCATCGGAATTCAACGAGGAAATAAATTAACTGATTCATGTATAAATATGGGTTCTTTAAAACAGATTTCTTTAGCATTTCAAACGCGCTACCTGAGTTCAGAGTGTCATCTTCATTACCAAAGGTGGGCGTTCGTTTGGCTATTCGAACTATTGACACGGCAGCCCTGGACTATGATCGGTTACCTTTTCCAAACTGCTGGTGAAAATTCTTAAGCTAAGATGGTCTCCTTCTACCCGGATTCCTTGAATGTTCCCTTTGCGAAATCAGTTATATTTAAGCGTCTATAAGAGTTGTGTGTTAAGGGACGAGCTGAAAACCACCTTTGTGCCCCACCACTGCAGCATTATGCTGAGCTTTGCCCCTTTTTAACATCACTCTTACTACCTACCTACAATATGAAATTTCTATATCTTAAGTTAACTTATTTATTCTATGGACCTCTGCTAAACCAATGCATTAATTCATCTCAGAAACTGTATGTTGTATCTACCTAATACTGTTTCTATTTAGAATTGAACATCGGTCTAGCCGACCTGCATATGACCTGCATAGTTTGTTATAATTGTAAAACAATATAGTCGTAGTACATATAAGCTAATATTAAGTTAAAAATGTACCTACCCTTTGGGATGTTAAATAAAGTCTTGTCTATGTTTATGTCTATATATTTTGTCAATAAGAGATGGTGGATCTCCTCAAGGACCGTGTGTTTATTTGCAACTCGCAGTATAACAAGCATCTAAGCAGTAAGCAGCTATTATATTATATGTTGTTTTATAATGGGCCATGGGCCTATTGTCCCATGCGGCCATTTGGGCCCCGTCAGCCGCGACGGCCGCTATCTCTTCATTTCACGCTCCAGGCCCTCGGCAAATCGCCGCGACTTTACAAGGTACAATCGGACGGCATTTATATTACTATATTTACCTACACAAGCAAAAATTACTGGACAGTCGAAGTGCTTGAAAGGACCTATCCGCCTAGGGAAGTAAAGCGTGTGTAGGAAATTTGAGAGAACTTCGATTATCTGGCACTTTTGCTGCTAATGGAGTCTGCTGACAGTGTTTATTAGTGTTTATGGTTACGTACTATGTATGTAGACTATGTAGTTACGAAATATGCTGTTAGTAAATCTTAAAATGAACGATGTTTTTTTCGGACATTTCCAAGACCGTTGAAGGAGGTTATTTCTTACTTTCTTAGAATCAGAGCTACATTTTGCACTAGACATTATCAAATTGTGGAACTAATTCAAAAATCTGTTCAGTAGTTTCGGTGATCTGTAAAAGTACCTACTTATACGCAATCAGAATACAATTTAAAATGATTCATTTATTTTCTATCACTCTTCGTTAGTCACCCCCTTCCGTTTTTACTACATACTTTTCTTTCAATGTACAGACACACCGAGTTCTGTAGCCGTGCTTGTACAATCATAAATCCTTATGCCGTGGGAAACAGAATAAAAAGACGAAGTGTTATTCAAAGTGTAATTTTTGCTTGGCAGTAACAAACGTAAATTGAATTGTAATAAAAATCATTCAAATATTACCTTACAATTGGTACCTATTCAAATAATTATAGTAGCTAAAATGATTTTTCCCAGATATGAGACCTAGATAGATAATAAATATTTTTCCGGGACGTCAACCAACGTCAATATCTCTTTCATTTATAAGAATAAGAATGAGAATAATGTTTATTTACCAGAAAAATATGCAGAATACAGTAATGCAAATAATAGGACAACTAGTTGGTTTACAAAAGTTACAGTAGTTGGCAGCGGTTTCCGCACTTGGCTCTGGGCCTGTATCGCGGAGCCCAATGAAGACATATTAAATATTATTAATCTAACTAAATTAAATTAAATGTGTATTTTAAAACACTTACATTTAGATTTGCAAGACACCATTGACTCACCTAATGGAAAGGTTGTTATCTCGAATAGGTCCAAAATGCATATACTTACCCAGCTGACTGGCCGACTACTTTTTTCAGTGCCATTTCATTGTCAAACAGCTTTTTTAAGACATGATTATGGAGTGTGGAATGTGTCTTAGTAAGGAGCGCAATCTTATATGGCGAAACAGTTGAAAACGTGTCCAGCGGATTTGTTAAGCAACAAAACAAAACACACTCTCCTCACAACCGTTTTCGCTGTGTTTTCGCCTCAGCAGCGCCATCTGAAGGCACTACTGCAGAATATCCGCCTAGGTGGCTTGACTGGAGTGACGACCGCAGCGCCCCTAACCTACCCGATTTGGTGTCCACCGTTGTAATATAGGATAAAGATTGCGCTCCTTTACTTCAACCCTCCATAGACATGATGATGGAATTTGACACGGAGGGAGTTCAAGACTCTTAGAAGGACGTATCTAGAATAGCTTTTATCACGAAAACCATCCTATGGCGAAAATAGGGGTCGAAGTTTAGTATCAAATTCCACACAGATAACGTCGCGGGCTAACGATAGTCTCCTATATTTGCTTTAGTCGAACGTGATTGAGGCGCGACTCGTATGTTATGATACACCAATGTATATACGGTATGTTTGTTCATTTCATGCATCGCGCCACACACAAATTGACACACAGCGACATAATTACATTGCACATGACCGTTGATTTATCATGTACATGAATCAGGAATACCGAAATACTTAATGGCGTATTTTTGTTTCAACTAAGCTAAAAAGGAATCCAGTTTGGCTTCAGTGTCAAGAAATCCACAAAAGTATTCAGATGATCCCTATTTCTATGATGAATCATCAACATCATCAGCTTGCATATCTATCAGTCCACTGTTAGACTGGGGCCTCACCCCTTAGCTCAGTCTACACGTATTACTATTACCATCCAGTTCCTGCCACCAACCCTGCGTAAGTCATCGCTCCATCTAGCCACAGGGCGTGTCCTTCTTTTGCTGATTCTTGGTCTCCACTCGAGAACTCTAGTTTGCTTCATAAGTTCTTCGGCAAAGCTGATGGAACCTCTTCCACTTCAGCTTTCTACTTCTACAACCCTTCATTGACATTATTTGATTTTCCTAAATACCTACTATTCATCGCTTTTGAAAAAAGTACCTACTTTTGTTTATATAGGTTGACAACGACTATTTCAAAAACTAGCTATTGTTCTGAAAATTATATCATTATAGTTAACAAGTGGATAAGAGTAATATACCTAATATGGTGCAGTTTTGTCTAAAGGATTAAATAGAGTTACATACAAAGTAGTTTTCTTGAAACGAATCAAAAACTTTTCCGTAGACCACAATTTATGAATATCATCATCATCAACAGCCCATAGTAGTCCACTGCTGGACGTAGGCCTCACCCAATGCACGCCAATGAGCTCTGTCGAAGGCGTGCCGCATCCAATCTACACCGGCCACCTTGCGCAAATCGTCACTCCACCTGGCAACAGGACGCCCTACACTTCGTTTGCCTTGTCGTGATCTCCACTCAAGAACGCGTTTACTCTAACGACTATCCGCAGTTCTCGCGATGTGACCGGCCCACTGCCACTTCAAAAAGCTTATTCTTTGGGCTATGTCGACAACTTTCGTTCTAGACCCGGTCTAACGTACACGTAATATGTCCCCACTTCCACGGTGTCCAATCCAAAGTTCTGTCACCGAGCGTGCGTGACAATAAGCGTTTTTAAAAAAAGTTTTTTCGAAACTGTTTCTCAGTATCTAAAAACTCGTCTCGTTGTTGAAAAAATGTGACCCAGCTTTAGTGTCACGATATAAGTTTAACTTTGGATTGGACACCAATGAAGTGGGGAAACATGACATGTATCTACGTTAGGCCGGGTCCATACGAAGTATTATTTATGTCTATGTTCTCTGCCTGATCACCTCATTGCGGATCCGATCTTTCAGAGAAACGCCGAGCATAGCCCTCTGCATAGCCCTTTGAGCTACTTATTGGTGGACCAATCTCACCGTCAGTGCCCACGTTTCGGCTCCGTAGGTCATTACGGGTAGGACGCACTAATTAAAGACCTTGGTTTTTAGACATTGCATTTATGAACATACTGAGCTATATTAAATTTATTAATTAATAAAATGATTTTAGCATCATGACAGTCGTACCTACTTGCCATGTGTACAAACAGTTCCGAAGCGCTCAAACTTGGAACAATGTGCTCATGTATAATTTATACCTACATCGTATAATATAAATGAAGCAAGGTCGTTGGAATTCATTCGCATCGAAAACGGAAGCGTTGAATTAAGCATTTACTATCCTTACAAACATTAATTGCATATTCATAAGCGAAAAAAAAAACGATTACTTCACTACTTGGTTAGACTTAGAAATGAACCACGGGTAGTGAGCGCGAGTTCTGCTACTCACCGAGAGATGGCGTTGTAAGTCGCGTTCAGTGAACTGACTTCCTTGATGTTTATTTTAGAATGTTCAACGAGTGATTTTGATTTGAATAATTATTCACTAGCTGATGAATGAATCTTGCTACGTTTCGCTCGTTGGCGTGACATTTGTTGACGTTACTAAAATACTTTAAAAGCGTTTTCTATTAGGTATTTAAGACTATTTTTTTGCCACACCGATGCTTAGTCGAATCAATAAAGCATTGATTTCACTTTCAGGTTATTGCATGAGTACCTATAAGTATTAATTTGAACTTATCTTATACCTATTTATAACAATTGGTAGTTATATAGCAAGTGCCCATTACAATATCTAACGTGAGAATAATCTTTAATTAAAAATAATAATAAACAATCTCACTTGTATTCCGAATCGGCCGCGTTCCAATTTTAAAGATTCCAACAAACGGATTCCATCAAAGAACATTTTAATGCGGTAAGTGACAAGTGACACCTATCATATTCCACGTTAACACATAAGAACGCTGCGCGTGTGTGGGTGTCGCTATCTCGCTCTAATGTTGCCGTCTCGCTCTGGCGCGTTGTTAGTCCATTATCGTTGTTGAACGCTTATCGCTGCGTAAATATACCCGTTTCAGTTTTTAGCATTGTAAACATTCCGTGTTTCTACTATCTGTTTGTAAGTGTTTCATAGTGTTAATTTTTTTTGGGAAATTTGGAGTAAAGTGACTAATAATTATTATTCTGAAGAGGGGAGTTATACTTATACTACTTATTTACGTAAAATAGGTAAGTTAGCGAATATTTTCAGTACCTCGTTTTATACAAAGATATTTTTTAATATCACATGGACAGCATTAAGTAATAAGATATCTACCTCATTCTTATTATAAGAACAATTTATAGATACCTACCTACTTACTTATCACTCTTGTTTGATAATTTTTGTTAATAGGACTTACTCACTATGTTATATACTTACCTATGCTAATTTGTTTTCGAATTTTTACATGAATATAGATACACTGCCCTTCTGAACTTAAGGTTTTTCCCTTAAAACAGTTTTGTTTACATTTGATCACACTTTAAATTCATAGGGTACTTACAAGATACCAATACTACAAAAGGATTTACTTATGTAGGTAACTCAAATCAAACTAGGTACAGTCGAGTTCATTAATATGTGTACACTTTTGGGCCTTATTACAACGTGGTAAGGTGCAAAAGTGTGTATATATTGGCGAACTCGCACTGTAACATACCAATTCTAAAACAAAACACTGAAGTCTAAATATTCAAATTCTCAGGCACAATGAAAATATTTCCAACACCTCCACTCCGCATCGATTTTCGCGGGCCCTTGAAATCGTCGCGTTTTCATGAATAATGCAGAAGCCGGAGTCGAACCCGCAGCTCTGTGTCTCTTGGTCAACTACTGCACTAATGTACGGAATACACACCTTTGTTTAGGAAATGACGTGTGATTGAGTATGGTGAAGTGTGTCATGCCAAAAGTGTTAAAGGATTTACTTGCCTGTTAATAATAATTAAGTACGTAAGGATAATGTACTTAGAAGTAACATTTGTGCAAATAATTAATGAAAAATATTTATTTATTGTTCTCCAATTAGATTCTATTTAAATGGACGTTAAAATTAAAACGCGAAAAAAGATGTTTCATCGATTCTTGTATAATAAGTAAATGCCTAGTTTTACCTACAATTAAAATTACATCATTTACAACTAGATATCGTCGTTGATAAAGTTTATTACGTATCCTTCATAAAATAAGGTCAAATTTTTATTCAACTATAAATTTTCCAATTGGAATTTCGAAATATAGTACTCAAATCCCTCCAAGAGATGGCGCTATTGTAACGCGAAACGTAACTAAGAACGGACCGCTATTGCTATTATCGCGTTCGAGTTTGAATGTCATCATAAATTGAATAGATGCTTAAACTTTTTCAAGAGATGGCGCTAGTCTGATGTCACTTTAAGACAAAAAGCGTCACAGTCAAATAGTAGTCCATATACGCGTTCGATAGCCAATCATATGGAATAGATTCGCGTCCATAGAGCGGGCTGGGGGGAGGGGGGGATGGGCGGAGACGCGCGTGCGCGCCGTTGCCGGGACAACGGCACGTACTCGAAGACACAAGTAATATGCTACTTACATACCACTTGCCCAGTAGAGGTAAAGTCCATTTTTACTCGACCCGCGCGCCGTGTAAGGTTGGCTGTGCTGTTACCGCGTTTGTGTGCGTAGACACAGGTTGGATATTGTTTGAAACTGAATTTTGTAAACGTAGTGCAATATGACGTTTTCTTTGGGCTTTCCTTGGAGCGTTCACGCAGGGCAGAGCGTTCCCAATCCATGAATGCAAGGTTGAAGCATCGGTTCGGATAACGTAAATCGTATTTTGTGCGTAAACTCCATAGACGTAAATAATATAGATCCGGTCTAACGTACACGTAATATGTCCCCACTTCCTCGGTGTCCAATATACAATATACATGTCATGTTTCCCCACTTCATTGGTGTCCAATCCAAAGTTAAACTTGTATCGTGACACTAAAGCTGGGTCACATTTTTCCAACAACGAGACGAGTTTTTAGATACTGAGAAACAGTTTCGAAAAAAGTTTTTTTAAAGACGCTTATTGTAACGCACGCTCGGTGACAGAACTTTGGATTGGACACCGAGGAAGTGGGGAAACATGACATGTATATTGTATATTGGACACCGAGGAAGTGGGGACATATTACGTGTACGTTAGACCGGATCTATATTATTTACGTCTATGGAGTTTACGCACAAAATACGATTTACGTTATCCGAACCGATGCTTCAACCTTGCATATTACGTGTACGTTAGACCGGGTCTATATATTATTTACGTCTATGCTGATATCATTTTATTACTGTTTTGTACAATTACGTAACTAGACGAAAACCTCCAATCCTACCATTTGCAGTTCTACATTATTGCAAGTTCACTAACAATGCAACTTCTTACAATCTTAGGTACTCATCAATAAATCTGACGTCATTTTACATTAATATGGCGATGCTGTCGCTACCCACACATACATGCGCACACCGACGTATCTTGTACCTACTATGTGAAGGAACTCCTTAGGGATGTGAAAAAGTATTTCACAAGCGCCTTTGAACCTCCGATGTAAAATTGGGGCCTCAGCATTTGCGGCCTTTGTACATGTACACCCTCCAGAGATAAGCATTGTCGGCCGTAGCTCGTCTTCATAAAATCTTTGTACTTAAACATAAAGGGCAGGTAAATGGATTTCGGTATCGGCATCGGTAGAGGTAGAGTTTACGTTTTTTTAACAATACCTAAAGCATAAATAAAGAAATAAACGCTAAAAACTCTTTTCGGGTTTGCGAGTCAAAATATTCATCATTTTTACCATATATGAAATGGAAATGGAAAATGGAAATGCTGCCAGCATCCTCGGAACAATGCCGCAAGGACCCTTATTAGATAATTTCATTTTTTTAATTTAGTTACTTATTACATTGTTAGTTGTAGTGTAGTTTAATTAGTTTATTTTAAGGTTTTTATTTTTATTTTATTTTACGATAAATACATTCTTTTTTCAGTTAGTAATTATTAAAAAGTATAAAAATGAGGAAAAAGAAACAAATTTAATAAATACCATATATTGATATTAAAAGAAAGGTTATTCGTCTGGTACTACAAAGCATCGATGTAGCTGCTCAAACCCGATGAATCGAAATTTCGTTTTACAATTATGAACTTTCAAAGTTCTATGAGAAATTAAAATACCATTGTTTTCTTACGGCGACTTATCGGGTTTGAGCAGGAAACCTTCGTTAGACTTCCTTCTTACCTTACTCAGCAGCATAATAAAATTTATTTCAGCGGGTAAGTAGGTAGGAGCATACACTCAACAGCAATGAAAGGACCCGTTTTCATTGCTGTTGAGTGTGTATCAACCGGTTGTCGGATTAAAAAAAAAAATATTCTGACGGTTTGGGATTGATGATTGAGTTGAGTTTTGGATGAAAAGCCACACTAAGCCGTTTTATAAGTATTTTGAAATTCAATGCGTTGCCGATCTTTGAGGGCCGCTTGCTTCCAAAGTTTCAATATTAGCGCAAGGGAAAAGCTTTATGAGTAAGAAGACTCTTAACTATAACAAATAGAAAATTACTGACATAATGGCATTCCATCTTAGTCCGCAGAGTCTTAAATCTTCTATATTCTATTTTTTCATGGCCATTCGCCGCAATAGCCGCTTAAGCTTAAGAGATTAGATTAGGAGGCCTATATGCAAGTTTACCTAACCAATAACTTAAAACGACTTATGCTCCAGATCATGTAAGTCTAAAATACTCGCAATAGTTCGCATGTAGAGCTTTTCTTTTTGTTTAATGTCCAATATCTCTTATAGGTAGCCTTTTTTTATAACTATTTTCTAAATTTACCATTTCATACCCTTATTTATACCTTATGCCTTTATTTAATCAATATTAAGTAAGATGTTGCATGTAACTATTTAGAGAATGTTGTACGTGCCTGTTATAGGCATACATATCGGAATAGATCTTACCCTTAAGTGTTTATGTTAAAGTTGAATACGTATGCTGTTGGCGTGTCTTATTGAAATAAATAAATATGTTGAATATTACGTCTCCTCCAAAGTGTTACACGAAGTTAAGAATCTGCGCTGGTTTTTGTCATTTTGTAGATACAGTCACATTCACATGTACTGGCGCTGTAGCTTGGTCGACCAAGTCTCTTGCCCAAAAGCAGTGGTCTCGAATCCTTACTAATATTATAAAGGCGAAAGTTTGTTTGGATGGATGTATGGATGGATGTTTGTTCCTCTTTCACGCAAAAACTACTAAACGGATTTTAATGAAACTTTACAGTAATGTAGCTTATAGATCAGAATAACACATAGGCTACTTTTTATCCTGGAAAAACGTATAGTTCCCGCGGGAACGCGATAACCGAATTCCACGCGGGCGAAGTCGCGGGCAGAAGCTAGTACACAATAAAAGCGTCTCGAATACACTTAAATATTATAAGGCTGTACAAGTTACTGTAATTTTTATTAACTTCATCCATTTTGTTGCCTCGATCGAATATAAGTAACTGTTAACAGAGAAAATGTAATTATATAAGACTGTCAATCTCCTTATATTATGGCGTAGGTACATTGGGATAGCCAGGGGCTTCAAATTTTCATACTTCGCCTGTACAGCGCCATCTAGATGTACCTCATGAAGTTCAAATTTGTATGCAGGCTACCTAGGCAGCGACATCTATTATCGCATTTAACACTTATTTCGGGCGTACACTGTTTTGTTTGAATTTTGTCATTCTAAGTTTACCTTACTTCTTCTATGCTGTTAACTAGTTTATGTTTCCCATACAATTTTATTCTTACATCAAAAACATTCCTTGAAGTGACGTAGGTTTTGTGCTAGGCATTCAGCCGCCGTTTAAGGCCAGACACGGACGATTAATTAGGTATTATGCGCAGATATTATTCAGAAACGGATAAGTAATATTTTACGAGTATGCTAACAGGTTTCGGTCCTTCATAATTCATATAAAAGCCTTTACTCACCTACTTGGATTGTAATGTGACGTTGATTTCAATTTACTTACCAATTCATTACCATCATCGTGAACTCTGATCTGATTTATACTTACTCCTCGTTTCGCCTTGAATTCGTTTATCGCGTTCTTGCGGGAACTAAATATGCGTTTTTCCAATATCAAAAGTAGACCAAGTATGTCCTTAGTCCAGCTATCCCCATTCAAAATTTCACCCATCAGTCCAGTGGTTGAAGCGTGAAGATGTAACAGACCGACAGACAGAGTTACTTTCACATTTATAGTATTGGTCTAAATACTTGGTACAGTCACAGCCATGTAAAACAGTCGCATTACTGGCGGTGTGCAACCTAATTGCCACAATCGCTTGCACGAGTCTCTCCCCAAAGGCGGACGGGCGTAGACATCTCGCTACTCCGTACAAGCGATTTTTTTTTAAATTGGTCGACCGCCTATACATGTGACTTTACTGGCGGTGTGTCACCTAAAGGCCACAATCGCTTGAACGAGTCTCTCTCTCAAAGGCGTATCACTGCTAGCGAAAAAAAATTCAATCTGGTCGACCGAAATACATGTGACTGGACCTATATAAAGTTCTTCAATCGAAATGAATATTGATGACAGCGCCATCTAACATTATAGAACAAAAAAAATACCAGAAATAAGACCATCGAAGCGATGGTCTGACGACGTCTCTTGGGATCTCTGATAGTCTTTTCTTAATTTTAGTCTGATAATCTTTTCTTAATTTTAGTGTGACATGAAAAAAAAACACAGAAATATGGTGGATGCGAGTGGTAAAAGACGGTCTGAGCGAGCCTTGGGGGAGTCCAGCTCAAATTTTCATCATCATCATCAATTTATCCGAAAGACCTCCACTGCTGAACATAGCCCTTCAGCAGTGGAGATCTTTCGGATAAATTGATGATGATGATGAAAATTTGAGCTGGACTTTTTTTATAGGCAAGGAATGGTCGAAGATTGCAAGGTCAAGTACCTTCAAGTCTTTTAGGTCAAGGTCCTTTAACCAAAAATTGGAACATCCAAATACTAAAAAAAACGAGAGATATTATTCGTCCCGTCTTTTTCAGCCAGCCATCCCTCATCTATCTTCTACATGCGTTACGGTGGTGCGCCAAAAATACCCAAAAAAACCTTTTGAAAAATCGATTCAGGATCCAAATGCAAGGTCACGGCCCATCGATCCCCGTAGAAAGTGAGACCAGCCTGCCACTACTAACACCGTCCGGGCTATGCAGGCGGAATTAATCGCGCATATATTTGAATACATTTCGACGCAGTTGGGTCGGTGTCGACGCCCCTTAAGTTTTAGCGATTTTGTTCGAGACTTGCGGTCCGGAGTTTTGAGAGAACTGTCTGTAAGCTCTGGACGCAGGATGGCAGGGTTCCCTGCAATGTGGGGATACTGCTTTGAACGCGCATGCGTATTAAACACACAGTATTAAGAAGGGCATTTAAAAAAGCCGTGGTGGCCTAGTGGTTCCACCTAATCATGGCGAGGGTCGGGAGTTCGATTCCGGCTCGCACCTCTAAGTTTACTTACGTGCGAAATTCAATTTGCATTTACCACTGAGCTTTTCGGTGAAGGAAAACATCGTGAGGAAACCTGCACGCATCTGCAAAAAATATGAAAAAAATCCGAACAAAACGGAACTGCACTACATTGCGGCATAGCTACTCGATATGATGCTATTTTAATTAATAGACTTGATGAGATTCAAGATTTAAAACTTTGTTTCGGCCCCGATCTTATAAAGTCGCCTTTCACAGCTATACCTCTGGACCTTAGTCAACAGTGGCACCAACTGGTGAGCGAAGAAACGATAGTCGCCATTGGTATCTACCTGTCTCTGGATGGAGACTCACGCAGTTTTTTCCATATGTGTATTGTTTTCTTCATAAATGGCTAGTGTAAATAAATGAAATGAA
This sequence comes from Aethes cnicana, assembly GCA_963971205.1. NCBI lineage: Eukaryota > Metazoa > Arthropoda > Insecta > Lepidoptera > Tortricidae > Aethes > Aethes cnicana. Next base: position 338,342 of record OZ020276.1, on the reverse strand, counting down.
ATATTTTTTAATAGTTTATTTACAGCGATAAAAGAAGTTCTTCAGACCTTCAGAGCTAGTATTATCCCATGAATCTGAAAAAAAAAGAAAATATTTTTGAAAAAAAGTCTTTCTGTTTAAAAGTTGCCGACTGACTGACTAATAATTTGAGTAAAAGTAGATGAAGATATTCAAAAATATTTCAACTCGTAATATTGAGGATTACGGTCAAGTTTTTGGCTAGTTCAAATTATAATAGACACAGTAAACAGGTAGGGAAACAGTAGAAAATGTGTTCAAAATTGAACACCTACTCGTACGTGAATTTAGAGTAAATCACGCGGACCACTTTGATGGTCCTACCTGCTGTGCCTTGATGTTAAAATTTCGTTGTTACCAACTTTGTTCTCATCTTCAGTGCTGACATCCTTAATTTCCCTACAAAACTGACGCCCCTTGACACGCTTGGCACTGCAAGTGTTGTGCAGCGACCGCCCCGGTCCGTCACGGGCCCCTATTCTGCCGCTTGTCGCATACGCAACCGATGGAAAGTCGAGCGATTGTCACAAGAGGCCGATTACTATTCCGCGCCCGTCACGCGCCCAGATGTCTCGCACGCCCGTACAAACATTAGTGGGCGTACAGTGTAAGGTGACCGTAAGAAAAAACCATGTAAGTGTGAGTATTCTAAGAACAATAGGAATGAAAATTTTAAATACAAATAAAAAAACCTACAAACGCCGACAGACTACGAAGACGCTGTTCAGTTATATCGATGTCATTGCCGTGTGTCGGGTCACGACACAACGGTCTCTAACGTTAGATTTCAGTTCAGCATTTCATTATTATAATCAAAAGGACATATTTTTAATGAGATTTTGTCTATTCATTTCGGCACCATTGTGTAGTCTTAAGATTTATCCTTATTGTACTTAGTATAAGTTGGTACAATAAATATGTATACAATAAATGATATCTATTCTATTCTATTATATTCAGAAGACATTCTTCCTAAATTCTTCTCCTTCATCACATGATCTAAAATTAAATAGGTGATCATCTCTTCCACTGCAGTTAGTTGAGTTCTTCATTAGCAGCTATACAATTGACAATAGGTATGTAAAATTCTTCTCGCTGACACCTAGATCTATACTAGCGAAAGAAGTACCTACAGATACACTACAGCCTCTAATGCCTGTACTGTAAGTTGTCAATTTTATTTTATTTTATTGAAATAGACACACCAACAGCATCGTCCTTATATGTGAGCCTATTACAGGCGTCTTGGGTTCCCCTTGTTTACGCATTTTTTTTTTTTGGCAGAATTCGATTTTGCATAATAAGTATATGCATAATAGTATTTACGCCGAAACTAAACTCGCATAACGATCTTTCGTCGAATTCTATTACGCATAATCTATTTACGCCGAATGGTTTTCACGCATAATTTTCGAATTTAGAATATTGTTTAGGCAGAAAATTACTTTCGCCGAAATTCGTTACGCCGAAAACTACTTTCGCATACCTTTATTCTCGTCGATTTAATTAAATGAGTATCCTGTATAACTTCAATCATGATATTGGGGGGAAGGGGATTTTTACTAACTGATAATTTCGTTTACTTATTATACGTTTATATAAAAAATAACCTAACCTAACCTATGCGTGTCGGCTTTGCTCCAAACTTTGGGTGTTACCGCGCACACCGTCCCTACATAATTTGTTATTTCGGACAAAAATTCGGACAATATTTCGGCCTATCCAAATTCTGGTAATTTCGTATAATCATCGTATGCCAAACAATATTATGCATAATAAAATTCGGCCAAGTCAATATTATGCCAACACAATATTCGGCTAAACACCCATTCGGCCAATAAAGAATTATGCTTAATAAAAATTCGGCAAAGTCAAGATTCGGCGTAGATAAATTATGCGAAGCCTGTTATGCGTAAACAGTTTCGGACAAAAAGAATTATGCCAAATAGAGGGCACCCTCCTTATATGTGAGCCTATTACAGGCGTGTACAACACTCATATTTTATCTTAACGGATTACAATTTAAATTAAATTAAACCAAACAATAGTCTTAGTAAATGTGAATAGAAGGTCAAATTTAACTTCAAAATGGAAGCAGCATATGTAACAAATAATATGTAAGGTTTTAAAACATTAAAAAAAACACAAATCATAGGTAATTAGTTTATTTTAGCCGTTTCGAATTGAATTCAGCAACTTATGCTTGTTTGACGTTTGAAGATTTGACGTACAGTAAACATCTAGGCTGCGTTCCGAATTGCGCTTAGAGCGCTCACAGCACCTTGCATCCTTTTTCCTCTTAAGACTCGACTTTCAAGAGGAAAAGGGATGCAAGGTGCTGTGAGCGCCTGAGCGCGTTTCGGAACGCAGCCCTAGAGTTGTTTTGGCCCTGGTCTCCACATATGAACCGCGCCGGCGGCCATTTTCACGGCCTACTTACGTGCCGCACCGCGATCTGCCGATATTGCCTTTTTAGCCCGCCCGTTAGCCCGCGCCGTTACGTGGGATTAAAGGAACCTGCCACTGGCAGAAACCGAGGATTCTGAATTTGAAACCGAAATATACATTTGGGAAGCTCTGGCGATGCCAAAACTTCAATTATACTAACTTATAGCTGTTATCGGAATGTCTTGGGAATCGATTTAAACCATAAATGTTTAATCCTTTTTGGGAATTTGAGACTACGTTCAGTAGAGATAGTCTACGATAGGAAGGCCCGCCCTTCCAAAATTTAAAACGCTTCAATGTATTTTGAAAGTGTTTAAAATTCACCGCCAACACTACCAACGTATGTTTGACGGCTGTCTCAGCAAGCACACATACGTTGAGAGTGTTGGGTGGTGCTCTTTGACTACTTTCACAAGTACATTGAATCGTTTTGAGTCTTAGAGGGGCGGGCTTTTCTACCGTAGATTATCTCTACTTGACTCTGGATTAAAAAAAAACTCGAAACATTAGATACTATATGACGATCCGACTACAATTGGCTACATCGTAATTTAGAGGTTTGAATCTGCTTTATATTTTTGCGGGATGAGCTGTACTGGTTGTGCTGGAGTCATAGATATGGTAACGAGTACGGTTAAATAAATATTGATAAATTTGTGTAAAAAATGACATCCAGTACATCAGTTAATTTCAAATCGTCTAATATCTTCTTCATCGCGCAAATATACCAACCTGAACTAATTTCACATTACACCAAGTTAAAACAGTAGGTACTTGTTACATTGTTTAACAGCTAGCAATGAACGATTCAATAAATTGTTACGTAACGGAAAGAAGACGTGGGTTCGCCTCTTGTATGTAAAACGTCACTGTCATATTGTCATGTCAAGTGGCATGTCGATTGTGGAAACGTTGCTAAATATCATGTGACTGCCACTGGTCGTCTTGAGTCATGTCATGTGCTTGGGACGTTCTGGTTTTGACATAACATGCAGCAAAGTGACATAGAAATGTACAGAATAAAGTAGCATTATCATTGACGATGTCATATCTCAAAATTGAAGCTACAGCATTTCTGTATCTCTTAGGAGGCCCACAAGATAGCATGATATGATAAGAGGTTCACGTCTCCTATTGTCCTTGCAAACGTCAGGATTCCTCGTGACCAATCTGGCAACTTTCAGTTCGTAGAGAATACCTACACTAAATACTTTCTCTCGTAAAAAGAATGCTGGCTAAAGTACAAATTTATAATAAATAATTTCTGCATTTGGCAGCCAATAACTCAATCTACTCTGTATATTATGTACGCTCCGAACAAGTCTGCTCTGTTCTATGTGGCGTATTATTTCTCATGTAACACTATGAACGCGAGTTGACGTTTCGTATGATATTTGAAGTCGTCGGTTTAGATACGGACGGACCTTAGTCCTCCATGTACAGTCAGGTTCATTAATAAGTGAACACTGTTGGACCTTATTAGCACGGAGTAAGATGCAAAAGTGTGTATTTATTGGAGAACTCGACTGTACATGAAATATGTAGACTATTGGAATTTTAGCGTGTCCTCCGCATCCGTATTCCGTTGGGTCCTCGCCGGGGGCGGCGACCTTGTCATTGCGATTCCCAACACGCGCCCCCCAGAATAAGGTCACGCAGTGCATTGTGGATGACGCATGGCCTGAACGCTTGGGAAATTAGAACAGTGCAAAATGTCTTCGGTGGAAACCTCAGTTGCGAGAGAGCTCTTGACATCATTAGGTACGATGAATATTTGTGCATTATTTTAATTGCAAATAGTGTCGTGGACGCATATGCTGTAGTTGAAATTGTGTATACCTGTAACTGTGTCTCATTATATATGAAAATCAGCGCTGAGGCTCTGCCCAGCATAGAGCTGGGCTAGAACCCTTTCGGCTAGTTGTAATTTTATTTTACCTAGTTATTAAGTAATGTAAGGTTAATTAGTCGAATAAATGTTTTTTACTTTACTTTACTTTACTATGTGGTTAATTATGGCAAATTTATTATCAGGCATGGTATAAGCACTCGGCACTTGTGAAGCGCTATGTGAATTCTTTTGCTTACTAGGGAAGAGGGTCATTGGTTGAATTGTCTTGAAAAATTCAACCTTTTTTGGACTCATTTACCATTATTTAGGAATATTGCTTCCCCTACTACACGACACTTCAATAGTTGTGGAATTATACAAGTTCCATGTTACTGAAACACATTACAGGAGCACATTAAAACAACCTACAAGGTTACACGGTTATTATGCGTATTCTCTTATAGTAAATGCAAATGAGTTACTCGTCGTAGCTCCAGGACGTTGACCTGACTAGATATGATAAGTGTTTCAACATCCAAACTTCCAACACATCCCTTCAGGCGACATTATTCTTCAGAAATTCAGCTCAGTTTCACGGCCACGCAAAAAGTAGCTTTCACCAAACATCTGTGCGGCCGAGACAAACGGGAGACGCCGTTTTGTATGAAGCGTATCTTATGCATTTTACATGAGCACCCTCGCGCACCAACACGAAACAAAAACACCCACACAACAACCAGCGTAATTAGTTGTTTGTCAACACGTGTGTGGGTGCCTCTACCTGTGTGCTATAACGGACATTGTTTGGGATAATAAAGTCTTGGAGGTGTCAAGGGCTGGTCGGGTCTTCATTACCATTCGGGTTTTGAAGTTTTTAATGGCAGTCCCGTTCAAAGTTGCGTATTTAAATTTGGATCCCGTAACGGAAAAGGGTCCTTGACCTCTTTTAATCAACATTTAATCAACACCACAAAAAATCCCAAGTGCTTTTTAGTATTTCTAGCTTCCTCTACTGAACTTGGTTATATCGGTCGACCTAAATCTAGTATCTCGGTTTTTTTTGCTCCGCAACATCGACCTGTTCAACCGTTGCAGTTTCAGTCTTATGCTGCGTACTTTAACGTCTCTAGTTCACGATCTAATATCGGCATTTACTGCAATAGGGGGGATGGGGGTGAGGTTAATGAACTGCAGGGATGCACCGACATCTTCGGGCTCTTTGGAAAACATCTAGCAAAGAATAGGTTTTTAATACTTAACGCATAAGAGTAGTCTTAGAAGACCTAAACTTAAATTGGAAGTAAAAGATGAAAAGGTGATTCTGAGAAAACGTATAAGTACCTATCTATGATGTTGAAGTATCTAGGAAAGCTTTGGGTACCTTGAGAAAATTTAATGAACACAATATTAAAGCGTATCGTTGTGTCAATGAAGGATATTTTTTATAACGTGTACCACAGTATTTCTAAATCAACAACTGTTAAAGGTTTAAGAGGTCGTAACCGGAATACGAGCATTTCGCGAAGAATTAGGGGAATACAATTAACGCGAAATGGTCAGTAAAATTGCTACTAAATTTCGATACGCCGCGAAACGTATCTTGGCAAAAATTCACTTGTTCACTACGGGGTACAACTGTTGAAGAATCTTCTCTTGGAGTACTTATATCAGGTTTTTTGACAACAATACCTGTCTCAAAACAATTTCGAAAATATGCAATTTTTGAAGGTTTTTGGAGATCCAATTTATTTAAGAAGTAGTTAAATTTGCAATCATCTTTATTGCTAAAATTTCATAAACTTAAATTCCGACAGGAGTTGCCATTATAACGAGTTTTTGTACTTGAGTATTTTATAAGATACTTGCGATGGAAGTAAGTATGTGTTATTCTCAAAAATAATTATGTTGCTTCACATTTGAAAATGTGTCCAATGATACTTTACTTTTTATACACTCAAACGCTACTATATGGATGATGTTTTGTTAGAAGATACAATTTGCGTAAAACAATCCCTAAACCATTTCAGACACTATCAGTCCATAGAATTTGGGCTTTCAATAGTACAATGCTAATATAGACCTGTTTGACCGACTAGGGATCAGGGAATTCCAGCCTTTTGTCCGGGAATATTTGACCCGTGTCCGACCCTCTTGGGGCGTTCTAGCTATGATATAAAGTGACCTTGAAAATGACAACATTTCTCCTTTAGTTAAGGAGGAAACAGAAGTGCTTACTAGAATAATAGAAATGTTGGCTTTATTTTCCATCCGCTTATAAAATTTGCAAGTTGTAAGCTTGTAATTGATACATTTCATTGAAATAATATGCACCCACAATACCAAAATAACACATAATTTTTGTTATTTTTTGAAACAAAGACTTTCGCATTGGATTCTAATTTTGTTATGTTGCTGAAAAACGATTTTCACAATTTCTATGCTCATTATCGATAGTTATCCTCTTTATTAACCGGTAATCAGCGAGGGAAGATAGATATCTCCAAAGACCAGACATAGGCCGGATTCCCCATTATTTCCCAGGTGTTCACTCTATGATGTAGAAGACCTACGAACCGTCACTGAGTCCTTCGCACTATTTTAATTCCTTAAAATTTTCACTTTAAGTATTTATAAACCAAAGAAGCAGGAAAAAACATAGACCCAGACAAATTCCTCTATTCTTGAGCCCTTGCGCAGTGGCGCCGGTGTTACGTGGACAGCGTACTAACCTGCTGATCAGAGGGGTCGGCGGAGACTTCCTGGCAACTGGGCCAGGCCGAATGTCTGGACTTGAGTCTTGTATGGATTGGCTTTTTGGTGTATCCACGATTACTTCCGTGCGAATTTTGTCAAATGTGTCAATCAACTATTTCTTGTTGTTATTCTGTCCCGTTTTCCAGGGGACAAAATGATAGGGGTTTCTTAGAAAACCTGTTACAATATAGAATTCTAAGACGCTTAGAAAGTGATTCATTAGGGAAGGGATTGAAAATGGCAAAGAAACCCCACATTTAGTGTATTAAAACCCACCGAATAGCAGTTTTAAAAGTGGCCCAGGGGACAGTAACCATGACATAAAAAAATTGATTCACCCAAATATAATTTCGCTAAGAATTATGTGATGTTTTTTATGCATTTGTAATCACCATCAGAATCTATTGTCACTCATCACGAGAAGGGTTTGAGTAGTGGTCTCTCTCTAAATGGATATAGCGCGGATTGGGGACTTCACACACATCTTTTATACCTGCAATTTTATTTATTTTAGCATCTAACATAACCCTATCGTGACGCGATGAGAGAAGGGCTGTCGCCTGAAGGAGTGGGACGTAAATAAGCTGCTGTATTGGTGGTAGAGCCGTTTAATTCTTTTCCTTATTTCATTTAAATTTTCACAATGATGTAATTGATATCGTCTGGTCGCTAAATACATTTAAAAAATCAGTTCAAAATGGCATGAGTATTTTTTTATTAAGCATCACTTTTAAAAAACCTTGAAAAGGGCATTTTTTCCATCGTGATCTTCAAAAGACTTAAAAAATATCGAAAAACAAAATGCGTATTTAGTTGCACCGAGGATGGCCACACAATACTTATGACCTGACGTTTCAATGGAGGCTAGTCTGGAAATTTGTATGGCGGGAATAGGCGCGGGCGCAGCCGTTTTGTCAATACTGTCGCCGACTGTACTGTTTAATCAGTTTCGCATTCAACTGTACCGCCGTTGACGAGTAATTGCTGCCAATTGAAATGTTATTTTCTTCGCTTGTCGATTTTATTTACTGTTTTGATTGGAGTTTTTTTCCCAGTTTGTTGGTTTCTTTGGGATATTGTTGCAGGTCTATTTTCAATTTTGATGCAAATAGTATGTCTACCTAACCTATTACTGTATATAATGTGTATAAAACCTTCATTATTATATTTAATACCAGCAATTTGTTTTGTATTGTATGAAAATTGTGATTCTTTTAAATAAATAAAAAATATTGATGTACGTGGTAAGTATTGGTGCATCAACAACTAATAGGAAAACAGTAGAAGTTCAAAAACAGACCTGAACTCAAATATAAAGTTACATACTAGTCACAAAAAAAAACATTCGCATACAGTTGCCAATTAAAATCGAAAATAATATAGAGAGACCCATAACGAACGTAACCATTAAAATAAGAGCTGAATAATGAACGAAGCTCGTCTCGAATTAAAAAGAAAAAGCGGCTAAGAGCATGTCGGACTACGTTTAATATAGTTCCGCACGTTCCTATATCAGTCAGTTAACATTATCTTTAGAGGTATATGTACATGACATAGGACGAATTAGTAGGTATGATGTATTGTTATTAGGTATAATTTTAAAACGTAATACGTATTTGCACGCCGAAATTTCGGTAGAATATGTGAACCTCAATCTTAAGAACCACCTGTATTTACCATATTCAGCAAATAAACATTTCATTTCATTTCATTTCATTTCATTAATTTATTTCATATGAAATTACACATCTCAATACCACCACCATCACCATAACGGCTTATTTACGGCCCACTGCTGGGCACAGGCCTCCTCTCATCACGAGAGGGTTTGGGCTATAGTCCCCACGCGGGCCCAGTGCGGATTGTGGACTTCACACACTTCTTTTAGTTACTTCGCAGATGCGTGCAGGTTTCCTTACGATGTTTTCCTTCATATAGAATAGTTCGGTGGTAAATTCAAATTGAATTTTGCACATAAGTAAACATAGAGGTGCGAGAACTCCCGACCCTCTCCTATGCATGTAGGTAGAACCACTAGGCCACCACGTCTAATGACAATAAGAACGGACGAAAAGGAAAATAAGTTTTTTTCAAAAATTCACTTTTTGATCGCTGACTGTACTTTTCTTTGTAAATCCTTCATCTACCCTTGAAGATGAATCAAACGAGCCCAATTTCGATGGGTTTATGTAGTTTTATTACGGAGTGCCTATGGCCACCTTTCAGCTCCATCATCAGATCAGCTCCACGTCATCATAATATTGCATTGTCACGCGATTTACATATTCGTGCGAAATTTCAGCTCAGTCGGAAGTCGGAAAGTGGGTCAAATTTATCTTGCAAGGTTCGAACTAATAAAAGCGTTTTAATATTAATAATGGTTCTGTTCCTTACGGAACGCTAGAAATACAGAGACGGATGCATAGAAAATATGCTGGGTACCGGGGACCAATCAAAATCCGCCGTCAATTAAGTGGAGATCGCAAAAGGAAAATTGAAGGAAGCCCGGGGGGAGTAGAGACGTGAACATTTTTGCATATCGATGATGTAACGGAACACGAATACTGTTCCTGCTGAATCGATATCGATGTATGATCTTGCCTGTAACATTATTTCATTGTCATCAAATGAAAAAAAAAAATAGGAAATTGGTAATGTTTGGCCTCTTTTTAAATTCAGTTTGAATCTAGCTACCACCATAAAATAGGTACAAAAATGCTTTTTATTTTTCATCGTTGTAGTATTTAGCCTTCCGTACAATATTAAACCTTGGATTACCCCAGGCCTAATCCGGTGTATGAGGCATCGGGACAGATTGCATAAAAAGTCATAAACAGTCGTAAGATTTTCTGCCCCTAAAATAGCTTGCTTAAAAATATGTCTATTGACGCCATGTATACGGTCGATGCGATTAAAACACCTAAATATTCTTATCGATATCGACATTCATCGCAAATCACCATCCCTAGTTCTAGATATGATTCTATGGAAATACAGTTTGTCCGCCCCGCATTGTAGCGACCCGTAAATGGATTTTATCACTATATAAATAACCCCCTATTTTACGTAACGAGGCGGGGGGGGGGGGGGGGGAAACTCTTACCGTTGCGTTACATTAGAGCCTTTTAGACGTACAGCTAGCAGCAGTTGGGGACGTCGCAATGACCGTACTTCATTTATTTCATAAGAGTTACCTGCTCCGTAAACATTTCAACTCCTTGACTGTTCCATATTGAATCTAGAAATAAGGTTTGTCTAGAATAAACAGAAATAAAGTGTTTTGGTCGTCATCGCAAAGGGAACCCGCAATGAGATCACACTGCGAATCTAATGAGTTCACATAAATCTTTGAACTTTGAAAAACTTTGAAAGCTTTGGCTTTAATGATGAAAGGCAATGGAAACCAGTGGAAGCAAGTAAATAGCACAGGATCGGTCTGAGTGGCGAGCCATAGACAGGTCCAGCCTGTGGGTCCAGTAATGGACGTCTTTCGGCTGAAATGATGATGATGATGATGATGATGGCATGAACCGGTCAATCAACTGGACTTACTACATAACAGGACTGTAAACAACTAGTTATACAAACCAAAATAGGTCAAGTTTTATATTATTATGTACCTACAAAAACACTTTCATTCGGTTTCAGTGGCTTATTAAAAAAACCTTTCCAAATTGCTTTAAAAAAAACTAATGACGTTGACAGTATTTTCTTTAATTTCCAAAGCACAGACATCAAACATTCAGGATATTGGCAGTAAACGATGAATACCCGATCGCGCAGCATTAAGCCCTTTGGTGACCAGGACGCTATAAAAGCGGACCCTCGGTGAAATTATGCGACAAATTCTTCGTGCCTCATTTGCCCTGACCCTTCCTGCATCAATAATCAAGATGCAGAGCTAAAGGCGTCGGTAATGTGGTTGATGTCATGATGTCGGTGTGAAACATTTGACATTCAGATTTGAACGGCATGAAAAAAAGGCCAGCTTGCTGATTTTAGTGGGCATATCAAAGATTTGATGTAGATCAAGAGTGTAGAGTGTAAATTTCGTAGTCCTCCCTATGAGGACTCGCACAGTCAGACAAATTAAATCGTTAAAAAGAAGTCAAAAAAGCTTTGACGATGGAATGCGATTCTTCAGTAGGTATGTAACTATCGCATTGAATTCCAGTGAAGGTTTAACAGAACCCCGATTTCCATAATGCTTGCGTAAAAGAAGTCATCCGTTCAGTTTACGACCAAATCGCCGAGGATATCTTGGAGACATGCAGTTTATAACTTATGAATGTGAACAGCGGCTGTATTAATCTGTAGTAATTCTCCACGTAAGCCCGCATGAAACGTACACCGACAATAGCTGACCTTCTATCAGCGCATCGTCGTTCGACTTGGCTGTAAAGAAGTCAGCTGTATGTAAATTAGGCCCTGGGCCGCCACGCTTTATTTAAATTCGCCACCGAGCCGGGTGCCGTCTGCTCCCGACTGTCTTCCAAGGTCCTTGACACTCGGCTCGGCATATAAAAACCCCTGTGACCTAACCACCTTACATATTTAGACTGCATCGTTGCAGTACTAACAAACTCGTACTGAAGCGGAATATCGATTACTTTCGCTACTATAATGTAATCCCCCGCCCACAATTCCTTTTTTTAGCTCAGGATAGTAGTATAGTCGTCTCTTTCAGGCGCGAGCGGCCCCGAAGGCGCCGCGTCCCTCGGGCCGCCCTCGGCCCTCTCTCTCCCTCTCGCCGCCGTATGTAAATGATCGTCTCCCTGCCTCTGTGTGCGTGCGACGCCGGCACACAACCACCTATTTGAGGTTTACTGCCCTGACAGGTTTTGTCCTATTTTAAATACGAATCTACAATTTGATTCCTTCTGACTCCGTGACAGAACAAATTTTTGGAAATTTTTAAATTCAGGTTTTCTACGACCGGTTAAATAGACATGCAACGGTGATGGAAAAGATAACAAAGCGGGGGGCAGTTTGAGCGAAAACGATTTTCCGAAGGCTCTTAGCATCGGCGTTAGTGTTAGCGGACGACTTTGTGTCTAGTCTGCGAATGAACACAGACGTTATTTGTTCAACAGGGCGGGTGCCGTGAGTCGTGGCGCTCGCTTGTGACGTCACGCGTACGTCGAAAATGACACTTTTACGAGCAATAATTTACATTATTTCGGTGTTAAGCCTCGCGTGCCGAGTCGCGCGATTGATTTTCCGTCAGTCTCCATTCTCGTTGGTAAATCGAATCACTTGTACACGCCGGGGTTATGCTGTAATGGTCGTTTTGCGTGTTTTTGCGTTTTTCGTGTTTATTTTGGCCAATTCAGGAGCGTCGCTATTCGAGAATGTACCTCTATGCCTGTAAGCATAGTCGTGTGTTTGACGACACAAAACCATTTCTTTTAGATATCGTAAGTATTTTTGACAATGATGATAAAACTGTTCAAATAATAAGGAAGTCTTTCTCTTTTGGAATTTATATTTATTTGACAATGGAGGCCATCTCCATACTATTTTTTTGGACCCTTGGAGACTATAGGTACATCTCTAAGATCATAGATTTAAGTTTAAGTTAGGGACTATACATCCCTTCAATGTAATTTTAGTACGTACCTATATGTATAATTTATACATGTAATGGAAATTTTGTAACTACCTATGTGGAAATTTTGAAAAAAGGCCTTCTGCTTGAGTTTGTTCCGGCGCTTCTTCTCAAGCAATGGGTCTAGGAAGCGCTGGTAAATTCTTTTTCTGACGTGTAAAAGTGCACCTATGTGGCCAATTTCCTGAATAAATGATTGAATTTGAATTTGAAAAACTTTGTTAAATCCGTATCGGGATCAATGATGATCTCCTACATTAAACTTTAATTATTACAAATATTTTAGCCTCCGCCATTTATTTTATAAGTTTGTCATGTAGTCATCAAAATAAAAGTTAAAGATTGTCTAAAGTAAAGTTCCTTTAATTTGTACACTTGCTCAGTAGATGAAAAGCTTGTCCAAAAGATGGCGACTGGATCGCCAAAAAGCATCTTCGTATTGCCTTATTGCATTTAGCACTCAGTGTCAAATTAGCCACAGATTATGGAGACTAAGTGTTAATTATTTTATCTATGGTTTAACTTAACAATGTTATTAACCAGTGGACATCTTGATTTAAGTAATAGTAGATTCTCATGCCGTGGTGGTCTAGTAGTTTGACCTACCGCCTCTCATGCAGAGGGTCGGGGGTTCGATTCCGGCTCGCACCTCTAAGTTTACTTATGTGCAAATTCAATACAAATTAACCACTGTGCTTTTCGGTGAAGGAAAACATCGTGAGGAAACCTGCACGCATCTGCGAATTAATTCAAAGATGTGTGTGAAGTCCCCAATCCGCACTGGGCCCGCGTGGGGACTATAGCCCAAACCCTCTCGTGATGAGAGGAGGCCTGTGCCCAGCAGTGGGACGCAAATAGGCTGTAGTAGTAGTAGTAGTAGATTCTCATGAACAAAGTTATGAGTGCCCATTGGATAACTTAATAATGTTAATAATGCTCCTTTTGGAGCCGTCGTGTATAAATTGAGAAATAAGGACTGGAAGTTGACTGACCCTTTTGTATTTACATCCACACTAACATTACAAATGCGTAACTCTGTCTGTTGCCTCTTCACGCTTTTTGGATCGAGTTAAATGAAATGTGACTTAGAGATAGTTCAAGTTCCGGAGAAGGACTCAGACTACTTTTTATCCCGGATAAACGCATAGTTCCCGAGGGAATGCTATAGCCGAATTCCTTGCGGACGCACTCTCGGGCAGAAGCTAGTAGGTTTATTTTAGTCTTCAACCTTCTATAAGTTTTATGATGTTAAGGCTCAGATAGGGCAAGTTCCCACTGTCTGTTTTACGTCAAGTCGAGATAAGCGGGGGACACACACGTGCCACCCAATTAAGATCTTCATTTCGCGCCTTCCCCGAAACGGCGCCTGCGCATGGCTTGACCAGTTATTTTATTTTTAAATCAGCTACATTTGCTATAAATAGAGTTGCCATCTCCTGAAATGAAAAACTGGACTCTACCGTATATTTGGCCGGACATTTAGGTATACTAAAAGCCGGAAATCAAATACACAAACACAAAATATGACACACACAAGCCGGAAAGGCCGGCCATGAAAATATTTGGTCGGACAAGACTTAAAAAAGCCAAACACATCTTATAACAAATATTTCTTACACGCTAAGAAGAGGCGTCGTAGCCTATTGGCTTGCCCTGCCATCTCTCAAGTTAGCTTGGGATTAAAAAAATATCAATGATAGCACCTTGGACTTTTGGTCTAGCACTTAATTTGTAATTCTTACTGTTGGTCATAGTCCTTAATTAGTGAGTTTTACATCATTGTACGGAAATCTACAAAATAATTACGACTTTAAAGTACCATTATTATATAATTAAACTCAGAACAGATCCGATAGTCATCATAAGACATATTTCAAGATCGTTCCCTTTAAAGCTTCGCAGAACTTTTGATGCTACCAGTAATTATGTAGTAACATTCGTAGCAAGAGCTAAGTCAGTTTCCGTCAGCTCATTAAAATACGATAACTGAGGTGTTCTGCGGAAGTTCCCGTCTGCTAAGACAATCTAATACTCTACCTATGTGCCTCTAGGAGACGTCACACCGGTTAATACGAGCAAAGACTATCTAATTATAGACATGCCAACTGGAACTTTAAAATTGCCACCTCTTTATTTTTTTAAAGACTGGCAGTTTAAAGACAGTGGTGTTTTCCTCAGCTAGAACTTCTGGGTGTACTTATGTACAATGTTATTATTATTAGGAGCCTCTTTTGTCCCACTGCTGAGCAAAGGCCTCCCCCCATCCCTTCCACTGATCCCGATTCTCAGCAGCTCCCGGCCAGTTCGTCAAAAAGGAGTCCAACTCATCTCGCCATCGTCTTCGCGGTCTGCCTCGTCTCCGTCTGGAGTTGCTGGGCTCCCACACTGTGGTCGCTTTGGCCCACAACTCGCTCGGCATGCGGCAGATATGTCCAGCCCAGTCCCATTTCAGTTTGGCCGCCTTCTGAGCCACATCTGTTATTTGAGTGGTTGAGCGTAGGGTGGTGTTCCGGACACGATCGACCAATTTCACACCCAAAATGCTACGCTCCATGGCTCGTTGGCAAACTCCGAGACTGTGCTTTTGTGAATTTGTCAAAGACCAAGTTTGACCACCGTAGGTGAGAACCGGAAGTATGCACATGTCCATGAGTTTTCGCTTAAGTCGTAGGACAATGTTAGATTTCAATTTATCACGGCTCTCAAGTGGGCATAGGGCTACTCTTATCATGTCTTATCACCAGAGAATTTGGGCTACAGTCTCCACATGGACCCAGTGCTACCACAACTGTCTATTTACGTCCTACTGCTGGGCGCACTTCGCAGATGCAAGCAGGTTTCCTCGCCAGTTTTTTTTCGCTGAAAAGCACAGTTGTAAATTGAAATTGAACTTCGCACATAAGTAGACTTAGAAGTATGAGCCGGATTCGAACCCCGATCCTCAGCATGCGAGGCGGAGGTGGAACCACTAGGCTACCACGGCTTAGTACAGACCCTACGGACCCTGTGAGGATTTGATATTTTCCCCACGTCTTTCATTTTCCCCACATTTTTCATTAGTTACCTTTCAGTGCTAATTTTGAATTTGAATTTTCATTGATTTGATATTCAAAATATTTCAGCGACACATTAAATCCACGGCCCGTCTACAACTCTCCGATCCCGTCTCGAACAGCCAGGGACAGTCGAGTACACGTGCACCGGATAGATAATAATGAAACGTTTTTATGAGCTCGGTCGGAGAGGCCGTTACGGGCTGAATTTAGGGTAAAATTGCACTTGTAAATTTCGGGGTTTATGTAGAGTATTTTCGTAGTGAAGATATGAAGTTTGCTATATTGGATTCAATCTTTTTTGGTCCAAGTACGAAAGAAACATTTCGTTAACTGAAACTCAAGATTATCTTGATAATATGAGCGTACTGAAAATCTGAAAACAAAAAACTGCTCAGAAATTTGTATTAACATTTGTTTGGATCCTCACAAATGTTTTTGATCAGCCACTAGCGTTTTTGGAATTAAAATATCTATGTAACCTCTTCTTAGTAATAAAAAGTTTCTCATTATCTGGATTAAGTACATGTTAGTAGAGCAGCAAACAACGCTATCTGTAGATCGAATGGCGTAAATTTGATCACGAACCTATTCTCGTAGCAGTAGTAATAATTAAACAGATATAAAACCTTTATAACAGGAACAAATATATGCCCATTATAATAGATATTAGCTCCCGTCTGCAAACAAAACTCTCAGTTGTTCGCGACTGTCCAAACATGGCGGATTTATCATGCCCGCGCAGGTTGGGCGCCGATTGTAATGTAAAACTCAACCGGATCCGAAGCTAGCTCCAAATATCGTGCGCGACGGTACCTAGTCTGTACAGTCACCTACACTAAGTCTGGTACATTCACGATTATCTGCTACGATTGTTACCTATATCAAATTTGGGCATATTAAAAAAATAAAAAACTTTTTTTTTGATAATCTGTATATTTTTGGGCTTTTCTAACTCAGAATTGTTTGTACTTCATTCCTGTTACAAGAAAAAAAGTATCCCAGATTTTACTATTGAAATAATATTTTCTTTTACGTCACCCTCATAGAAATACAAACACCAAAAAGTGACGTAATGGAATCGCTAATTCGGGACAAATTTTTCTTGTATTTATATTGATAGAGCTATCGATTCTGAATAGTAAACACCCAAAATATTCGGATTGTGAAAAAAAAACTACCTAAGTTTTTACAACAATTTTTGAAATCGCCCGTTTATACATCTTTGTCTATCTTTAAATCTAATTTACTTGTTTTTTCGTAGACTGAATTTTTTTTTGACTCGATCGACTTTCAGACTTTTTGTAGGTAACTGGTTTTTGCATTTCAGTTTATATGGTCAGAAAGTAATTTAATCTACAAATATGCGATTTCCTTTGATACCTAGCCTCAGAATGCAGTCTACTTGCGCACATAAAAAACAAACGTTGACAACCAGCACGAACCACATTTGCAATTCACTCTGTAGCGGACAGACAGCTGATGTCTAAGATCAATCCTGGACTCGCGCGCCTTCCATGCCCACATACGCTTTATTTATTTAATGTACGACTCAATAAATTCCGCCAAGCGATTGTTCGACGTATCCCCCGGACATTGTCTGGACCTTTTTGCTGCCCACTTGTGAGACACGAGAAATTAGAACAAAGCCAAGAATTCTCGGGACATTTTTTGCCACCTCGCTTTCAGAGCCTTATACAGAATTACGGATTTTAACTCCGCTTTAATTGACATTTGTATCCACTTATCGAAGTCTTATTTAAGCCGAAACGAGTTGGCTAAATAATATAATTGGGATTCCTAAGATTACGGTAACATGATCGCTAAAAGCAAGGCTGTGTCGCGGGGGGCGCCGCTGTGATTAACGCGGGCGGCGCGCGCGCATGTTCGCCTTAATTAGCCCAAAGACACGTCCCACCCCCCTCGTCCCTAAAAGGAGAACTTAAGTAGGTGTCTGTGTTACAGGACTGCTCGTTTTGTTTCGAGCTTGTCGCTATTTTAACGGCAGGATACATTTGTTAACGTTCTTTAATTGTCCCATTCAAACTAAGTTGACAGTGTAGTTTTACGAATACCTGTCAATTTATTACTTACGTCTTCTCATCCGTTCTAACCTACTTTAATTGGTGCGTCAATAGTTCGCGATCATATCGCGCGCATTACATAACGCGTAAGCAGCCAGGCTCGCAAGAACTTGACGTGCACGTTGAAAAAATAACGACTCCAACAAATACACAATACCTGGGAGTCCTGGACTGTATTACTTCATTCCTCGCGCGGCTTCTGTGCGGAGCAATGCGAGCAAAAACGAAGCGAGCGTTGCAATGCGGGCAACGGTAGCGAGCGAAATAATAAGATCGGCAACAAAATAAAGAAATGGGCTCGAGACAAAAGGAAGGCTGGTGAAATAAGGCGAAAAGGTAAGAGAGTGACGCGGTGTGGGCTCGCCGCGCTACGAAGGGATTTATGGAGCCCGCGATAGCGGACCAGGCATTCAAATACAGCTTCCTTCATCCATTATCAATGAGAAAAATACTCATTGTTTCACCATACGCCACTCCTTTGTGGCCCTGATCATACATCGCAATTTATTCGCAAATACCGAGAGGCACCAGCACCACATTTTTTTTTCATCATAACTTCCCTTTATTAAAGTAGGCAACATTACTGTAAAAATAAGGTTTTATCGCAATTAAAATGAATGTGGTATACAATGTTACTAATGCCTCCTCCATTTTAATTTACAGTTCGCTGTGACTAAGGATGTTAGTGAAAAAAGCTTCGCAATCGAACTGGTCGAGATACATCATTGTTGTCTCGATACCTGCCACCGACTCTTCATTCTGCCTTTACTGTCAACGTCACGTTTAACGTGAAGCCTTAAAGCTCAAGATCGATCGAGGAGCTGTAGTGTAAAGTCGTGCTGGACTTGAGGAAAAATAATGGTGAACGACTGTTAATAGGTTTGACTTTGTTTCTCCGAGGGCTAAAAAGCGAAGGTTTACTCATTAGAATGGATTTAAGTTTAAATTGGTTGAATTTGCCTTGATGAGACTTTACCAACTTCTGATAAGGGTGACTGAATGGCTTACATGCACGGATCGCACGATTGTCAAGAACTGAATGTCGTTGCAGTCGTAATACTTTGGGTAATATCCATATTAATATTATAAATGCGAAAGTAACTCTGTCTGTCTGTCTGTCTGTCTGTCTGTTACCTCTTCACGCTTCAATCGCTGGACCGATTTAGATGATATTTGGTATGGAGATAGTTGGAGTCCCGGGAAAGGATATAGGCTACTTTTTATCCCGGAAAAGCGCATAGTTTCCGCGGGAGCGCGATAGCCGAATTCCACGCCGAATTACTAATATGGATAATAGTATACTAATATTATAAATGCGAAAGTAACTCTGTCTGTCTGTTACCTCTTCACGCTTCAACCGCTGGTCCGATTGATATGAAATCTGGCATGGAGATAGTTGAGGGGAAAGGACATAGGCTACCTTTTATTCCGGAAAAACGCATAGTTCCCGCGGGAACGCGATAACCGAATTCCACGCGGGCGAAGTCGTGGGCAGAAGCTAGTATATTATAATTCACTCGTATAATATTCTTAAAGAAAGTGTAAAGGACATTTTCATGGCAGTATAAATCACCAGGAATATTAATACTAAGTATATGACTAAACTAAGTATATTGAAAAAAGGTAAACCAGAAACAGACGTAATAAAATTACAGAAAGAGGAAATAAGTCCGCCTGGACCGTCCATATATTAGAGGTCAGCGTGCAATCGGGAGCTCCCGTAGCAATTGGCCGGCGATTACCGACCCTGGGCGGTCGTTAGCACATCGGTCACTTGACCTCACGGTTTAGGGCACTACAGAGATATTTGCTTTAAAGGTCCACCAGTTTTTATGCGGGTTTTAAGTTCTTTCGGATTACTGGTTGACAAAGGGACATGTCGCACAATTTGATGCCTGATTCGTCGACCCAATACCCTTACGGATGTTTAATTTCCAGCTCAATACCCGAGACCCTCCCATTCCCGAATCCCGAAAATAGGCCAAGCAATAACCTCAAACACTAAAACGGAGGTCTAATTTACATTCGCAAAGGGCAGACCTCAAATACATTGATCCCGAATACCAAGACATGCTGCTACATACCTACTGGGAGCAAATTGGCACTCAGTGGAGTGTTAAGGGCCCAACACGCCTTTGCCGAAAGGTCATCGGGCAATTAAGAGTCCCTGGAGCAATCAAATGCGACGGTCTGTGATTGGTCGCTATTTGGACGACGGATCAAAGGCACCAAAAGGCGGTGTCACTTGTGAAATGGAATATTTTAGGGGCACGTTTGAAGCCATGTTTTCAAAGGTTTTAAGGGCAAGGGATTTATTGGATGGATTTGTTATGTACAAAGACGTTTCCTACGTAATGCAAACGGCTGCTAGAAGCCTTATCGAACCTTTTTGCAATAAGTTGCTTTTCTATGTCTGAAGCGTTGTTTACTCAAGACATCAGTCGTTTCCATTAAAGAACTTTGTGCGTCGAAAAATACTTTAGATCGTTAGGTTTGTACTATCCCAAAATTTTCTACTCGACGCATAATTATATATTACATGTATGTAAAAAATAATACAGGAAAAGGAACCATTTCCAAAACCACATGCCTTCTGACGGTATGAAGGCCACTTATTTCGATCTACATCACCCACTTATGTATCCATCTAAAAGTACCCCCACCGGTGGGGAAGGCACTCTGTGCTCTCAGTCATTTCTCTCAGAGATTGTCTGAGTTTTATATCCGAGGGTGGGAGGTGTAAACAACCCTTTAAAATAGTGAGCGACCCGGGAGGGAGGCCAGCTAAATATCTTTTAGTATCTGCAAAACGTCTAATTTAGTAGCGAGGCTTTGATGTTGTTTCAGGGATACGGTGGAGCGGAGTGTATCTTTTTAGGATAAATAGAACGATTTTATAGGTATAAATTTCATGTTTTAGGGTCAGTCCGCTACATTTAGTTATGTCTTTATAGAAGGTTAGTAAATGCCAATGAGCTAGAAATACATACTGTCTGATGATGTATAAGTAAACCTCATTCTGCAAACGATATTAAAAAAGCGATAGAATTCGAATCTGACCATACAATATGAATATGGCAAACTAATTTCTCCACATGATCTTAGGTTCGACGATATGTTTGTTTCTATTTCATTTCATACAATTAAATATCTAATAAAGCTTTATGACTATTCGGAACAAAAAAGCAATTATTAATGATCCTGAAACACAAGAATGCATGGATCGGAATTCCACATTCATCATCTGATCAGAAACCAAATTTGCAGTAGGTTCTGTAATTTAACGTATTCTCAGCCCTACAGTACCTCTGTCCCGGTCCTCGGAGAGCGTCCTCTCATTTACTTATCCGACGCTATCGGATCATCGAGATTTCAATAGTGTGCGTCGCCGGAACACATGGGAAGGGGGTATTGAACTCTCTGTTTTGACCGCCTGTTACATAACGGACATTATGTACTACATACCTGTGAGCTTCTGCACTTGGACTTTTGGTGCGCAGTCGTATTCTTTTTAGGTATTTAGGACACTAGTTAAGTTATGTCAAGTTAAGTTGTGTAAGCTACTAGTTAAAAAGTTGTGATGTGCTCTTTTTGAGGGTCACTTCCATGATGTGAAATAAAAAATATTGGTCCAATTTTCACAGGTTTTTTTATGTAGGTAAAAGATTTGAGGATTCTGCTTCATTTGAAAATGACGAACAAAATAGACAAGAGATACCAAAAAAAAAACTTGACACGTTTTAAAACCAATTTACTTGGCCCTTAAGCTTGTTCTTGGATGCTTTACATAATTTGAATTTTACAAAAAACTATATAATGCTTAATTACAGTGTTACTGCTTAGTAGCACCAGAAGTTATGCTGGCATTTTATAACCATGGCGAATTTAACTGTGAAACGATTAGTTGCTCCATAAGTAATTATGAAGAGCTTACATCTCCGAGATCTCACGTAGATATCTCGACCGCACTCACCTCATTTGGTCGTAAAGGGCGATTAAGACGCGTAAGGCGCGTGCGCAGCGTTAAAGGGGTGTTAGCCGCCAGTTAGCGCTCACGATGAGGTGTGAGATACAAGCGTTTTGTTATGCATAGTGTTGCTTTAATGTTAGTCGAATACTATCTTCTTTGTTTACGCTGTGTGAGTTTTTAGTCATTGGTATTTTCGTGTGTTTTATCTACCTACTTTACCTATATTCTATTGGGATTATTATATCTTCTGAATGTACTAATTCATCGTTATCATCGTCTTCATCTTCAAGTCTCTCCAAAAGATCGAGTCAAGTTACACATAACATTACGTTAATGATACGTTGTGCTATTTAGCTTGTGTATTTCTACAATAAAACGGATTTCTGGATTTTGCTTTTGCAATTGTGATACGTAGGTACTCATATTGTTCCCTATATTATCTAATTTCCAAATCGCCATCCTTTTTTGCCTTGGTCTTGCGTCTTGGCATCCCTCATGGCGATTCTTCGACACGCGTGGATTTCGGCTCTAATTGTCTCTGGGCAATTAACCGATCAGTCTTGGCACGCGAATCACTTGCAAAATTAGCAGAACATAAATCAGCCTCTTCAGTTCTAAACGGTTTATAATTTACTAATGTTGAATGATTAGGAGATTTTTGTTCGTGTGTTGAATAAGTTAGTATTAAGTACGGTACAATCTTCATGTTTTTAGTTTCAACCGTAAAATTGGGGTTCAAAATGTTTGTAATCATATAGTAGCCAATTGGTTTAACGATTGGTTTCTTTTGGGCTAAATTCACTATTTTGATCTCCTCATAAACGTTTTTTGGTTTCTATATTGTAATGAATTTTCCCGACGATCACAATTGTGAGTCCATAATTTTATATTTATTATTACCTTAGATTTTCCTGAATTTTCTTGTATTCCATACCAGTGTTAACCTTTGCCAAAAGTCTGTATGACTTTCATTTATTACATAAAGGGGTCCAGTCTAACGTTTAACACGTGTGAATATATTCGCCATTTTATTCCTCGCTAGGTCGTTGTCTCCAGATTCCTTTTATGGCCCGTAAACAGCATTTGGCCCGGTGAACCAGGTATTACCCGAAGACAATCCCCATACAAAGTTATTAGTCTTTTTTTAGCTTTTCTTTTATACTTCCCGATTTTTTTTTCTTTCTAAATTTTTCCAGAAGCCCAAGAAATAAAACAAAAAAAGAGTCAGCCAAATCGGTCTGGCAGTTCTCGAGCGTTAGCCAGACTAACACACGGTAAATCATTTTTATAAGAAGAAGACGATTTTTTGGCAACAATTCATAAACTACTATAATTTCTTCATTATAATATGTATATTGATTGAAGTAACATAGGATGATACGTAGACTTCACAAATGGTTTTTGATAACCCTATTGAAAGTATGTGATAATAGTTCCATTTTACTTTTCTTAACTTTAGAGGTATCGACAATGTGTTATTATAGGTAGGTAGTATTTTATTTAAAGTTAAACTGATATTTCCATAAATGAACCAAATTACGCGAGTTCGTGACAAATCATGTTACCTAGCGACATCTATCACTGTCTTTGGAAACCTCTCATTAATTCGCTAAAATCCCAACGTAACCCTGCAAGGACAACGGTAGTTCAGAACAATGCTCCCCCACCGTGAGATTAAGAATTATGGCGCCTTATCTCTGTCCTAAGTCGACAACTCGACGGCTATTCGTTTTCACTGCACCGATATATAAGTGAAATTATTTCGACAAACTTTACCTAACGACCTACCCGCTTAAACCCAATCAAAATCCAACTCGAGTAATGCAACTACAGGGTTTGAATTTGATTGGTGAGACGTTGGGAGTTGCGACGGTTTTCATTTGAGGAATGCAAACTGAAAATCATTTGTGACTCTCAGACAGGGATGCGAGATTTGATATTATGCAAATGTGGGAGTGCGATAAGGACAGCCGATGCTGAAGTTCAGACGAGGGATAAAATTTATATTCGGATGAAACGATTTATTACAAAGCGTTGAGTAGGTAAGGAATTAATTACAGCAAGTTTTGCTTTCATTTCGTACCATTGTGCGGGAGTCTTGTATCGGGGATTTGAGGGAATGATTTGAAAAATTGGACTCGCGATATTTCTTTTGTCTTTGTTTGTGTCTGTTGGTATTTGTTGGTCGTGCCAGTACTTATAAAGTTTTTGTTTTGTATTTTATTTATAATTCAATCAATGTAGTCATGTATTTATTGGTGGTATACAGAGGTTTTTTGTAGCATGACACCCTGTTAGGGCACACAATGGAACTTATAAACTACTTATAACTATAGCTATCAAGTCAAGGTTAACATTAACATTTTAATTATTCTTTGAACATACTTACATTATTTACTATTGTATTACGGATTTATCGTCTGTTTATACAACTACTTTTAAATCATAGAAAATTAACAAAGACTACTAAGGATGTTCTATTATTAATTTGACGATTGAAAAGTTGTTAACATTTTGACGAATAGAACTTGCCACCAATGAACACGCATATAGACAGAGATGAATTCATATGAAAATACTTATATGTATGTGCAGAAGTAGTTGCCATTTTATGTCTCGGCAAAAATTAAAAATGGCTTTGGGATGGTATGATTTCTGGCCTGGATCACTGACAGCCTTCATTAAAACCAGGTCATTACCCTCCAAGACGGTATCGCATTGCGGCATCCGCTTCCGGCAGCGGCGGCGCGGTCCACTTCCGGTGTCCTGGCGTGACGTCACTTCCGGCTTGCGTGTGACGCACTTCCGCAGGCTCTACCTGCAAAGAGACTACTGTTACTGTTCTTGCTTGATATGTGAAGGTTTTCTCGCGACTAGCAAATCATACAAGCTTAGTTACTACTACCTAGAAACCTACAAATCAAATCTTAGATTCTATTAATAATGGTTTCTAAAAATAGCCTACTCTTTATTCTTACAAATGAACTATAATTACACCATGAAACTTAGTAACACATTTTAAACTTCGGCGTGAATTTTGATAGAAAAGTTTGAAGGAACATCAAACTGAACGTCGACTTTTGACCTACTCACGGTTGCGAGGCCAGAATAGCATTGTTTTGGCGAGTTTCATCATTTTATAAGGATTTAACTTTTAACAAAACTTAAGCGACCTTTGGCTGGAGATGGTTGTTTTTAAAAACACCATCTATAAAAATGTACCTACAAATACAAATCTTATATCCTAAAAGTGACATTCATACGCTGCTCGTATGTAAGGTACTTAGGTGAATGTCAGAGCTAGTTATGAAAAATTGTTTTTAATGTTCAGTTGGAAAAGGAGTGACGAAAAAAAAGAAGCATGTGTGATATCACGTCAATTGAATACAGGAAATATCTTACAAACGCAGAGCCCTGGTAATACAGCACGAAATTGAAGTTACAGAGAATTATAAAATATGGGAATTCTCTATCTAAAAACGTAAACATTCAACCTAAAAACCACGTTCGAATGTCCACTCTATTTATTGCGAAAACAAAACTACGGTTAGCGATAGCGAGGGAATGGTGGCCAGCGAGCCATGTGGCACCCGACTTCCACTGGACGGGGGATTGTATCTACCGTGGTAATCACACATAGAGAATGAAGAGCATGGAACCTTAGAAAAAGAAAAAATCCTCAGGGGAATATAACGTCCAACGTATTCTGCTGCATTTTGTCTACCTACCTATACACACCACTGGGCGCAGATCTCCTTTCAAATCAAAGATAATTAGTTCAGTTTCCTTTACAATAGGTATCAATAATATATATCAATGCTATGTGTCTCCTTTCGTCATTAGATGGCTCACAATGTACTAGAAAAATATTAGAATATTTAAGGGTTAAAGTTTTGTTTCGAATTATACGAGGTCAAGCAAAACGTTATGACGATATTTTAACCACCAAGTATCAAGTATCGATTCTAAGCATGTTTTTTAGGTTTTTATTTTTCTCGAGTTAGTAAACAAAAAAAATTTCACGGCCCAGTATGGGATTGATGGTGTGAGCGATACTTGTATCCCATACAAAAAAATACCAACTTGAAAAAATTAAAACCTGAAAAACATGGTTAGAATCGATAACTGATACTGCGGTTAAAATAATTATCGCCACGATGTTTTGCTTGACCCTATATAATAAAGTGCTTGACTACAAAATTACCTGATGGAAAGCACGATTTAACAGCAAAGGAACAAGTGACGAGAAATAGCAATTAATACATAAAAGTACCTTAATGTATGTGTGCGTAAAATTACATTAATTACACGCAATTGTACTCCTCAATACACCTTGATTTCAAAACACGAATAAAATTATAAGCGGAGATTCCCGAACCCAGGTCACTCCGCAGAATGCGAGTGTAGTGGAGAAAGTGAGGGAGGGTGCATTCGTTGAATATGGATGAGGGGGGAGGTAGGGAGGCGCGTGTAAATGGAAATTTCAAATAAAAATACCTCAAATATTAACATGGACCCCGATTCGTGTTTTTCCGCGTTTTTTGCGAGCCCCTAGTCGGGACATGTGTGATAACATGCCAGCAATAAAAACCGGTTTTTTAACGGAGATTCGCTTTTTTGAATTATGACGAGGTTTCATTTTAACCGTTTTTTGGTTGGTGTATCTACTGACGTCAGTCCTCCCTCCCGGTTTTAGATATTGTTTTGTGAAATCATAGATTTTTCGTGGAATTTGAATAACGTTTAAATTCAAAATTTCAGACGTTGAATCCTGATAAAGGCAGTCAAAGAGAGGCAAAGATTTCTCTAAATTATGATTTTTACAACAGGACATCTCATTAATTTAATGCCATCATAATTTTTATGGATTAGTGTAATAATTATAAACATGCGAAGTCTGTCTTTTCACTACAACCCCTCACCCTGAATGGTAAGAATGCAAGTAATAAAATATACATAAGTACGTCGACAGAGCCATTTCTTTGCGTGGTTCACGGCAATCAATGTTGTGATGGTTCAAGACATGTTTTGATGATATTACGTCTATAAATCTATGTTACAATTGAACGTCAACCTTAAATGCTATACATTCAAACGAAAATGTTGAAACCCCTGATGTTTTTATTATGATCGTGATTATTTCCATATATCCCCTTAATCTGATCCTCCGATAAGTGAAAAAAGAGTTCATCCATAAAAAACAGTTGTGTCGGCAATTTTCCACCCGAAAAATTCCCAACACCTTTATCATAATAAGTAGTCAGCAACAATTATAACTATAATTGAGACCTGAAACATTAACGCGTTGGAAACACCGTAATAAGTTGTTAATATATTCACTCCGATACAATCTGGTCGCGGCGCCTTGTATACGTTCCACCAATTATTTGCTATTCGACACATAACGACTATATTACCCTGGCTCTGATTTATGTGGCATTTTAATATTATTTAATGTAACATTTCGATAACGTCTTACGTGACCTCATTAGGCGTGTTCCACTTGTTTTACACCTGCAAAGTAGTTTGTCGTTACACTGCCTTGTTTCTGCTGCAATCACGTTAGGGATTGCTACGAATCTGTATTACATTTCATTCGCATCTTCTTGTGCTATGGACATTATCATTTTGAAGACAATATCTGATTATTACGTTGGACTGGTTTGCTTTTTATGTGTGTCTCTCTCTGCTACTTAAGAATTTTTTTGCTATGCCTGAATTCAGCATTCCAGTTCTAAGGTTAGGTAGGTAATAATTAAGACTTCGTCTATGGACGATCTTATTCTAAAGAGAATACGTTTTTCTCAGATTATACTGTAATCTATTATTGTTTTTTTTTTCAACTGCTGCCTAGTTTTATACGTCAACATAGATTTTTTTTATTAGCATTACATGACAAATACTCGAGCAAATGTGTGAGATCTGGCATAAGTTCAACGGTGTTTACTTACCTTTATAGTTGAACTTTCTAACGTGAATGAACTTGAAAGTTTAGCAATTCTGTTTTCATGGAAATTACGTGGACGATCTTATCATGTTAGTGAGGAGTATCAAAATGGTATCAAAGAAGTTTTGGCCTGCAAACTTGTCCTCTCCACGTCCGCGTCAGACGCTCATATTTTTTACAATCCCTCATTTATTAACGTCAAGAACCATAGCAGCCGAGTCGAATCGCCCTTCTGGCGGAGTCAGTTTTTTACAAGTGCGCTCAGCGGCGCGAATGTCAAGTGCCCTGCGAGATATTGACTCGGTGGAGAGCCCTTGGCTTCTTTATCTTTGCCTCTTTGGTCTTTGACGCCTCCAGCGGCCCTGGTTTTGGGGTCTGGCTTAGCTTTTGGGATAAGCATTGATTTAGAATAAGGCATAATTTTGAACGGCTGTGGCTCGTTTCATCAAAACCTGTGTTAGAGTATACTTTCCTAAATTTTTATTATTATTCAATCAGAATGTTATTATCTATACATATATCGTATGAAAATGATCCGTTCACCATATTAGATTTAGATTATTCCATAAATGAATGACGGTCATCTTCAAAGGTAAATTTTCTTGGGTCTTCAATAATAATGTTATTTGGCGGATGCTGCTCCGTTTTCTATAGGCCTTAATTTCTCTTAACATTCATCATGCCGAAATTCACTCGACTAGCAATTTGACAGTAACGATGACAGAACACCGTACGAACGGCAAAAAAGATTCTTGAAAACAGTTCTCCCACTGAAACATTTTCACGGTAGATACTGAAAATTTCAATAGACTCCCAGCTCGACAACAAAGGGTTATTATGATAAAGATCCGGAAGGGTTGCTATTTATCATCGGGGTGAAAAACTTTGCCGCCGTGACGTATTGAGATAGCATTATATGCTACTTCATCCTTCCTCTGCGCTGGCAACATAGGACCGACAAGTGGGTACATATTGTTTACTAGCCTCTGTCTGCGACTTTGTCCGCGTGGAATTCAGTTTGATTGCTCCCGCGGGAACTACGAATACGTGACTTCTACAGACTTATTTTTAAGAAGAAAATAAACTAGAAGAAATGCGCCAAATATGTGAAAACGCAAACTCCCCCACAGCAACAATAGGATGGATGGTAATCTTATCTAATTTATAATGGCCAAAGAAATGGCAACCAATTTTTATCAAGTATAAAGAGAACCATGGACAAGTGCCTCATATAAATCTGAAAATAATGACATTGCTTTAGAGAGTAGTGTGAAAAGCCATTGTGCTTAAAGTGACCATGACGAACAACGGGTCCAGCTCAGTAGAATGCATTTCTCTACAGTGCAGTGGGTAGAAACAGTTGAGGTTCATTCAATTAACGCAATTTTATACCAAGAAACTGTTGGGAAGTCTGTCATGGCAAACGATATTAACTTAATTAATTACGTACATTATACACTTAAAAAGGAAAGGTAAAATGCGTTCAATGTTATATATACTACATCGTTAACAATTATTTTGACTATCTTTTACATGATGTGAATGATATTGTGTCATAATATTTCCTGCAGGTACGGGAAAAAATCACTAGTATAGTGTTCACAATAGGGATAGTATGTATACTTTATTTTAACTCAAAAGCACCGTGTAGCTACCTACATTCGTCGTATTTTTCGGCCGGTAACCCCCCAGCTAACGAGTGCGTGAAGATATTATCATGGGAGTTTTAATTTCGCAATTTGCAGCCCCTGAGCCCTCCTGACAGTCAGACAGACCGAGATGACATTATTTAGATTTTAGTTGGCGATAAAATTTTGCATATTAATTTCGCAGCGTGTTGGTATAAGTTGCGTGTTCGTAATCTAGGTATATTTATTTGCTTAGAACAATTAGCGGAGCTGTTACTTTTTATGTATAATAAAGGTGACCTGCCGCGACGGAAACATCCTTCAGGCATGCATATACTTTAGTTTTATGGGGCATGTCGTTATGCGTCATACGCTCAGTTTATTCTAAAACGTTTCAGGGTGAAAAATAGCACCGTTATTGGACCTGGTAATTGTAGACGAGTTGAAAGCAGTAATGTACTGTTTACTTCTAGAAGTATGAACCTCAGATAAATATTTTACTCCTTGCTTTATTTGTTCGAGTTATGTATACACCATTTTATCTTTACTATTCTTCTTCTTAATGTGCCTCTCCTACTAGCGAAGGTTGGCAGTCAGCTCCGCATATCCAACCCTACCCCCCCTGCGAGGCGAAATAGTTGGTCCAGCCAATCTCCAAGGTTTCTCAACCAAGATATCTATATTTGTTTGCTATAATTATACCTATAATTATAAAAGGAAACTCATATTCAAGAAAAGCCACTTCTGTATAAAGAGAGTTTCAAAAACTTAAGGAAAAGAAGAAAGGATTATTTTTTATTGAACGGCAAAGAACATGACTTCAATGCAGGGCAATGTCTCCCTAAATGTGTATATCTACTGGATTCAGAATTTGCTTCAAAATGTCGATTCCCTTGCTACGCTACAATTCCATTACACTGTCCATTTTTGTCTCCCAACAAAGCCACTCAACTTCCAAAGAGTGCATCCAACATCTGCAAAGTTATCTTTTTATCTGCAATTAGGATTTCGGCACCTAGGGGTCCCAGCGCTGGGGCCGCTTCAAAGGCGTAATTATGCCACGTTATTGAGTTATCAAACGCCACGGAGGGAGATTAGTTCATACTTCCATACTCAAATCCTATCATACAAGCTGACGCCTCGCACCGAAAACATCCATTTTGGTTCACCGCAAAACACTCCGGCGCTTTACACCCGACCTTTTAAACTAGACTCGCATTTGAAAATTGAACCTTGACTTATCCGCACTAGAACAGAATCTGAGCTGTGTTTGTATAGGTAATGGAACTGTGTCGTACTAAAAAGCGGTGTCCCCTAGACAGTGATTGCATAACAAGGAAGTTGGAATTATTTGTCAATGCAAAAAGGGATATAATTTGGTGGTTTAATTCGAAGGCCGATAATGAGATGCAAGTCCGTTTGCGTTGAAAGGGATGTTGATTGAAGTTTCAATACATTTATAATGTTATGCTAAGGGACTCTTTTATAGAAAGAAAAGCTATGGCAGGTTAAAAAAATGGTTTTTTGCCGGTAAAAATTGGTCCAGTACCATCATTATTAGCCGAAAAACGTACACCTGAGAACATGTTACTAGCTTATCTTATTCAATCTTCATTATATTCTTGGTGAATCATGATCTGATCTTTGAACCATTTTTATGTAGGCCTCCTTCAACATCCTCAACCAGTCAACCTAGGTACAGGTCAAGACCAGTCTTGAACTGAGTTATTTTAAAACATAGCGGGTTCTACATGTAATACTTCTATTTGATCAGTTGGATTTTCAATGTCTCTGTTTTAAAAAAAGCTGCATGTAGAATCTGCCTTCCAGGCTATCCGTAGCATTGTTCAAGACCAATGCTGCTTCAAATAAACGTATGCCTCTGAAATTTCTAAGCAGATGAAGTATTTTATCATACGTATGCAGCTATAGGCGATCTACGAACCACTTACTAACATCTTGTGTACATGTATTAGATAGTACAATATTTCACATGTACAGGCTGCTATAGTTTCGAGATAAGCCAGTAATCCGGGTTCCCTTAAGTGTGATTAGCGAGCAAGTGGCAGCTTCCCGCTAAGCATGATATAGGTTTGATTTGGTACATTATGCCTCCGTCAAATATAGAAATCGTTCTTGCAACATGTAGGAATGTACACAAGTTACAAAAGTTCTCGAAAAAACAGGGAACTTCTGAGAATATCGGTAAGAAACTTCGAAATAACGTTCCGAAATGTTACGAATGTTCTTTGTCATTACAAATATTAAGAATATTCCCAGAACTTTGCAATCTAAGCAGATGATTGAAGGTACACTACTTTTCAGTTTACATGATCCCTGAAAGAAAAAATCATGTTCAAGCGAGACAGATTGTATTAGATAGAACGTTAGTGTATGTATGTAGACTATAAAGTAACTAGCTTTAATTGTGGTTTCGCTTTCATCAATGTTGATTTTATCGATCCATGTGGATTGATTGTACTTTATTGTACGATATTCTTTGACCTATGTTAAGTTTATACCTCTATCAATATGAGACTTTCTTGGTTTGGCACACTTCCGCGTGTCTAGAACTTTGAAATGCTTAAAAAAAACCATTTTTTTACATTCATAATATTTACATTTTCTATACGTACGACTTTATTTCACGTAAGTGGATAGCTTGCGTTAGCAGGGTGTTGGAGCTTTTAATCCCAGCTCCCTTGGGTCTGGTCGCCCAGCGCGTGGAGGGTTGGGCCGTGAAATAAAATACCATGCTTTATTTATGCCCTGTTTTGGAAGAGACGTCAAAGGAAAGCGAGTGTCTGAGTTTCTGAACTAGTGTAGGGATCTATTTTTATTATTACGAATGGGTTTGCGTTTGACCCTAATCACACCTGGTGGAAAGTAATGATAGGGTCTAAGGTGGAACACGTTTACCCAGAAGATGCCTATTCACTCTAGACTTGAATACACCAAGATTATAGGAACTGGGAAACACAAACGCAAGGAGGGAAATCCAAAGTTTAGCAGTGCGAACAACAAAAGCTTTAGCGCATCGCTTTGTTCGACTCATGGATCATATTTGGAAAGACTTTCCTTGATAACCTAATAGGAATTTTGTAGGTACTTACCTAAGTGAGGAAAGTATTTTATAAAAAACTTTATTATACTACTCGCGCACGAAAGGTTCCGTACTATTATCTGACTGCAAAAAATCATGTCTGTGGTATGAGAGCTCCCTTAAATATTTATTTTATTCTGTTTTTAAATATTTGTTGTTATAGCGGCAACAGAAATACATCATCTGTGATAATTTCAACTGTATAACTGATAGTCGGTTCATTAGATACAGCCTGGTGACAGATGGACAGACAGACGAACAGACAGACAGACATCCAGACAGAATAACAGCGGATTCTTAGTAATAGTGTCCCGTTTACCGTTTGGGTACAGAATCCTAAAAAGTATGTCAGAGACAACAGGTCCGTTGTGTGTGTCCTCCTATTGTGCTGTTTGTGGGTAGAAACGAAATTTGCACGAAGATCTGATGAATTTCTGTACTGCAATCAAATAAAGCAAAACTGTATTAACTTTCTAGTTCCTTGTATAACTAGTCGTTGTCCTTCCTCTTGTTTGTTTGTCGTGTCATAAATTAATAAAAAAAAAAAACAATGAAAAACATTATTTTAGCAAAATACCTTTTAATTTAGAAATAATCAAACTATAGGTATGTGACGAAACAGAATGCAGAGCAATTCAACCCTCCGCCTGCCGGTCCCAGCGGGCCGTCAGCAGCGGCAGGGTTACAACTTTATTTAAACACTTCCTTTGCTATGCAAAACGCTGGATTTGACACTCGTTTCGATCGTCCACCGGTTTTGGTTAAGCATTATATAGTGATGTTGATTTTTTTTTGGTCATACTGCCTTGTTTTTAATTGCAAAGACGTAATTGAAAGTTAACCAACGCTATAGATATATTCATGAGAAAAATATATCTCCCGTTTTATATCAGCTATCGTTTTTATAAACAAACGCACCTATAACGAGACTCAATTAAATTTAACCCCACCACAATAAACAGAAAATCCCGAAATAATCTAGAAGCTCGAAAACTCATTCCCGAAAACAAGCAAAACTCAGTCAGTCGTAATTCATAACCGTAGACAAGAACGCAATTAACGGGAGCCCGGGATTGGCTCAGCCCGTGCAAATTTCAAATTGAACCCCGCACCTACCCACCTGCACGAGCCACGAATGATTCGTTAGGAGTCACTCAACCGCTCATCCGTGAATGGGGTCGGCTATGTACCTGTTATGTGCCCGAATAGTAAATATTTGGATTCATATCAAACTCCAAGGGGTAATGCGGGATGCTTCGCCGTTTTTGAAATGAAGTCCCACTGTCCGTGTACCCTCCTGAAACCCGATCTGTGAAGTCTCTTGGTAATTAAGTTGCGATTTCGTTTCTTGATGCATTTTTAAACGCAACCGACGGCTTTTTAATGGGTATTTTATGGTGACGGATCGCTTATTAAGTTTTTATGGCGGCGGAGTGACAGATGGGATGTAGTTTGACACCAGATTTGAGGGTTTGTCGGGCGTCGCGTGATGAATTGTTATCAGCCGATGCAACGAATTAAACAAATCGTTATTGTTGGCGATATTTTAAAAATCTGCAGACAATGCAGAAAAGTTAAACTTATCCAGGCTAGGACTTAACAATGAGCGTGTAATTTGACTAAAGTTCAAGTCCTCAAATTTTGCAATGCCAGTTTTGCCTTTGACAAGGTTAAGTTCGTCAAGGTCTTTTACTTATATGATTAAAGTACTTTGGTATAACCAAAGGTAGGGATTACTTCGTTAAGGACTAACAGCAACCATCAATGCATAGAATATTAATATCCTCAATTAATAACACCTATCATGCCTATCACCTAACGCACTCCCTGCGGACGTTTCGAAAATTAAAACAGATGATCGCACGCCGCGCCATAATTAAAAAGATAAGGAATAACGTTATGAAGAAACCCTTCAGAGGGGCTTCAACCGGTTAGGGGCCCCCCGAGACCGCCGAATCGGTTGCCTGATTAAGTAAACTAAGATAACATTGCCAATGTTGGAACGTCAAAAGTCAACAAGGGCGTTTTGGAAACGAAACGTTAAGTTGATTTGGCCGTATTCTCCAGGGCTGGAGTACTGTTATCTCTGATAGTTACTGTTTGAGATGATTGGATTGGCTCTCGAGACGAGTGTTTGTGCGGAACGGGTTGGTTTAAGATATTGGGGATCCGAATGTTCCGATAACTTATTAGAGGGTTATTAGTCGGAGTAGCGGCGGAATGCAGACTAGGCTATCCATTCAGTCGTTATCTAAAACTCAAGCTGCGCTGAACGTAATGAAGATTGTTTCACAAAGCTTACAAGAATTATGTAAATTGAATGCTTTTATTAGGTACTTCACGAAGAAAGGCTTGAAGAACTTTCGTTAATTTGAGACGTTGCGTTTATTTCCATATGGAAATCTTATTTGGTCAATAAAAAAATAACCCATTACGTGTCCAAAGTCACAATAGATCATCTAAAACTTTGACTAAGCAAGATAAATAAGTCAATAAAAGTTTGCTTAAGTATGAACGTAATTTTAGATCCTGTCTAGCTTCAGAATTAATTTAGTCAATGTCACAAAAACCCAGAAATGTAACAGACAGCGAGAACTCACAGAGCGGTGTTATTCCTCCAAATGTTGGAGTGGAAATATGGAGTTTCTACGGGTGCAAGCGTCAGACGCACCTGCTTAGTATTCCGCGCGAGTCCGCCGGGTATTGATTGCCGGCCCTCCCTGGGCCCTACCAAAACAATCCGGGAAATAATGATTTTTCTTCCCGGGATATAATTAAAATTGGAAAGTAATGGTGTAGTTTCATGCGTTGGAGAATATCGTATCGTAAGTTGTGAAACGTGCCTTTGAGAATATTCAACAGCTTATTGAATTAGGTAAGCTTTTTGAAACGGCGGCATACCTACTTAAATAATTTGATAGCATAAATATAATAATAACTGTTCATATGGCTTACAGCAGTAGGCAGGCACACATGTTTTTTTTATAAATCGACTTTCTTCGGCGTGCAGATTGGGGACTTCACACACATATTTGAATTACTTACTTCGCAGATGCGTGCAGGTTTCGTCACGATGTTTTCCTTCACCGAAAAGCTCATGGTAAATTCAAATTGAATTTCGCACGTAAGTAAACTAAGAGTAGTTGAGTACCTAACTAAATGAAAACGAATTCTAACAATACGGGAACCAATACACGCTATTGATAAAATATAAAAAAACAACGACTTTTTTCAGTGATAATCCTATGTTCTCCTGTTTCGGTTCGTACGTCATAAGTAAATTATCGATATACGTCGGTTCTAAAAGGAGCCTATCTTAATTTAGAATTCAAATCTCGGACCAAAATATACCTACGAAATAGTGATCTTCGCCAGTGGAAGGGTTAGACTGCAATTTACAGTTTGTAGTACTTGAATTGGACTTCTGAAGTGTTAAAGTAACTGTTGGTGCGTGATATATGATGTGGTAGAGATGGGAGAGAAATTTCCGTGTTTGGACTCAAGTAAGACGATTAGATTCTCACAAGCTAAAATCTATCGAGCCGTTTACGCTACAGTGCATGCCAAAGAAATATACATAACATACACTCGAAAAACATAACCCTCCTTCTGGCGCAGTCGGGTAAAATATGACACGATCCAGTAAACAATGTAGAGATCTTCTACTATCTAAAGTCCCGCGCCTTCACATTTCAAAACGCTTTTTTTATTATTATTTAAAAGGCACCACCAACACTCTCAACGCATAGTTGATGGCTGTCTCAGCATGCACACATGTGTTGAGAGTGTTGGTGGTGCTTTTTAAATACATAGCAGCGTTTTAAAATGTGAAGGCGCGGGACTTTAGATAGTAGAAGATCTCTAGTCATGAACGTGAGTACGCCAAGTGTACGCAGAGGTAACAGAGTTGCTCACTATTATTAAAGAAAATGTGAAAGTACCTATGTTGTATATCACACTATTCACGCTTTACCTAAGGAGGCGATAATAAATAAAAATGAATACTTAAGAGGATACATAAATAAAAAACCCATTTTTAGGTGCGTAGAACTCGTAAAGTACTCACGTTAGGAGTCTGATTTTCGGATATGTGTATATTGATTATATACTTGAAGGATTGATCAAGGCCAAAACATGACTGAGATAATTTTGTTCGACAGAAAAAAATCACGAAGTCGCAGCTGCTATTATCTTAATGTGCTTGAAGCTTCTTAACGACAAAGAAAAGGACTTCGAGACTTTCTTAAAAACTAGACATCTATATTAACTAAAGACTGATCATACTAGATGTCAATATTTATATATATATCAATTACAATTAATTTAATTCGGCTTTGGCGCTTACGTTGTTTTATTTCGTCCGACGTGCGCGCTGCCATCTCTTTCTTTCGTGCAAGGTCCCTATATACGCATCACTCTACGCCAGTCGGCCAGAAACCTTCGCTGCAGTAGGACCTGTGCTCGACAATCCCAGCTCCGTATCGCGCTCGTATGTAATCAATATTTCGTGATTATAAAGAGAAGTAAGCATGGGAAAGTTTAAAAAGAAGACGGCAAAGTGCCGGTAGTATGAGAGAAAGCAAAATTAAGTTTCTTATTTATTTATACGATTTATTCGTGTAACCGCATTCAATATTGCTAATGGATTATGAACTGGAGAACTAGTCGTTTTAGTTAAAAATACTTACCTATCATTTATGGTTGACTTTGTGCGCGGCCTCGGTAGCCATGTAATTTCCTAATCAAGTAGGTATGAAATTTATGTATTTAGAAAGAAGCCAGCAATTGACAAGCTGGTATCTTTGGGACTCGCCTGTTTATCTCGACTTAGATCTGCCTTCTTTCCCCTGCATTACTCTAAACAGTAGTGAAAAGTCAGTACCTATACTTACCTATTCACAAAATAAAGTCGATGTGAGCATCTTTTACCTTCCTGAGTATAAAGATACGTGTAGGTACAATCTGTTGTACATTTGCTTGATAGCCCAAATACCTATTATTTATTACCTATCCATGTGTAAAAATATTGGGGTTCCAATATTATTACATAGGTACATATGCCTATTGAGTAGATAGCCTCCTTTTGTGAAGTCGGTTAACTATTCTCATTTCAAAATCGTATTAATTAAAATAAAACAGATATTCAGATAGATATTTACCTAAAGTTTGGCCGCGTGAACGGTAAGGGGACGGACTCAGTTTTTATTTGCCTATTAAAATTCCCGGGATTTCCAGGATTTCTAAATTTAGTAACCAGGCCTCAAAAAAGCTTATTTTAGTATTTCTATACATTTATTTATGACTAGCTCCTGCCCGCGACTTCGTCTGCGTGGAATGTAAAATTGCCGATAAGTTTTCTTTCCGACATCCGATTTTAATCAAACATAGCTTATATATTGCTCATGCTCTATCTACCCTTGAAAACTGCATTCAAATCGGTTCAGTAGTTTCGGACACAAAAGGACAGACAGAAAAGATTTCTAAAAATCGCTGTTTTGTGGTCTACCATACATCTTTAGACCCCCTGTTCCTTTTTTTGAACTTTTCTTTCTATCTACAGACACGCCGGGTTCTGCTCTTTTATTATAGTATAGATAGATAAGTATTTTTAGTGTAGGACCCAATTATGAAAAAGTCTTCAAATAACGAATTCCGTGGGACCTGACCTACCTGTATGGCCTAAATCGGCACGTTCTTCAGAGTACAAGTGTGGTTGTCACCTCCTAAGTGTATATGAAGGGGGAAGCTACGACGTAACACAGATGGCGGCCAGGAGGAAGCTACGACGTAACAAAGATGGCGGCCAGGATTTTTCTACTAGCGTTATTTCTCGGTAACTACTGGATCGATTGATTTTATCAAACAAAGTGTCAGAAAATGAAAATATGAAAGGTAATATAATATAAATCATTTTTTGTCTTATATTTGTTCACATCAAGTTAATAGAAAATGAAATATAATCTGATTCGCCTAAAGATTGACTGGTAAAGAATGCCTTGAAGCATTAAGTCCGCCTTTTGTACACTAAGTTTTCTGTGTGCAATAAAGTTTAAATAAATAAATATTTATGAAAATTAACATTTTTATGAAAATTGATTGTTTTCTTTCAAAGATAATAGGATTACCGAATTTTACCTATTATAAAAGTTGTAGAAAAATTCCTAGATTTTTAATGAATTTCAAATTATTACAACCGACCGACCTAAATTACCGAATAAACAGGTTTATACGATTTTAATGATTTCAAAGAAACGGTCAAGTGTGTGTCAAGAGCACAAAATGAGCTAGCTAGGGTTTCGAGTTTTTAACCTTCCAATTTACTTAGAACTCTGGATTCTCATGGATTGTTTTGTAGCAGAGACCAAGTTATGCTGGATTAGAAACCACTCTATCTATTAGTGAAAACTGCATTAAAATCCGTTCAGTGGTAATCAGTAATCAGTAATCATTTATTCCTTGACAACCATGGTATTACATAGCTCTTAGAAAATAAGTAGTCAGTACAAACATGGACCCTATTTGGGTGCAGCAAGGTTTGATCTATCTATTGTATGTCCGTGTGGTGCCGGCAAAGAATTGCACCACCCCCTCTCTTCCCGTGGGTGTCGTAAGAGGCGACTAAGGGATAAACCGGAGGATGGGCAGCAGCGTCCTCCGAGAACTACCTTCATCAAACTGCGGTCGCCAACCCGCCTGCCAAGCGTGGCGACTATGGCAATCCCCCCCAAGGGATCTATATACTTGGGACCAAAAAAGTGCCACAAGCAATGCCCAGACCCCCAGTCCCCGGCGGCCCCGCTATTCCTGGCTCCGGTAGCGGCCATGGTAACGGCGGGGCAGGGGGTGCTAAAGTTAATCCCCGGCAGAGACCCGGCTACCAAAAACGACGACCCTTGGCCCTGGCAACATATAACTGCCGTACACTGCGGACCGACGAAAAGGTACTGGAACTGGAGGAAGAATTGAGCAGGTTACGTTGGGGAATCGTAGGGTTATCAGAAGTCCGGAGAGAGGGGGAGGACATGATAACCCTGAAGTCCGGTAACCTGTTCTATTTCCGGGAGGGCGACCAACAGTCCCAGGGAGGTGTCGGGTTTATCGTCCACAAGTCCCTCGCAAACAATGTGGTGAAGATCGAGAGTGTGTCGACCAGGGTAGCGTGCCTTGTACTCAGAATAACACAACGATATTCGTTGAAGGTTATACAGGTTTACGCTCCGACCTCGACACACTCCGACGATGAGGTGGAGGCTATGTATGAGGACATTTCCAGAGCCATGCATAGCTCCAGAACTCACTTCACAGTTGTTATGGGGGATTTCAACGCGAAACTGGGCAAACAAGACGGTGAAGAGCTGAGAGTGGGGCAATTTGGAGTAGGGCGCAGGAATCACCGGGGCCACCTACTGGCTGGTTTCATGGAGAAGGAGGGACTCTATATGATGAACTCCTTCTTCAAGAAACGTGAGCACAGAAAGTGGACCTGGATGAGCCCTGATGGTGTAACGAGGAATGAGATAGACTTTATCATGTCGACGAGGAAGCAGATATTCGATGATGTCTCAGTGATCAATTCGGTTAAGTCCGGGAGCGATCACCGTATGGTACGAGGCACATTGAATATCCAAGTGAAGCTTGAGAGATCTCGATTGATAAAGTCTACGCTCCGCCCGGCACCGACCCAGCTCCAAAACCCCGAGAGCTTTCAGCTCGAACTCCAAAACCGTTTTGCTTGCCTAGAAAGCGACGTGGACGATTATAACGACGGGTTTGTGGAAGCTGTCCATACGGTTGGGTCCAAGTTCTTCAAGACCCGCCGTACAAGAACTAAGAAAATCTCAGACTCAACCCTAAAGCTCATGGAGGTGAGGCGTGAGATGATTCTGCAGTCTTCAGGTGACGCTAGTCATTATCGGCAGCTCAATAGGCAGATCTCGAAGTCTCTGAAGCGTGATATACGCCGATTCAATACCAACATTATTGAAAAGGCTATTGAGCGTAACAGAGGCTCGAAGGTGTTTGCCAAAGATCTGTCTATTGGCCAAAGCCAATTGACAAAGCTGAAGACCGAAGACGGCAGGATCGTTTCATCCAAACCGGAGCTGTTGGGAGAAGTCGAGAAGTTCTATGGGCAGTTATACACGACAATCCGAACACCCGTCGCTGATCCAGCTAAAGACCCTAGAGCTAGATTAACCCGACACTATACCGAAGATATCCCGGACGTCAGCCTGTACGAGATTAGTATGGCTCTCAAACAGCTTAAGAACGGCAAATCCCCTGGTGACGACGGAATTACAGCCGAACTCCTGAAGGCGGGTGGTAAACCAGTCCTTAAGGCCCTTCAGACGCTGTTTAATTCCGTCATTCATGAAGGGAGAACGCCGCGAGCATGGAACAGAAGTGTGGTGGTGCTCTTCTTCAAAAAAGGTGATAACACCTTGTTGAAGAATTATAGACCCATCTCACTTCTGAGCCATGTTTACAAGCTGTTTTCGAGAGTCATTACGAACCGTCTCGCGCGCAGGTTTGACGAATTCCAGCCTCCCGAACAAGCCGGTTTCCGAAAGGGCTATAGTACCGTAGACCACATACATGCGTTGCGGCAGGTTGTACAGAAGACCGAAGAGTATAACCTCCCCCTTTGCCTTGCATTTGTGGACTACGAGAAAGCCTTCGATTCGATCGAGACTTGGGCTGTGCTGCAGTCTCTCCAGAGGTGCCAAGTTGACTACCGGTACATCGAAGTGTTGAAGTGTTTGTACGAAAATGCCACCATGTCCGTCCGACTACAGGACCAGACCACGAAGCCTATTCCACTGCAGCGGGGAGTCAGACAAGGAGATGTGATCTCTCCGAAGCTGTTCACCGCTGCATTGGAGGATGCTTTCAAGGTGCTGGACTGGAAAGGTCGAGGCATCAATGTTAATGGCGAGTACATCTCTCACCTTCGATTTGCCGACGATATTGTAGTCATGGCTGAGACCATGGAGGACCTCAGTATTATGCTCGCTGACCTCAGCAGAGTTTCCGATCGAGTTGGTCTTAAAATGAACATGGACAAGACGAAAATTATGTCTAATGTCCATGTTGTGCCAACTCCCGTAATAATCGGAGGCTCTGCGCTCGAAGTTGTTGACCATTATGTATACCTGGGACAAACAGTCCAGTTAGGTAGGTCCAACTTCGAGAAAGAGGTCAATCGTCGAATCCGACTCGGCTGGGCAGCGTTCGGGAAGCTTCGCAGTGTCTTTTCGTCCAAATTACCGCAGTGTCTCAAGTCGAAAGTCTTCGACCAGTGTGTGTTGCCAGTGATGACTTATGGTTCCGAGACGTGGGCGCTTACGATGGGCCTCATAAGAAGGCTCAAAGTCACTCAGAGGGCAATGGAGAGGGCTATGCTCGGGGTTTCTCTGCGTGATAGAATCAGAAATGAGGATATCCGCAGTAGAACTAGGGTCACCGACATAGCCCGAAGAATTGCGAGCCTTAAGTGGCAGTGGGCGGGGCACATTGCTCGCAGGACTGATGGCCGATGGGGCCGGAAAGTTCTCGAGTGGCGCCCGCGAACCGGGAGACGAGCTGTCGGTAGGCCTCCAACAAGATGGAGCGACGACCTCGTGAAGGTTGCGGGAAACCGGTGGAAGCAAGTAGCACAGGACCGGTCTGAGTGGCGAGCCTTGGGGGAGGCCTATGTCCAGCAGTGGACGTCTTTCGGCTGAAATGATGATGAATGATGAAGGTTTGATCTTAAAACTAAGTTTAATATTAAATTTACATTAGAATAAATCATGCAATGACAATTTAACATTCATGATATAATTATTTTCCTAATAGTCTCACATGTCTCTTTATTTACTATTTAAATTATTTGACAATTAATTGAATTGAATGAATTGAATTGAATTCTCACATGTCTCTTTATTTACTATTTAAATTATACTATTTAAGGTTTTTGACTTTATCGTGAACATCCAGACTGACAGACAGGCGCGGCGGGGGACTTTGTTTTATAATATGTATAGTGTTAGTTACACCATTTATAACTGCAGAACGGCTGAACCGATTTCGATGATCTTTGATTTTTTAGATTTGTCTCCGTCCCGAATAGCCCTTGTAAATAATATATATATGAAGAATAATAAAGAATAAGAGGAATACGTGTACGAAATTTCAAGTTTCTATCCTTAAGGGTTTGGCCTGTGCGTTGATACGTCAGTCAATCACCTTTGCCTATTATATACACAGATTATATATATGTAAATTGATTATTATCAATTATGACTTTAAGGAAACCCATTTGAAGCCAATCCAAAACAAAACTCAATTCATTTCATTCATCTAGAACCGAATGTAAAATTATATATAATTATTTGAACTCACTGACTGCTAATAAGCTCTTCCGGATTATTTCTCATTTTTGGTCCTGTTCTTGGATTGCTTCGTTATTTACCGGTCGATTGTAATCATTTGAAATTCATTAAAATCTAAAAATGTTTGCTATAACTTTTATATTAGACTAAAATTTGATAATTCTGGTAGTTATCGAGTTATTTCTGCAAGAAAACAAGCAATTTTCATAAAAATGTTATTTTTCATAAATATTTCATTTTATATT
Source organism: Aethes cnicana (assembly GCA_963971205.1). Lineage (NCBI taxonomy): Eukaryota > Metazoa > Arthropoda > Insecta > Lepidoptera > Tortricidae > Aethes > Aethes cnicana. The sequence continues at coordinate 295,280 of OZ020276.1, read as the reverse complement.
AACTTTGCGTGACTAAATATAGACAACAAACAATCTACATTATATTACCTTTCATATGACACCTTATTTGATAAAATCGGTCCAGTAGTTACCAAGAAATAATGCTAGTAGAAAAGGCCCAGCCGCCATCTTTGTTACGTCGTAGCTCCCCCTCTTACTCTTGGGGGGTGACAACTACTTTTTTTTTGTATTCTAGAGAACATGCCCATTTAGGCCATATCGGTTGTACGTATGGCCGAGGTAGACCGTCCCACGGAATTCGTTATTTGAAGATTTTCATAATTCCTACACTAAAAATCCATACTAATATTATAAATGTGTTTGTTTGTTTGCTCTTCCTTCACGTCGCAACGAGTGGACCGATTTGGATGAAATTTGGTATGGAGATAGTTTGAGGCCCCGCAATAACATAAGATACTTTTTATTCCGATATTTCCACGGGAATGGGTTTTCCACGGGGCAAACCAATTTTTCAATACTTCTATAACTATAATTGTCTGTATGTGTAGTCTGTGTGTGTCATCGGGTACGCAAATTCTAAGTCTACGCGGGACGAAGTTCGCGGGCATCGGCTAGTAATTATAATAAATAAATGTATATACATACCTAAATAAGCTATTTCGAGGCCTGGTTACTAAATTTACGAATCCCGGAAATGCTGAGAATATTAATAGGCAAATAAAAACTGAGTCCGGCCCCATACCGTTCACGCGGTTAAACTTTGGGTAAATGTGTATCCGAATTTCTGATTCCTGTTAATTACAGAATATATTCAATATCTACCTGATTTTTTAAATGAATAAGATTTTGTAATGAGAATAATTAAATGACTTCAAAAAAGGAGGTTATCTACTCAATACGCATATGTACCTTTGTAATAATATTGGAACTGCAATATTTTCACATATGAATAGGTAATAAAATAATAGGTATGTATTTGGGCTATCAAGCAAATGTACAAAACATTGTACCTACGTGTATCTTTATAATCACGAAGGTAATTGAGATGCTCACATCAACTTTATTTTGTGACTATGTTAGTATAGGTGTGTGAAGTCCCCAATCCGCACTGGGCCCGCGTGGGGACTATAGCCTAAACCCTCTCGTGATCAAATAGGCAGTAGTAGTAGTAGTATAGGTACTGGCCATGCCGATTTAGGCAGTACCGGTTGTACGTATGGCCTAGAGAGATAGGTCACACGGAATTAGTTATTTGAAGACTTTTTCATAATTGGGTCCTACACTTAAAATACTTAAACATGTTTAGTTCATAACTATGACTGTATACCTACCAAGGCATACACTAAATTTCGAAATTCCGGGATTCCCGGGACTTTTTTACAGGAACATTAAATTGAGTCCGGCCCCATACCGTTCACGCGGTCAAACTCTGGGTAAATGTGTATCCGAATTTCCGATCCCTGTTAATCACAGATATTAAATTTAAATTAATGAATTAATTTTATATCCCACTAAAATGAAAAAAATAAAATATTCGCTTCTAATGTTTGTGTAGGTATATATAAATTTGTTATTTGTTTCGTACTTTGTATTGAATCCGAAAGTAATGACTTCGATATTTAAATCTACTTTATTTACCAAACTAGCGCAAAATCAGAATTAGTGTAGGTGTTTTGAATTTCGCGGGAATACTCGGGGGGAGCACGCCCCGCGCGGGACGCGCGCGACTAAGCCACGCCTCCATAGCTTCAACTATTTTTCAACATAGGCCCTTAAGTTGTCAGAAGTGTACTTCTGACAACTTAAAAAGACATACTTAACCAGAAAACACTGTCTGAAGGAAAATGACATAAGCGAAGCTACGACAACCGCGTAAGTATTTTACAGTTTTGCGAATTGGAAATCAAAACGGTAGCACTACCATGAGTTTACAGTCAAGTGACCGTACTCGCTAGCGACTATGTAAACGATTTGTATGAATTTTTTTAGTTCAACGAGTGACCGCCAGGGGCGCTGTAGGACTATTCTTCATACAAATCGTTTACGTAGTCGCTAGCGAGTACTGTCACTGTAAACTCATGGTATTGCTACGGGTGGCCTAACATAAATTTATTTTACGTCACACCAGGCCGAAAAGCGGGATTTACCGCCCTTGGGCGCTACGAAAAATCCCTCTTCACGGCCAGGTGGTGACGTAAAATCGTATACTAACCACGGGCGGTCGTAAAGAAATCCTCAGACCGCTAGATTATAGCCCTCGCCTCCGGCTCGGGCCTCAATTACCCGCGATCTGAGACTTTCTTTACTTGACCGCCCTAGGTGTGAAATGTACTATTACGCTGGAACATTTTTATATTTTAAAAATGAGAGATGCTTTAAGTATTTCTTGGTATTCGTAAATCTACGTTTTAAACAAGCAAATTGATTATACTTTCTTACAAAAATACAAAAAACTTAACTAATCTGACGTAAATTTTTGATTTTGAATTAGCAAACCGAGTAAAGATGTGTAACTGGTAGTAATTTTGTAAATAAAAATAAGAGAAAGGGTCGGGGTTTCGATTCCGGCTCCCACCTATCTTAGTTTACTTAAGGTGCGAAATTCAATTTGAATTTACCACTGAGATTTTCGGTGAAGGAAAACATCGCGAGGAAACCTGCACGCATCTGCGAAGTAATTCAAAGATGTGTGTGAAGTCCCTAATCCGCACTGGGCCCGCGTGGGGACTATAGTCCAAACCCTCTCGTGATGAGAGGAGGCCTGTGCCCAGCACTGGGACGCAAATAGGCTGTAGTAGTAGAATATGGATAAACAATGAACAGCGACAACCTAACACCAGCTAGTGTTGCGGCGGCGTCGCTCAAAAAATCGATATCGACCACAATGCCAAAGCGAGATTAGCAGACCTTATCCCCAATTTCATCTAAATACTGGCTATAATCCCAGCGCACACAACAATACAATGGTGACAAAAATAATAAATACGGCCGGTTACGCCCACCGGTAACGGCACAATGGCACTGCCGTCTGTGTTTCAATATTTTTGCACTGGGGTGATTAATAGGGGATATTAAACAAGGCCAGTGATACCGTCCGAATATGTTGACACCCTGGAACTATTATTTTTACTCGAACTTATTCTGGAGGTTGTTTTTAGTTTCCATGATAAAACATCTTCGGCCTGTTTTAGGCTAAAATTAAGCAAATCATATCTTTATCAAGGATTAAAATAACGACCCTCACAAAAACATACACAATCTCACATTTGTAAAAGTACACACGAAAGTATAGATTGAAGCAATAAATTGTATTAAAAAACTAGCTGACCCCGCGGACTTCGTACCGCCTTAAACCTCACGGAGCCCGAGACCTTTCCAACGAATGCAAAACCGTGGAAATCGGTTCGTGCGTTCTGGAGTTATAGCGTCAGGAAGGAAAACCCGACTTATTTTTATATAGTAGATATTGAAAAAGAAAACTGGAAAAACAGTGCCACTGATAATTGTATAAATGGCCCTCTTCTGATTGCATTTGTATTTCGAAAAAGTCACAAAAACCAGAAACCAGTAGTCACCCCAGCATCACGCCTAATCTCCTAACAAAGCGCCGGAGGAACATTTTGGCGCGAAAATAATGAAGAGCACGTGTCAAGCCTGGGAGCGGGGCTAGTGCCCGGCGCCACAATGGGCACGTGTCGATCGTATCAATGGAACTAACTGCACCAACAAAACTAGTCGCACGCACTAAAACATAGCCGGATAGATTGAACAGATATATTGAAAGAGATAACGCTAAAAAGTCCAAACGTGACTGCATCGTGGAACCCCGTCTTAACCGAGACCATATAGACAAGTGCCAGCTAACATAAAGAATTCCATTCAATACGATGTGCATCACTTTTAGTTTCGACATGCTTCGATAATCTAACCGTATAAAACTCGCTTCGAGCCCCAGCTCACAATAAAACAAGATATATTTAGATCCCAGGTGATATCCGTTAGGATTTGATGTGATGTTATTCATATTTATCGCCCCTGACGTAAACTTTATCACCTATATATTTACATTTTTCAATACATAAAACATTGGCCCGCGCTCGAGAATATCGTCAGTCGTAAGCAACAAGTCTCGCCGTACATCACAGAGTGCATAAATTTGAATTCAAAATGTGTAAACAGCTCAATGAGATTTCAGCCTCACGCAGACCTTTAGTAAGGAAACGTATAATCTTCATTCACCTTTTTTATGCGTCTCTAATTACACGTTACACAATGATGCCTCTCAATGTCAACTTGACAGAAATCATTGACAATAAACTTCGCGCGGACACTACGATTTCTTACCACTTAACCATAAGGTGCAAATTGAAACAGACACTAAAAATATGATCGAGCTATTACCGAGAAGGATAAAATACATCCTACGCCTTCGACAAAACAATGTGTCTGCGATGAAAAGTAAAACGAAAATAAAAAGGAAGAGACAGCACCCAAACACAAACGTGCATGACTTGCATTCGAATACAGAGCAATAAAATAATAATTATACACATGTGACTTATTAGCTATACAAGTTACGAACGAAGTGAGAATAAAGCTTGGCGATCATGATATAAGCCGTTACAAATATGATAACAAACATGATGACTATAAAGTTCAAAATGCCAAATGAGATGCTGTGTTGTTGTTACAGTTTATGACTGGCATATAAAAAGTAAAAGCAGAATAACAAAAGGTTTAACAATAGAAGTACGTCGTATCATTTGTTAAACGTCCCTTTTGATGACGACCACTATTATGAATGATGGAGGATGTGGGGGATAAAATAAAGCATATTTGCAATGTAACGATTGTGGTTCTATATTTAGTTTCTATAAAAAACTCAATATCTTCAACAAAATTCAAAGGCATTTTCTATAAAGCATTTTTGGGAAGGATGCGAAAAAAAAAGAAATAGGAATAGAAACAAAGATAAATAAAAATTTACTCGGCTTCTCTTGTAACTGCCTCACGACAAATAGGTAAAAGAATATGAAAGACGCTCATAAAACAATTCGCGAAATTGTTGAAATAATTTATTAAAGTAGGGCAACATCGTCACACGCCAACCCCATTCATAAAGATTTTTTATCGTCACCTTGGTTATACAAAACAACGTAACTACCAGCGCGATTAAAATTTCTTTGAATCTTAATGTATCTTGTTAAAGTTGAATTTTGTGTATCGTTTTTAATTGCCTTATGATTGATTGGTTAGAAAGCTTTGTCATTTGACTAACGACACCTTAATGCGGAGTATTTAGTCAGGAGCGGAATGGTTTTATTGTGAGAGCGCAATGTATCGAAAACTTTTAATTTTGGTTTATGGTTCGTGTGGAGGTCGTTACAACCCTTTGCGTGGGGTTGCGTTGGGGACACGTTCCGTTTTATTCATCTACCTTATGGCACATTGTAAACTACTTTCTTCTTTTAAAAGTTTTTAAGTATGGGCTGTGATTCATCTACATCGGGTTTAGCTATATCTATATGTTTCGGTATTTTGCTTTTGTCTATCTTGGAATTTACTCGATTCCTAACTTCGAGAGCTGTCAAAAGGTCTCATAAATCGTCTCGATCTCATTAAAGCTCATGATTCCGTTCCAAAGGGTTCACATTCCGTCTGGAGCAATATCGACGCCCTCGCCGGGAAGATTAACCTAACACCATAAAGAAGTGCAGCTAGGGTCACCGCGGGGCGCCTTTGTACCGTTTTATTGGCCTCTGCGGACGCCCCGCGGGCTTTCGTCGCGTGATGGCTGCCAGCCCTATGATATGCCATATTTGTTAACTGCCCCGGTATTTGATGGTGACGGTTAAGCGGCGCTTTCGGCTAATGAGCGCATTAGGATTCATGTTGCAATTTTTTTTGCGGGATTGGAAATGGCACGGAATAATGATCGTAGGTTTATGATACTCGCCCTGTTAACATGTAGGTAACACCACATAACGGCCGATCGAATTTGACTGGAAATTTTCAGGAACACTGAAAGTACAATTTTCTTTATGATATATTTAAATTGATTATTTACAAAGTACTGATAAGTAGATAGAAAGAGCCTAGTACCTATCGCAAATGCTTACACGATTTATTTTATTAAATAGAAGAGTCAATCAGTGTATCTAAGTATATTTTACAAAACAAAAATTGAACTTAATTTTTTGTATAAGTAGATAAGTATACTTTATTTTATTCAACTTGGTAAAGTTAATAAAAAAATGTTATAATATAGCTACATATTTCAATTGTCACGCCGAATTGGACGCAGTTCTGCAAACCAGATCCAATCCACACACCTGTCAAAATTGAGTTAAATATGCAGATAGGTTTTAAAATGCACCTTACACCTTCCCTATAAAAATCAAAATAATCTGACCATTTTAACCTATCAAAACAATATGTTGACAAAGTTACCATTCCACAAAACAGCAAATCCATATTTTGTAAACAAGATTCATTTCACATGGTACCTCATAGACGTATAATTTTATAACTCTATAAGGGACCAAGCGCGGTTGGATCCCGTTTGCAAAATAAAGATTTCACAGTTATATGAAACCATGTATCTTGAATCTTGTTTGCATATTAAAAATAGCCTAAATTTTTAAATTTTATGAGGGTTCATGTGACTTGGTTCCATATTGAAAATATTTTAACACATAGAAGTATTTTTACGTAATCTTTTTCACTAAATAGAGTTGTGGATTATGACATAACAGAGTTGTGGATTTATGATATTCTTTCGCGAAAAGTATTAATTACCTGATTTACGGTAAATAAAAGGGGATTGATCTTTTCAATAAAAAAGTAAGAATGTTGAATGTGGGTTGAATCCTTGTCGATTTACAGGGTCTTAATACTCTTAATACAAATAAGGGAAAAAACATTTCAACGGTTTTTTTTTGGAGAAAAATAGCAAAAATACAAAGGAAACAATAGCAAAAAATGTGGAATGAAAAAATTCCAGCAAAAATAAAGTATTTACTTATTTTGTACAATAATCAGACCAAAACAGGAATCCGAAAAAACCTATATATTAATCTGTAAATTATTTTCTAGATTTTTCAGTTTTCATTGTTGAAAATGTCTTCTACTTCAAGGTCTAGTTGTCCTGCAAATCCTTCCAGGTCATCATCCTCCAAGCGTTCTTCTGGAATAAGTTTAGTGTAAAAAAGGTGGTATGCCTGTGGAATCAGGTGAAAGAGCTTTTAAGTCTTTTAACTTGACCTCGGGAATAGGTTTTCTCATAGGCCAAAGTACTTCCATTATTTCATTTGTGAAAGTAGCCCCCGAACGAACTTTTTTTAATATATCTACGACCACAAACTTTTCGTCGAGGTTGGTCGTCATGTAAGTTTTGAACATAGGTACCTACCTATATTCAAAATTTGGATTTTAGATTTGGAAGGATACCTATCCGGTTATTTTATCTCTATTTCCTTAATCTGCAGCCTTATTCTCGTCTATAAGTAGTTTCTCCCTGTTAGTTATACTTTCTCTAATTTTATTGATGATATAAAGTAGTTTTTGCTAAAACGGTGAACATTCATCTTAAACTTAAGTCTTCTTGCACGTTTTTATACCTACTTTTTATTTTCAATACAATTAGAGAACAACTAGGAAGAAAACTATAGACGGGAATAAGCTGCCACGGCTGCAGATTAGGGATATAGTTAAAATACAGGATATGTTCAAAATTTACAGGCGAGCAACCTTGACGAAGAGTTGGTGGACGAATATATTTAAAAAAATCGTTCGCTTAGGGGTTATTCTCACAAAAAAGAAGTAGAGGTACTTTGACCTGTGGGAATTCTATTCTCGAAGCCAAGTTAAAGGACTTGAAAACTCTCCTTCACCTGATTCCACAGGAATACCACCTTTTTTACACTGAACTTATTCCAGACCAACGGTTGAACGATGATGACCTGGAAGGGTTTTCAGGATAACCTGACTTTGAAGTAGAAGACATTTACTAACACGAAAACTGGAAATTATATATAAAAAGTTACAGATTAATTCATACGTTTTGTTCGAATTCTCTTTATGACAAAAGTATTGCAGTTTTCGTCTCTGTTGAAAATTTTGTATGAAATATTTTGTTTTTGCTAAAATCTTTTCACGCTACAAGTTTGCCTTAGTATTTGTGCCCTTTTTGATTAAAATTCATTTAAAAAAAACCGTGCAAATATAATTTTCCCTTATTTTTTTATTAAATAAACAAAGATCCAACCCACATTCGCATTTTTATTAAAAAGATCCATCCCCATTTATTGGTTCTAAATCAGGTAATAAATGCTTTTTTGCAACAGATTAACATAACAATTAATAGAGCTAGCCATCTTCTATAATTGTGCATTCAAACTTTATTAAAAATATTTATAGAAAATTTTGTACACACATTTTTAACAAAAACGGCTTTTTCTCAAAACTGTCATGCTGTGGGTTGGATCTGGTTTGCAGAACTGCGTCCAATTTTCGAAATCCTATTCCAATACAATTTATTAATAAGTAGTTTCCATCGAAGTATGTTCTCAACTACTGCAACAATTCAATAGCCACTAGTGGCGAGTGTGGCTCGAGGCTACCGACTCGCTACTTGCTTTCGAGAGGCTTCTAAACACTCGAGAAATATATTTCAATTCGATTTAATACTGCTGTTCAATTCGTGCGAACGTTTTTAAGCACTTTATTAATTTAAGTGCTGAAAATAATAAGTGGTTAGGTACCTAATAATATTTTTTGCTGGAAAATAAACCTTATAATAAAGTAATAAAGGGACTATTCAAAACTACATTAAGATATAGTACATAACACTTATCTAATCACAGCTCAAAACTAATGTCGTGTGAATCATCGATAAGTAAATTTAGTCAAACGCGTCATCACTAACGCCATTCACGCGATCGAGGCAACTGTACGCTAATTTCGACGCTCGAGATATAAGCAGAGTGGCGCAGTGGAAGCGTGCTGGGCCCATAACCCAGAGGTCCGTGGATCGAAACCACGCTCTGCTAACCACTTTTTGCATTTTATTATTTTTTGAACTTTCTTTTCTTTTGTTATTTATTACGTTTGATATAATGAATATTTATTGCCGTTATAAAATACGTGTTAAAACATTTCGAAAAAATATGATTAAAAAAAGCTAAACTTATGTTAGGTATACTTACAGTAAAAATACCTACATCATTTTATGATGTACCTAATAGTAAAAATACGTACCTACTTCTTACATGAAAAATATATTTGTTATTTACCATATTGCATTAAACTATACAGGAAGTATTATGTGTTAAGTTATTATTATACTTAGATCACGAAAAATATACCATTTTAAAATAAATATGTTGATGTATGCTTTGAATTGAAGTGTGTTATGAAAGTATAGGTATAAAAACAATTAGCAACGCCACTAAACCTACTTCAGCGCTATAGATGCAATTGTTTAGTGCTAATTTTTTTAGCGTATAGGGTATGTATTATAACGCTTGAAAAATTCCACCTCCAACAATAACTTCCCAAAGCTCTTCAAAGCAAGGCACCGGCGGCTGTATTTTTAGCGGTCCACAAACAAGCTGGCTCGCTCTATCATGGGATATTGATAATTTGGAGCACGTGGCGGCCCGCACTGTTTTTTTAACTTGTGTAATTGTTGCCGGCCAGTTTTGGTAAATGTTTTCGAACGTTGTTTATGTTTTGCGTTATAACGGTTATTTACGATTTCAGAGGTTCCGTTATGTGGTCTCTCATTCTTTAATTCTAATGTAAGGCCTTTGATAAACATGCCTGTTATGTATGCCAGGAGGTATATGATTGAAGGCCTGAATTTTTTGAATCGATTGGGTTGCAATGTTGATTTAGAGATAAATATATGATTTGGAACAGAAGTTGGTTATTTTCTTTAGCGCAGTGCACTTCAAATTGAAGTTGGACATGTTTAAAGGAAAATAGCGCCTTGTAGATACTGTGATTTCCTCGAATATATTCTAAATAAATATATGCGAGTAAATCAAACAGATTTTCATTTTTAAGACACATTTTTCAATATACCGTACAAATTCAACTTTTGCGTTGTCGTCAACGAAACTTCGTTACCCTCCCCTCACCCCTCATTATGTAAATGCCAATTCAAAACCACTTGTTATCTAGTTAGCTGCGAAAAATACCTACCCTATTAGCCTTAGGCTGGCAACTTTGCCGTAAATAATCGATGGCAATCGACAAACGAAGCATTCGACTGACAAATTCTAGTTTCTGCAACAAAAGAGGACTACCAACATGACCTGGACTTGTCAAACTGTGATTCCTTCCAAAAGCAATCTCATTCCAAGTGTCATAAAGACTACGTGGTGTAATATTGGGGGAAAGGTGAAGTTGGTGTTGCGATATGCTTCAGTCGAAGCCGTAGGTGCGGAATAGGGGCTTGTTATGGTAATCAGCGCCCTGAGGCAAGGTAAGGGTGCATGTGCAGGGCTGGAGTGGTCGTAGGTTCGTTAGGACTTGACACATGGTGCTGAGAGCCATGTACAGTCACATGTACTGGCGGTCTACCACCTTAAAGGCCACAATCGCTTGCGTGAGTCTCTCGGTCGAAGACGGACGGGCGTAGCCATCTTGCTGCACAGTCCAAGCGAAAAACAAAATAACTGGTCGATCGCCAACACAGCAGTGAGGTTAAAGGTTACAATTAAGGGCTAGCAAGCGCTGGTAGGTTCGTTTAATTTTCGGACGTGTAAAAGTGCCCGTACTTATGTGGACAATTTAATAATCTGTAGCACTGGATTTAAAAGTAAGTACCTAAGTAAGTTAATATTTATTCCATGAACAATTTACATTGTGTTTGAAATATTCATAAAGAGACCATAAAATTACAAAACAAAAGAAAAATACTAACAAATAAATTTTAAATAAGTATTATATCTAAATTGAGTAAAAAAGAGAAAAAAATTCACAAAAACATGTTTATTTTTGGGAAATATATAAATGCGTTGAATATTTGTAATGCACTCTATGGTTTGTAATTTGTAATGTACATTATAAAGTTTTATAAAAGTCAACATACTTTATAGCTAAGCTGAACTTAGGGTGGTTCAAAACCAGTACAAACCAGCTAAAACCAACGAAACAAATTCTTGGCTAAAACACAGTAAATAGGTACCTACCTAAATGACCCTCGGTTTCAGCAGCCAGTTAATACAACGTGACGAACAGTTAATATCTATCTGCGGGGGATGAACACCCTCGGAAGGGTTCCAATCCGAACCGGTTCGCTCCGGTTTGCGGATACACCAACAGACATTTGTACTTATCCACTTTTGAACCTTATCCTTAAGGTAAAAGGTGAAATAATGAGTACATATTATTTGTTATTGAGTGTACGTGAAGCCATTAGGTCGGGGTGTATTAATTAGTCGAGGAAATAATTTAGTAAGACGTTTCCTGAGAAATATAAAGTCGGATATAAAGATGTTGTTGACATCTTATTTGAGAATATTTATAGAGTTATGAAAAATATATCATCGGAAACACACCTATTTGCCTCTGTTTTCGGGACTATTTGAGGGTAAGGTTCGGGTAAATGCAGATTTTGATTGAAACCACAAGTGTTCGGTTAAAGCGCCGGAGGAAGAGTTTTATTTTTTTTATTTTTACAGACGTCAAATTGCACAGATTCATTTACAATTACTTTATAAACGAAACGTCAAGTAGACAGGTAATCCAAATGAAGTAAATAATGACAGCAACGGAGCTGTGCCAACATAACAGCATTAAACAGTGACAAATCTAGCACAAGATATCAGCCAATTAAAGCATAAAAACTTTTGCTAAAAATGCACAGTTGCTTTTGTGAAACTTTCCTCTCTACAACAGCCTATTTAGCAGCCAGCCAGCCTTTCCTCGCCACTAAGAAAATACTAAATTAAGAAAAAACTCACTCATAAAATTGTCAAATACGTTCTTCATGCTGAGGCGTTTGAATACGTATGCAATTATAAACTAGCAGTTGTAATAGATATCTGACGTATGTACCTATAACTAGGACAAAGCCAGCGTGGCATGTCACGTACTCTATGACGCGCTCGGCATTCCAATCCTATGAGGTCATTCACTATGAATATAGCTTCCAAACAAATATCTCTCATATTAAAATTCTCGTAGACTTCTATAAAAAAGCAGCGATATTTCAGAATCATTTCCATGACAACACGCATCGCATATTTATAACAACCTTCTGAACTACAAAACATTATTTGACTACAATAGTGAGTTACAAACTATGACAACCAAAGTTTGTATTTAAAAAACGGTTGTCTATAAATTCGGTTTATGAACGATAATTTTTCGTGATAACGTCATAAAAAAAGATAAATTAAGATATGTTGTAAGTATGTCCCGTTACGTAGGACATAGGTACATCGCCATGAGGACATACATTGCGTCATGTTTTTTGTTCGAGCAGTCGGCGTTCATCAAATTTATAAGACATTACTTATCACGTCAAAATAGGTAGCTCCGTTTGTTTACTTACGCAAAATGGCAGCACGCGATTCTGCCATCCTTTTCTACACCTCTCGCTCTCTCATTTTGACAGATCGGAAAACCACGTGACTCGCCACTCTTCACTCCTTTTCGTCCATTACTATATTTAACAAACACGCTACGTTAAACAACCCTCCGTTCGCGCGGTTTCCATGTTCCATTTTCAAACTTTTTTTCAGACGCGAAACAGCCAGTTTTAAAATTTTCAAGGTTTTCGCGGCGTTCGGAAGCAGTGAATTGGCTGAAAGTCGTGGCCGCACTGGCTGAACGCGGCTTACTCTCGCTCGTTCAACTAAATTTTCAATTCAAACAGGGTCTTTATAAGGGTAGTGACGCTGTACAAAATTTACATATCGACGTAATAAAGCAAGCGGGTGTCTGATTTGAATTCGGAACGCGTTCCGGTATGGATTTTTTGCGACGTCTCACGGGTAACTGACTCGGAGATCGATTGTTTGTTTCTATTGAACTTTTGAACTAGTTTAGTACGGTGACACGTCACACACACACACAGTACAGTCAAGGGCATTAATATGTGTACACTTTTGCATCCTGTTCCGTTGTGTTAAGGTCCAAAGGTGTATACATATTAATGCCCTTGACTGTACAAGTCCATTCTCCGCCTGGTTTCTATATTTGAAATTAATTTGGGTATCTCCTTCCACTAAGCCCAGCAATGAGATAGGTAGTGGTGTGTCACTACAGGTTTACAAAACTTAGAAGATGCGCGGATCAAGCGATAATAGACTCTGCGTCAACGTCGTAAGTGCTTCGCCGCGCGCCTTCTAAGTTGTATCGTGCTATACCTATCTCATTGCTGGGCACATGCCTCCTCTCTTTAAGAGATTGCAGATTTTATACTAATCCTTGAACAGCGTCACAAATGTGTGCATTCTTCCTCATAATTTCGTCAATTATGTACGTAATTTTCGTTTAAGAATATCATTAAGTATTTCAATTCAAGACTTTCCCAAAAATAAAATCTACCGATCTTATTTTTAGCTCTAACTTCCATAATATCAAATTTTTATAGTCATTTAATGACTGTCACAATCACAATCGAACAAGATATTAATTTTATATACTTTTACTCCCCACCACCACTACAGCCTATTTTTTGCGTCCCACTGCTGGTCACCGGCCTCCTCTCATCACGAGACTGTTTGGGCTATAGTCCCCATGCGGGCCCAGTGCGATTGGGGACATCACACACATCTTTGAATTACTTCGCAGATGCGTGCAACTTTCCTCACGATGTTTTCCTTCACCGAAAGGCTCAGTGGTAAATTCAAATTGAAATTCGCACATAAGGTAAACTTAGAGGTGCGAGCCGGGATTGAACCCCCGATCCTCTGCATGAGAGGCGGTAGGTCGAACCACTAGGCCACCACGGCGTCCTCTTTTATTTGCTTTTACCCATATGCTTATTTAAATGCACTTGCCTGTAAATTAACTTCTCCGGAGTATTTTATAAAGACGTACAGTCAGCAGCAGAAGTAGATAAGCTGTCCAGGTGTTCAAAATGACCTACACACGCCCTTAACGTCTTAAGAATAAGGTCGTGTGTAGGTCATTTTGAACACCTGGACAGCTTATCTACTTCTGCTGCTGACTGTACACTTCTTGTAATTCTTGTTATTAAATTTATAGTGGTCAAAAGTACAATTTTATTATCGTTGCATTTTTGTAAGTATTATACAAACACAAAATACAAACTTTCTACATTCGGAACGGTTCTTATTTTGAAAGAATAAAAGACCTATTGAAATATGTTACACAAAACGGAACCACGCACTGAAACATAACCGTTTTTTGATTGTATTTATCTCATTAAGAACAATGAAATACCATCTCACATAATTGCGTGTTAACCTAATGGGGGCTCGTCTAAGAACATGACACATTATTAATATAAGCGATACATTCACGAACAAAAACATAAAAACGCCATCCTATATCAAGCGAGCCACATTCAACTTTCTTACCATCGGAAAAGGTATAATTAACTTTTATTCCAATTATGGAACTATAAATAATTTTGACAGGATAGTTCGTTTGTTTACGCATGGTTTGGAAGTAATATGAAATTCGAGCCAGTTTTTCTTTCTTTTTTCTAACTGTCTCTGAGCAGTTATTAGAAATTAAAAGAAAATCGGAACAAATCAAGTTGTGTTCTTCGTTACCTACTGGCTGTATTTCTAGTCACATTCGTGACTATTATAATTTATTAAAATATTATTGGTGCACGATGATTATGTTTTTACTTATGCTTGATGCGCGGATTTTAGCTGTATAGGTAAATGAACTTAGTAATAATAAACATGTACCTAATTAAAAAACAAACAAGAAAACCTTTTCAATTAATATAAGGGTAGGTATCTACGTACTTATCATTGTTCATTAGCATGACTTGTCTAAGCTTCACTGTTGATCTGAATATAAATCAAAGTCACTTAAGACATGGATTTAATTGACTTCAACTGAGTAGAAATACGTTAGAAAATGCAAAACAACATACATCAATCTGGCATACTTTAGTATGGTCTGGCATATTGTATCACGCCGATTAAACTTTGCCCCTATTTACCCTACCACCTTTGTTACATCGGTAGGTACTCGTAAGAATACTTAATGATATGTACACGTGTTCGCAATGACGTTAATGACTCGAACGTCAATAAACAAACAAGATATCGGCCAGCGGCTAACTAGGAACAGAAATGGTTCCAGTGTTCAAACCGGCTCATTACATTCTACATTAATTCATTATTTATGCGAACAGCGTCGAGATAACACGTGATTAGGCGTATAATTATGATCACATTCGTAATGTGCTTGGATATATGGCCCAGTCGGGTAATTATGTACTTAGTTGCTCGATAAGTTTAACGAGCAATTACACTTTAATGATAATTTCAAACTGACTGTTAAACAATAATATGTTTGCTGAAGAAATTACACGTATTAAAATATCATCGATATACCTAATTAATTCTGTTAGCAACAATGACAATGATGGGTATAATGATTTATTATTTTTGTCTTTGTAATGCATAACATCATTCCTAATCAAAATCGAAGAGGTTCGAATTCCAACGAATTCCAAATTCAAAATTTCAAAATTCAAATAGTGAATTAGCAAAAGACAAGACAGTGATGATCGGCCTACGGTTGCGGCCAGTATCGATTTTCCGCCCCCAGCACTGTTGACAAAGGCAGGTTCTTACGCCAAATGAGATGCACCCCAAAGAATATTATGGGCAGACATCGTTCCACTATCGGTACAGATATATATACGCGTAGATATCCTCATATCGCCACTTTATTGATCTTTTAACCGAACCGACTCAACAAGGATTTGGTTTATTCGGTAGTTTTATTAAACGCTGTTTTGGTTATGAAGCCAAAATATTTGGAATTTGGATCCGCTTGGCACTGGGAGGGTTACTTAACTTTTCAAGGAAAATCGTGTGGTTCTTTTTCCATTCCAATTTGGATCTAAGTTTCACAAGTTTGGGGAAAGTTTGAACACACGTATGGGCATGTAGATTACCTGTTGTTGGAATGTCATGTTGACCTGATCTGCTGATCATTGAGAGACGATTCCTTGTAAATAACAAATAACTGTACTTTTTACGAATCTCTTTTCCATTCTTGAGTTTTGTGATAGGTACTAATTAAGCCACCCAGTATGTCACGCTCTCGATAATTCTCAATAAACATTTTTTATAGAATACAATACTACCTAAATCCGCATTACAATGTAGTAAAATGGAAGGAAGAAGAAGACCCTCCTTAATCTACATGGACTAAAAATGCCAAAAACAAAATAAAACGTCTTAATACGACCCCAATATCTGTACAATAATTTCATCGAACAACATTGTCTTTTCATCATAATAATTCCTAATAGTTTTTCGAACGTGTATAAGTAGAAATTTGTTTAAAGGTGCCAAAAGGCATTGATAGAACCGCTTTCCACACATCAAACAACCCAAGCCCTGCATTGTTTATCTTTATTTATTTACGTGTTAGCGAATACGGGCCGCGTATTGCAGCCTGCAAACAGTATGCAAATCGGCAACGAAAACAAGGGTGGTCATAATGCACTAATGCTCAACACCATTAATATTTCAAGGAATGAAAAATACACTACCCAACCCACTCTAGATAAGCTGGGAAACGAGCATCGGCAGATTTGCGAATTTTACAGGATTATCTGCTGCATATTTTAAACTCAAAAAATGCGTACTCTCTGGTAAAAAGATAGGAAAATCTAACTATGTATCACCTAAAATGGAACCAATAGGTACTCAATACAACAATTCGCTTGCATCGTCATAAGACCGACAACTCTATCAAGAGTGTGTTCGTAATCCTTATTTATTAGGCCTAAGGCTATGAATATAGTGTTTTATATTTCCCATATTTCAATCTTATCCAGATATTTTTAGCAAGAGTAAGCAAGACAGACAAGACTGTGAGGCTTACAGTTCAGAGGAAAGTATTTTTTAAACAGATACGCTCTTCTTCCTGCGCTGCAGTTTCCCTTTTTTTCCCTATTTTCTGACTTCATTGCACAATAAACTTACTTTTTCAACTCGCTCCCAAATTCTGAAACTCTTATTTCAAAATCACCAAATGTGATTCAAACTTGATTCAAACAGAACCCAAAATGCGCAGTGATGGCTTATCAAATCCTTACCAGCCAGCGCGACAAATTAAAAAAAAGTAGCCGCGATTCAAATCTATCATGAGGGATCATTATTATGCATGTCACGCACGGCTCGCGTACGCAAATGAGATCTTTTTAACGTTCGTGCAATAGACAATATATTGGTCGATATGCCGTTAGACGTTGGGGCAGTGAGTGCATCTCAGACGTTACTGTGATAAGATGAGAGTTCACAGAAGTAGTGGTGATGAGAAATGATGTTCTCCATTTTTCACAGTCAAACAGGCGTAGGCCTGGATGGAAAGAGGCAATTTACTAGGACTGGAGTCACTAGTGTGGTGCTGATCTCGAAGATATTTAATGACATTCACTGACGCATTCTAGAAAGCCGACTCGTTATAGTGCTGAGCCAAAAATCGTAGCAGAAAGCAAGAATATACTTAAGTTATTGAATAAATTTTGCCGTCTTTTTTGTCAAGGCGATATTTGATTAACTTCAATATTGACTGTAAAATGTACCAGTTCAACTTGTACTAGAGATTGGGTAGTCGAATTAGCGAAGTTATGGCTTGGCGTTGATCCGCTGCGCTTTACATATTCGAATTCGGTTAAAGGCAGGTATTTACGTACCGGGAGGAAAACTCCTTACACAATAAGATTTTCCACAAAATTGGTTCTAGAACTCGTAGCATTTGAATGTGTGCAAATGATAAAAAATAGATAGCATGGCAAGAAGGTTAATCACATACCTAAGCGTTTTTGTAACCCCTGCAGTGGCATCACTCACTGTAGAAACTAGTATAGTAGTAGGTAGTCATGCTCTTTTTTCCAGCAATCCATTAAACACCTCAGCTACACAAAATAAAAAAGACTTGAAATTTCTAAGGTTGAACCCTTGATTTGACCTTTGCAACAGAGCTAAGAACCATAGGCTACCATAGCTCAACTCTCCAGTACGAATTGACATAGAGTAGGATTGACACGAGTTAAGTATTGGTAGTATTATTGGAGGTGTTGAGGGCCATTTTTTGTGTCACCTCGTCATTGCTAATCTATTATTTATGACGGACTTTTGTGGAGTAGGTTACGAGTATGTATTATTTCTTGAGCGCTGTTGGTTAGACAAGCGTCTGAACTATGTTAGTTCTTTTTCACATTATAACAGCCGTGGAAATATTATAATTCAATAATAATCTACATTATAATATCCTGTATATAAATCGTACCGATCGTGTACCGTAAACTGCCCAAGTCGAGCAAATAGAATAACTTGGTGCAGATCCGGAAACTCGATTAGTCTCACCATCTGAAGCGAAGTTGTTCGATATACATACGTACGATACGGGCTTTAATTAGCAGGTTTGTGAGAACCGTGTCCTGGATTGTTAGGGGTTATGGAAAATTATTAAGAAATTTTCCATAATCCTTAAGAGGGTTTACTCCCAAAGCTGGCAACGTCGCAAATAGCTGTCAAATATTTCGTTGTTTTCATTAATTTATGAATATTACTGAATGAAAATATGAATTACAGCTCTATGCTTGAATAAAACATTAAGTATGGATTGCAACAATTATCATAGGAACACGAAATTTTTAGGATTATGGAAGTACTATCTTTTGAAAACTTTCCATCCCATTTTCCATGCATTTTAATGTAATCTTATCATTTGAATGCCTTTGCCTTTGTACTACTACAGTTACATATAGTCAATACATTTATTTATTTATTAAAAACAAATTTCCTTGCATAACTATTAAAACTGAAGCATTGTGGAAAACAGATATTAATTATAGAAAATGAGATAATAAAACACAATAACTATTTTTTGAAGATAGATTACATAGTACATTACATTACATTATTATTATTAATTAAGGACTCATGGTTGATAGCCACACATCTATCATCTCGCAGCATATAAAGCTCTACTGTTACTGATTGACTGACCGACTGACGTGAATGTATGACTGACTGATGTAAGCTTAAATTTGGCATGTAGATTCGTTGTGGAGTGTGGGGAGCACTAAGAGAGGATTTCCAGAATATCCCACGGGAACTTGAAAAAACGGGATATCACATTATCTGCGCATACGAATTTGTGAGCAAAAGCTATAGTTTCTCAATACACCTACATGGAAGCCATGGTAGAGGCTTTTTATTCGAATATTGAGTAGACTCCAATTATTAATAAAATATAAACGACGCTCAGAAGTTTGGATATCACCGCTTTATACACTCCAATGGGCAAAATTTAGTAGACATGACTCTGTGCCAATTTTTCAAGTACTCAGATGAGAAATCAAGACAAACTCTAACTTGAAAAGCGCAATAGAACAATGGGGGCTATCGCGTGTGAATTTGCCACTAGAGGCGCTAGTGACGCGTGAGGTCCAATAAAATTCACTTTTCACTATAAAATATAATTTCTTTAATTTACCTGTTGAAAAGTGAATTCCTTCGTGAAATTATCGCAAATATGGATTATTTCGCGATGAGTGTGAACGCTTTGAAAGCGGTTTTTTTCCGAACAAAACGAAACTGTATAACATTGCGGCATAGCTACTCGATATTATGATAGTTATTTATAATTAAAAAACTTAATGAGATTCAAGATTTTAAAACTTTGTTTCGGCGCCGATCTTATAAAGTCGCCTTTGACAGCTATACCTCTGGACCTTAGTCAACAGTGGCGCCAACCGGTGAGCAAAGAAACGAGTCCCCTTTGCGAGGCTATAAATCAGTTGAAACCAATAGTGGTCAAAGGCGGGTCCGGCCCCTACAGGCCTCGACCTCTGTCCGTCTTCCGGCGGACGTACTCGTATGGCCCGCCCGCTTCCGCCCCAAAAACCTCTTTTACATATTCCTTCCGGTTCCGTTTTTTGGCGACATATTGGATTTTGGTATCTCGACGTTCAGCCGTTTTATTTCGTGGGGAAACATTAAAGTGGAGTTGGCGTGGGGCAGAATCAGATAGTGGTACCTACCTGTTATTTTCTGATAAACACTTTTGTTTTTAGGGTTCCGAAGTCCACAAGGAACCCTTATAGTTTCGCCATGTCCGTCCGTCCGTCCGTCCGTCTGTTCGCACTATTGCTCGGAGATGCTTAGGTCTAGAGAGCTGTAATTTGGCATGAATATGCATATTAGTTACGCTGACAAAGTGGTAGAATAAAATTTAGAAATATATTTTTTTATAGGGTACCTCCCCTACTCATAAAGTGGGGATGTAATTCTTTTTTCTTGCGTACCCCATGGTGTGGCATATCGTTGAATAGGTCTTAAAAAAATTTGTGGGTTTGTTAAAACCATTTTTTGATTAAGTGATGCGTTTGTGAAATATTAAGCTTTAAAGTGCTATTTTTTGTTAGAGTCACGTGTCCCCCCCCCTGCCAGCTAAATGGTGGTATTTGGATAGCTGAAAAAAATCACGGTTGTGGCATATATAACGTAGTTGAAAGGAAAACTATCAGAGCTAAGTGGGCTATACAAACTTACGAGTAATAGTCGACCAACTTATAATGATGATTTTTCTCGAGCGGCAGGGGCGTCGGGCGGGCACGTCATATCACAGGCTAGCTAGATGCTAATAAGTCTTAGAAAGGTACTGTGGGCATCCTCAACTTCGGAACCCTATAATTTGCGCGTGGCCCGACACGCACTTGGCCGGGTTTTAATAAAGTGACTTTTATCGTATACTAACTTCGCCCGCGTGGAAGTCGGTTATAGCGTTCACGCGGGAATGGAGCGTTACACATGTGTTGCACTATAATAACAAATTTAAACATAACAGGTTTAAGTATATACCTTCCTCTTAAATCACTGTATCTATTAAAAAAAACCGCATCAAAATCCGTTGCGTAGTTTTAAAGATCCAAGCATACAAATAGAGAGAGACAGCAAGCGACTTTGTTTTATACTATGTAGTGATATTGATTATATAAATCAGTAAATGTAAATGCCAAATCAAAAAAGAGTGCAACAAATTGCAGGCAGAGCTTGATCTAGTTTTTGATCTTAGTTCTTTAATTAAGTGACCGAAATTTTTGGAAGGAGACTTTGCCATTTTTTCTGGCATCAACCTTATACAATACGAATACGTACGAGTATAATCAGCAACAAGATCGCATTACCGTTTGATGCCAATTTTTTCCTGTCCGACACCCTTCGTTCCGATTTCCGAATCACGGAGTCCGTCATTGACTCAAGATCTCAATCTTTGGGTCAATCTTAAGCTGTAGAAACACTTGCGTCGTTCCCCTCCTATTGATAACCCAACTTATTGACACACTCGTGTAATCCGTGATAACGTTTAAAAGAATAGTTTTAGAAGGGAAGTATTCAGAGCCGGTAACTACGATCGAAAAGGATTATGTGTTTTTCATTATCATCGTCACATCGTGAAGGTCGCGGGAAACCAGTGGAAGCAAGTAGCACAGGACCGGTCTGAGTGGCGAGCCTTGGGGGAGGCCTGGGGATCCCCTTGTTTCCCATAAAATTGTAGGGCCTAATTTCGTTAGTCAGAAAATGTTAGTCATAAAATTTATGGAAATAAGTACCATTAGTCATAATAATCATAAACATAACTTGAGATACTCCTAACGTTCAGGAGTCATCAATACACATCGTTAGTCATAATATTGATATCCATATTATCTGAAGACATACTGTTTATTATCAGAAACTTAATAAATCATAAGCTTTTAAGTCATAACTGTTTTAGATCATATTGTTTTATAGCCTTATGGGCTTTTTATTGGTAGTCATAACGACATAATTAGATTAAAAAAATATTCATTAGACTGAAATACTGCGACAGACGAAACATTTAGGTTGGGTTAGGTTAGAGTATGAATATTTACAGAAACGAAATGCTGCGAGAGACGAAACATTTAGGTTAGGTTAGGTTAGAGTATGAATATTTACAGAAACGAAATGCTGCGAGAGACGAAACATTTAGGTTAGGTTAGGTTAGAGCATGAATATTTACAGAAACGAAATGCTGCGACAGACGAAACATTTAGGATAGGTTAGGTTAGAGTATGTTTTTCTTCGTCCGATTGATTAATTATTTTTGTTCAAATGACTATTATGGTAATATATTTCTACGCTATGAATAATTATCGCTAATAAGTTTTATGACTAATGTCAAAATTCACATCAAACGTTATGTCAGAAAATTTTAGGATCAATTACGTTATGACCAATGATAGTTCTGGGTGGTATTGGTATGACTAATGATAGTTCTGACCCACGACTATTATGCCTTACGAAATTAGGTAATTCGTTTTTATGGCTTTTTATATTATTACTAACGGCATTATAATAATAATATCCATTTATTTCAGAAAGAGATCCATAGTTGGTTAATGAATTATGACTTACAATAATTATTACCCAAAACATAATGACTTGTGAAAATCGGAACTTCGATGTTATGTCAGTCAATATAGATCCGGGAGGCCTGTCCAGGAGTGGACGTCTTTCCGCTTAAAGACGACGATTCGGCTTAAAGACGTACAGCACGACACAACATAGAAGGCGTGTGGCGAAGCACTTAAGCCGTTGACGCAAAGCCTATTTTTGCTTAATCCACGCGCCTTCTAAGTTGTGTAAACCTGTAATTAGATAGGTAGACATAGTCACTTCCGCATTTATACAATACTAGATTCTACCCGCGACTTCGCCCGCGTGGAATTCGGTTATTCCCGCGGGAACTATGCGTTTTTCCGGGATAACAGGTAGCCTATGTCCTTTTTCGGGACCCCAACTATCTCCGTACCAAATTTCATCTCAATGGGTCCAGCGGTTGAAGCGTGAAGAGGTAACAGACAGACAGACATGACAGACAGAGTTACTTTCGCATTTATAATATTAATATGGATTAGTATGGATATTAATAATAATATTAATAATAATCATTTATCTATCAGGCACAAGATAAATTGGTTAAAAAATATACATTGTCTAAGCTAACCTATTCAATTTTTCAATAAGTAATTAAAATAAATAAATTAAAACAAAATTTAAATTATTAAAATGAAGAACGACGAAACGAAACGAGTTATTTATTACATGTTACCTATTTTAATTTTAAGAATAAATAAATACATTTTAATTATTATTTTAAGACAAGACTTTAACCATGTAGTGTGTTTTGTGGCAAATAAATGTATTTTCATTTATTTTAACTTCGACCTAAGTTTTTGTAACTTGGCTTTGCAATACATAAATAATTTTTGAATTTTGCAGTGGTATGCTACCTTGTTAGCTAATTCTACTGCGCAATATGTCTTCAGAGAGGGTCTCTTTAGTACGGGATGCCGGGACTGACCGCGACGCCGCGCAACTATTGCAGAGGCTTTTCAATGGACACCTAGTGACGTGTTAAATAGGAGGGTCATCCGGGGTGTGACTAATACCTAATGATTAATGAAACATCATTTGTGGTTTACGGTTGATAAGTGGAGATTGGCACCAATTAAAAGGAAATATTAATATTATAATCAGTTTGAGGAGTTTACTTACGAATGGCAAAATATAATCATGGTTAATATTGAACGCGCAGAATTCGAGAAATAGTACTACGTAAAAATAGTTTGCATAAAGAATTGACTGAATAATAAATATACGGAATCTGTAGATTCTTTGAATGTCCAAGCAGTTTTACAGTACAGAAAATTCTCGAGATTGTTCTACTCGACTTATTTGTCTCGAACTTCTTAGTACTAGTAGTGTAAGCATAATTAATTCTCCACCCTTCACACGTCAGCGTTTTCTAATAAGAACGCTCTTCGCTCTTCCATACTTACCCCCAAGAGGGCCGGCAAATAGTTAGTGCATTTAGCAGTAGATGCTCCTATCCGGTGACACATCTTGCCGACCTCGCTCATTTTCATCCTTTTTCCGTCGTTTAGGATCACCTTCGCTCCCATTCGGCTATCTCCGCTGATCTTCGGCCACCCTCGCTCGTAATTGTCGAGTTCCCTGAGAAGTGACGCGTTTTATGATGTTCGATGTCCGATTTTGGGATTAGGGAGTTTCTTTGTGGATGAGTGTGCTTTTCGGTTTATTGACGCCACTGATCCGTTCCATTCAAACGTAAGTAGGTAGTTTAAATACAAAATAAATACAATTTATTCAGCAAATAGGGCATATGTGGGCACTTTCTACGTTAGTAAGTACAACGGGTGACTTCGAGGCCGGCAATGCATTTGATGATGCCTCTGCTGTTACAAATATCTGCATACTCGTAATAGCCGCAGGTGTTCACGTCAGGTACCTATATAATTTACCTGTTTTTGTTACTCATTATTTTAAAATAAGAAGCTAAGAAATTCCATGAATGGAATGGATTAGGTCGGTCTTTAATTTAAGTAGTTGGTTCTTTTCTTCAGAGGTCGAGGATAGCTGCACCTCAGCACAGGGCAATGATAGGGCATATCGTAAATCATTATTGTTCTTCACAAAAGGGATATGAGCTTCCTCTTTTTTTCATCACCTAATATAATTATGTCCCAATTTGTGGACGCCGAAGCGTGTCCCGCCACTTCGGTAATTACCTAAACAATGTTTCAGTTAGTGTTCTCGCTGATGGAATCGCTATGGTCTATTTAGTTTGTTAAATTGGTCACTCATTTTATTATAAATATTCAAACTAAATTACATGTTATAATTTTTAGATTAAAATTCAGTTTATCATGGGCTTCATGGTAATTCCTGTTGACTCATTTTTGCATACAAGATTACAGCTTAACGCTATAAGGCCAGAAACTCTTACTTCGAAGAAATTTTAACCACAACCTAACCACGGAGGCGCTTATCTATCTATAGTCTAATGAGCTAACGATTTCACAAAGCCTAACATACAAGTCCCGGTTAAATAATACTTGGGCATTTCATTAAAAGAAACCGTCTTCTATAAGTCAACGAAGGGAATTATCAAGACGCTCTGCCCAGGCAACACGAGTTGGACGTTTCACCGCAAGGCGTAGTCTAGACTCATTGACCATGATTTCACG
Source organism: Aethes cnicana (assembly GCA_963971205.1). Taxonomy (NCBI): domain Eukaryota; kingdom Metazoa; phylum Arthropoda; class Insecta; order Lepidoptera; family Tortricidae; genus Aethes; species Aethes cnicana. The sequence continues at coordinate 270,049 of OZ020276.1, read as the reverse complement.
ACATCAAAATGATGTTGTATTCAAACATTCACAGTCATTATGCAATAAAGCCTGCGGTCTATCCAAGATACACGGGCGATTCTTGCAACAGGCCCGACGATAAACCGCCGATAGCTTATAAAGGGAGAACAAAAAGAGCGTGTCGTTTCGGAACACTTTGTCATTATTCGTGGCACGTGGCCGCGAATATATAATGTTTTATTGTTCGGGTTACGACTTCACGCCTCTCGCGGCCGACTGATAATACTTTCATTTGTTCCGAGAACTTATCTTTGAGTGTTTGTCCGCCGTTTTACTGTCGACGTTTACGTAACGCAACGCCTCAATGGACGTTTTGTCCTACGTTTCAGTTTAATTTTAAATAAAGGCACTACCATAATCTTCAGGCCGTCTTGCTAGGTTTAACTGTCACAAACTGCTCGGTATTGTCATCGTTCAGCTTTAGAAAAAATGATAGTCATATTGGAACCTAAGGTAATGGTTTTTCTCAACAGAACTGGCCTACTAATCAAGTAAAAGTGCTTATGAAGTTTTCTATCATTAGAAATGTTGAAATAGCCTTAACCCTCTTTCAGGTACGGCGACACAACGCGCGGGGTGTACGTCGGCGCGTCAAACGACAAAATTAAACTCAAATGTAATGGGAATTGAAACTATTGTTGGACTGACCTAATCATCATCATCATTTCACTTGAAAGACGTCCACTGCTGGACATAGGCCTCCCCCAGGCCCGCCACTCAGACCGGTCCTGTGCTACTTGCGTCCGCCGGTTTTCCGCGACCCTCACGAGATCGGCGCTCTATCTTGTTGGAGGCCTACCGCCAGCTCGTCTGCCGGTTCGCGGACGCTACTGTCCTAATAATGGTCAGAGTTATGACAAGTTATGATCACTGTGAATTATTCGTAATGTCTTACGACAAAATTAAACTCAAATGTAATGTGAATTGAAACTATTGTTGGACTGACCTAATCATCATCATCATTTCACTTGAAAGACGTCCACTGCTGGACATAGGCCTCCCCCAGGCCCGCCACTCAGACCGGTCCTGTGCTACTTGCGTCCGCCGGTTTCCCGCGACCCTCACGAGATCGGCGCTCTATCTTGTTGGAGGCCTACCGCCAGCTCGTCTGCCGGTTCGCGGACGCCACTGTCCTAATAATGGTCAGAGTTATGACAAGTTATGATCACTGTGAATTATTCGTAATGTCTTATTCTCTTCCCGAGTGGATATATTTTAATCACACCTAACCTTCACATTAAAAAAGTCTTTCATTGTTTTTTAAATCACGGAAAAGCCACAACAGGATACTCGTTAATCCCTTTCTACAATTACCGTGCCATATTGTTACATCAAAATGAATTCCTATAAAATAAATTTGACACACAATTAAACACACCACAATTATCGATAACGTGCCAACAATGGGGTTACGGAAAATTTAATTAAAAACTCGGAATTACAGGTGGAGATCGGCCATCAATCATTTGTCGGGCGCAAGCGGAGCATGGCGCAAATCATAGTGCGAACGCGTCAGGTGGACACCTACATCCGAGCTGCATTGTTGGTTTGCTTTGTTTGAAAGTGTTGATGTTTTAGTTTAAAGTAGCGAGCTGATAACGGATGCAAAAAATTATTAAATGCATTTTCAATTAGACTTAAGTTAAAAAAAATAGCACATTTGAAGTATACATTCATCACGAAGCCGTGGTGGCCTAGAGGTTTGACCTACCGCCTCTCATGCAGAGGGTCGCGGGTTCAAATCCGGCTCGCACCTCTGAAATTATTTATGTGCGAAATTCAATTTGAATTTACCACTGAGCTTTTCGGTGAAGGAAAACATCGTGAGGAAGCCTGCACGCATCTGCGATGTAATTCAAGGATGTGTGTGAAGTCCCCATCCGCACTGGGCCCGCGTGGGGACTATAGCCCAACCCTCTCGTGATGAGAGGAAGCCTGTGCCCAGCAGTGGGCCGTAAATAGGCTGTTATAGTAGTAGTAGTAGTAGTATTCATCACGTGTATACAAAAATGTCATGTAACATCTGATAATTCATCATCATCATCATGTTTTTTTTTTCATGTCGATGGTATAGGCCAAGCCATAGCCCATCTGATATTGTAAGTGGTCACTGCCGTCTATGGACACCGAAATCCTTTGAACCCCCAATAAGAAATCATATGATCACGAATGCGTTGCCTACCCTGAGGTCTAAGATGGAATGCCTCTGTACCAAAAATTTCACCGGCCCAGATGTCAGACAAAAGACTTCCCTAGGTTCATAGGCTTCCCCCAAGGCTCGCCACTCAGACCGGTCTAGTCTCACTCGTATCCGCCGTATTCCTGCCACCTTTGTCGGGCTGTGAGTCTGATAACTGTCACATGTCACTTACGGCTTCAGTAAAAAAATGACCTAAACAACTCACTGGTGTCGTAGAGGTTAAGTTTCCAATTTTCCATCCTAGCCTAGATTTCAGTTTCAATCTCCGATAGAAACTATAAATCATTATCACACGACCACCTTTAAAATCAAATGTCATGCGGCTATAAAACGGAATCGATAGGGTTTACAGCCAATCCCATTCGTCAACGCGCCGCGAAACGACAATAGGATATCGTCGTCATAACTTGGTGTATCTCACTTCTCCCACGTACTACAAGACCGTACTCGCTGGTTTGTTCTCGGAAAGCTCTTATCGTTGCTGTAAATCAATATATGATTACAAATTTAATGCTACTGTTGGACCATAAATCAGGGATTTTAAATTACGAGCTACAAGCGAACGTATCACGACGCGTGAGACCCCCTAGTGCTGCGCTGTTGTCTCGACACTCGATAAATTCTTAGTGCGGTGGAGTTGTCGATGCTTTTGTTCAAAGAAAGGTTTGCGATTTCCTTTCAAAGTCTTTTAGCTCTTATAAATGAGGTGCAGTTCTTTATCTGGTATTAGAGATGTGCGTGTAGTGAATGTAGAACAGAGTTTCTCTTAGTTGGGAAATTTACGTGGTAAACTGCATGGTGCATAATGTGATGCTTAGGTATGTGGAGATTTTCTGCTAATTGCCTAAAAAGCGATAAACTTAAATTCAACATTCATACATACATAAGTACTTATACTTCATTAGGAAAGACAAACAACACAATCACATTAGCAGCGTCATGGAATCTTTCGTATAGAAAATCCTTGGGCCAGGGCTTTTCGAATCCGTTCTACATGTTGTTCCTAATAAATATAAAGGTCTTGAAGACTTCCTCACTTATGTAACTAAACGAGTTTTTTTATGCAGGTAATTGGTAGGCAAACGAGCATACAGACCACCTGATGGTAAGCGATCATTGCGCCCCAGGTAAGCTGTCACTGTAAGTAAACGTTAATTAAATAATAATTATTCTGTCGATATCGATATGTAACAATCGTTTTCCAGCCCTGGGTACTATTTCTGTCAGCACTACGCTGTTGTATGAGCTGTATGACGGACTGCGTTCTACCCACCGTCTTTTATTTTGATTGCACAAATATGGATACTTCGGGTAGCATAGCGCACAAATTTTGTTTATCCAGAATTTAAATAGGTTGTATACTACCAAATATGTAAAATGTATATAGGAAATTTTTCTCAACTTTCAAGTAACTCTGTCAATCTAAATATATAAAACTCAAAGGTGACTGACTGACTGACATAGTGATCTATCAACGCACTGCCCAAACCACTGGACGGATAGGGCTGAAATTTGGCATGCAGGTTCCCACGGGAACGGGAAAAAAATTAAATTTTAATATTTCTGCGCATACGAAGTTGCGGGGAAAAGCTTGTGAGTCATATAGGTCATCTTTTAAGGAAGTGAAAGTAGCCAATAAATAAGTGATAGTAGATTTTGGTGATACTAATTTATAATATTTATTTATTTAAATTTCCATGCACATACCAAAAGTATACAATAGACAAGAACAACAAATATCATATATATGTGTTTAAGAAAACACAAATGCGTAGTTAATTGACGGATATTTTTTTAGAAGCAAATTAGCGTATTCAATATTTTCCGATTACACTTTGTATCCAATCATAATTGGACTCGATGTCAGCGAATAAATTGAACTGATGGTTAAACTCTGCTGAAACAGAACTCGTCACACCTACCAGTACTCCATTTGCTACCACAGGCCCGCCCGAGTCTCCGCGGTCAATCCTTGGCATCGAACCGGTTGTTTTGCTGCTCCACGCATTATATCTTCTGTTAAATTCAATCGTAAATACACCTTTCCGTGCTTTAGTATCTGGTAGTCCGTAACCAGCCACTGTGACTTGTCCCGCTGGAGTTTGTCTTCCCAGACGTATCGGCTGTACAAATTGGTTGAATGGAATCGGCTGCGTAGTCCTCATTATTGCAATATCACATCGGATGGATGGTACTGGTATATGGTCAGAGGTTCCGGACTTGAAGCTTGGATGGATTCTGACGTTGGCACCGCTAACCGTGATAAGAGAGGTGGCTGGTCTGTCCCCGAAATCGGTAACTTTGATGTCTCGTACATGGTTTGGATTCTCAACACAATGTGCCGCTGTAATTATCAAGTTCGAACTCACTATTGAACCACTACAGGAGCTTCTGCCTAACGACCAACTCCAAAGATGATTCAATGTGATTTCGTATCTTACGAGAAATTTGAAATCGTCGCCTATTTCTTGTCCATTGTGCATCCGAGACTCCAAGTGAGTACATTTTACTAAAGTAACTGCGAACAGTGCAAACAAGATCGTTGGAGACACCATTTTGTCGTTTTTTCCCCTGAAGTTAACAGGAAAATGATAGACTCAGTCATATTCCGCCTGTTTATACTCATGTCCTAAGTCAAGTAATACGTCAATCAGTGATATCAAAAATATGCGAATATTTGTAATTTTCGGGGTGTTATCAAGTTTAACGATCAAATTGTTAATTATGATTTATGACTAGTACAAATATTTCACTAATAAATGACAATTTTACTACACTGCGATAACAGGTACCTAAAGTAATTTACAAAAAGAAGATGTTTGGTTACTGTTTCTAAACCATTTGATATTTAAATGTATCTATATTTATATGTATCTGTATTAAAATGAATTTCCGTGTGCTAGTCTGGCTAAGGCTCGAGAACAGCTGGACCAATTTGGCTGATTGTTTTTTTTTTATTGCCTGTGAATCGGGGAAGGTTTAGAAAGATAAAAAATGTGGGATAAATGTAAAGGAATCCGTGGTGGTACATAGTTTACCGGTCCAACTAGTACTTTAGGAAATTAATTGTTTCGGTTTCGAATTAGGTATGACAATCTCAAGCCAATAATACTTTTACTGAAGTTAATAAACGTAACCTTTATACATGTATCCTTTCTTGTCTGCTGTCTGTCTAAACATGTTGTCTCCAGGTTCTCATCGACCATAAATCATATTTGACGGACAGACCGTCCCATGCGCCCGCGCAGCTCGTGCCGGGAAGTGATTAATACGGCCACTCCTCCACCCCTGTATGCTAATACCTTTGTCTCGCGCAGGCGATATCCTGTGAGTGGGCACGCGGCAGGTAGGCGATGATGCGGCAAGACTTCCTTCAAGGCGTGTAAATCTTTTGACGCATCTGGCGTGCCTAGGCAATTGTCCGTTTGTGTCTGCGTCTGGACGCTATGAGGGATTTTGATATAATCCTTTACGTCTGGATGTAACTTATGTGCAAAATTTCACTATTTCTAAGGCTCTCATATTATGTATGAATTCAAGAGTTGGTTACTAAGCTTCCGAAATTCATTGTTTTTTAGATTATTTTTTTACTTTATAATCATGTTATCGGAACCGGATTGCCGGAACATGTCTGCTGTTGGATATTATATTATATGCCTACACAATCTTTGCCACTCAGAACGGTGGTCCTGTCCTGTGCCACTCGAATCCATTTTTCTTGTCGAATTTTTATCTCTATTCGTAATTTATACGCAGAATAAGATTTTCAAGAAACTTCCACAAAATTTCCACAAAATTCAAAAAAATCAAAATTCATTCAGTTATTTATTTAGCAAATCGGCTACATAGGGGCACTTTTACAAGTCAGAAAAAGAATTTACCAGTCCACAACTACTTCAAGAGAATGCATGAGCATCTAAATATAAATCAAATGGGGTCTCTAATGAAATAATAAATTCCCTAAAGTACGATTCAAATGTGACAAACATTTGAATCGTACTTTCGTAATTTTCGTAGATAAGTGATTATCTACAAAAAAGTCTTATAGTATTACTTAGTTTTCATTTTCCTTAACCACTTCATTAGTTTCTGCAACGTCTCTATTACAATATTTCTCCGTTCGTCCTCGAGCCTATTTGTTCGTTTCAGTTCCCGTTCTTTTGTCAACAGAACTATTGCACATTTGCTGTAATTACCCTCCCCACCGCATTAGTTGGCTTAGTTACTTACTTTATTAGCGGCAGATTAGATGTTAGCTTTTCATTGCGCGTTATTGTCTTTTAAAAATTAGTTTAAAAAAAATAGTTAAAGATAATTAAAATATTGTTGAAAAAATTGTTAATAAGAAGTTAGAAGTAAGTGATGTTTGTTTCTTTCTTTTGGCACATGTGGTGACCTTCTGTAATTGATAAGACATTTTGATCTTAAGAATGTATGTAAAAACAAACAGTGAAACAGTGTACCTACTTATTGTTGAAGGTTCTAATAAATAAATAAATAATAACAGGAAAACTTTTGTACATTAACAATGGAGTTCAAAATTTGATGGTATGGTGACGGGTTTTTAGAATGTCTATAAATATTTTTATTGGTAACTTAATATTGTCTTAATGAGAGCTGACATAGGTTCTGTGGTTAGAAAGAGCCATAAGTCTCTGTTAATGATGTCGATGGTGACCTTAAAAGTAGAGAACAATATTTATCAAGTACTAGTACATCAATATATAATACGATGATAAAGCAACGTTAAAAGTAGTTTATGTAACTGCTATATAATAAAGGTCCTTAAAACACGAGGGTGTTTTCTTTCATAATAATATAGCACGAGCGTTTTAAGACCTAATTCTGTACAGTGGCACACACAACTTTATCTACACTCATTTTATAAATCCTCTAAGGTGCTTCAAAATCTGTCCACAAATGGCGGCAATTCGAATACGTCAGCGTCTCGCATTCGATTTTCAAAAAGCATAGACTATAGAGCCGACTTTTGAATTTGGAACAAATTTTCATTCTGTCTTGACTGAAGAATATAGGCGGGCATTGCTGTTCGAAGATGTTCGAAATCTGAACGTCATTACAGCATCAAATCCGATTTTCTAAAATGAATTTTACTGTATGACCACACATAGGAAATCGTCTTTGACAGAACTCGCTGTCATAACGGATGTCATTACCTCCGATTTTTGAACGCATAATAGACGATTTACATAAAAATCTCATCGAGAATTTTCAAAGTTTTTATTTTATTTTATTCACTTGTAAAGCCGCAATGGACTCTTCTATTCGGTAATCATTAGTTGCTAGTCTCCTCCGCGGGCGGCGGGTGTCAAACCTATCATTACGCCGTTATTAACCAGGGGCGCTGCGGCGAAAAAACGCACAATTTCGCCATACATTGTGAATGGGGAATTGGGCGAGGACAAATTGTAAAATTGCATGGCTTTACGACTTAGGACCCCGTTTAAATTTGGACGATTAACTTGATTTCCTTAGCTTCTGTTGCATTGGTACACACTGATGTCATCAAAGTATTTAATTCATGACCCAACTTACAGGAAATTACTTCGAATTTCCAAACTGCAGTATCCTGAAAGTAAAACTACGTCATAACAATGTAGACTTAAAAATTGCATCACTAAAGTTGACACAACATACGTAACCTTTCAGAAGTAGGCAGCAAATAGGTCAGCCATCAGTTGTGCCCCGAATACAGCGTTTTATGCAACTTCATTACAATTTTAGTGCATTGATGTATGGTCTGTAAACAAGAAATTATCGAAATTGGTCAGACACCAAAATGCGCTCGTAAATCGAGCAAGACAGCGAAACTGCATCGGGAGCGGGCGATTATTCAAACTTACAAGTTACAATTACTCGTACTTGAAAATTTCGTTTTTCATACAATCGAGCCAAGTATAACCGGCACGTTTCAATCCTACTTGAAAAATGAGTTGCAGATCGCCGGAGAGAGTTTCGAATCGTGCTTTTTGTCAAGATAGCGATGGGATCGTTCAAGAAATCGAAAACCGCATGATCACATCATCTATATATGTCCATATGCATTATTTTCCACATTCAGTATCTTGACGCAACAAATACCTATAGAACAATTGGAAAATTGAGATCTAAAATGAGGCTTAAAACAGGTATTCTTGGTTATGAAAGACTAACTACCTCACTTTTTAATTTAAAGACAATAGAGGCAAATGGTAACATAATAGTATCGTTTTTTAAGTTGTTCCAATGATGCGTTTGCAGGTAATGATGTTAACTGTTAAGGGTAGGGCAGTCAGTTAAGGGTACTTAGGTACATAAATATTTTCTATGGAAGACACTGGATTTTCTCCGTCACAGATTTAATATCTAAAACACCTTTTTACTATCAATAACTTCAAGTGTCCTAGCTATAAAGTTTTCCCCTTCAATCAAAAGTCGCCTAAAGTTTCTTTCCCGTGCTGTAAAGTGGGAGCAAATTCGCGATCCTAAATCTCCTCTAGCCTGGGGGTGCGATTTGTACCCGTCGTCGGAGCGACCATTTCTCTGGCCCACTTTCTCACAAATCAATCACACCAATTGACATTTTGCCAAAATCATATTTTTCGAAAGCCATTTTGGATCACGCTACTGTGATTGCGGAAAGGTTAAGTTAATGATTAATGAATGCCAATTTGGCCGTCAGAGCTAAGTTACGGTCATCTGTTTCATGCTTAACCGGAGAGTTTATAATTTTGGCATCGGTTTATTATGATTGTGACCCTGTCTTTCATAGTGAAAGATGACCGATCACCGTTACTTGCTCACGTTTCTTACCTTTAGGTATGAGTAATGGAAATTGTGAAATTGAAATTGAATGGAACGTTGTTTTTTTTTTTATAATTTTCTCTAAAATTTGAAGTTAAGTACAGTACACGTAAAATGTCGTCGCACACAACTTTTATTTAACCTGATATGCACTATGCACGAACAAATGCAACTGGAAATTTCAAAATATTTATCTTTTATCACTACTATAATTTTGCCACTAAAATCCGTATTGATAAATGAATAAAAACTTACCTAGATGTTGGGGCCTAGTGAGCCTGTATGAAAATTTCAAGGGCCACCTGGTTATTGCTCTCATACAAAGCTTTTACTAATGTACCTACGCCGCAATGTAAGGAGATTTTCAGTCTATCTAACAATAGTTAATGAGGTACCTACCTGGTCTCTGAACAAATGAAACGTCCACTTCTAAGTGTGGTCATGCTTGACATAGCGAATATTTAATCCAGAAAATGGGCACATTTTAAATATTTGACACGCCACTTTTGTTTCTTCCATCATCATTCGTAAAGGCTCTAAGACAACTAGGATCATTTGACATCGTCAAACCAACACCTGTCAGCGAACAATGCACACAAACCGTGAACCGAACTAATGACTTGGCGAAACACCTAAAATTAAACAAGTAAAAAAATCCAACGATCGATCACCAAACTGAAATAACTACAAGGATGGAACAAATTAAAAGCACAGCATGAGGTGTCCAGAACACGGCTAAAGGCAAATATTAAAGCTGTCAGTTTTGTGTAATTTGAAGGTAGGAAATAAAATATGTTATTGAATGCCGGGATGGGATCGGGATAACGAGGTTTAGTAACGTAATGGATTAAATGACTTTGGTTTATGCGCGTGCGCCGCGGTAACTATCGATTTTGAAACGATATTGCTTTCAATTTGGTGTTTACATTTGATTTGTAAGTATGGTTACTTAATGAATTTGTAGTATTTTTAGTATATTTTTATCATTTCTAACGAGCTAAGCTATAAAAAACAAGTAATAAGAAAATTATGTGTGTTTAAACAAAATAAAACAACTACATCTAAAAATATCCCACAGCTCCTAGTTGCCATTTTAGATTACGGCCTGCATTAGCAAAAAAAAAAATGAAAATCCATCGGAAGTGCCGCCAAATTAAAAGAGAAAATTAGCTATTATTTTTTTTGTTGACCATTAGCTCCACCTGTCACACGTCATCGAATGACGACTCCATCCAAAAATGGCCGAAGCTCGTAATTTTGCCAAATTCGGCTAAAAGCCTTCTATCAGATAGGCCTCAGGTGTTGCCGCGATGATGCGGTAACTTTTTTAATTCGACCAATAAAATAACACAAGTCATGCACTAAATGGTAAGAAACAAACAAAAGAGAAAGAAACGCAGCATCACCGAGACGCGTCGAGCATTGAAATTAACGGTGGGCGTAAACTGATTATTGATATTTTGTAAGGTAAAAAAGTAATCGATGAACAACCTTTGTGATGAAAAAAGCTATTGTGTGGAGTTTAGACGGTTTGGGGTTCCTTGGGATTTAGTTGCAACTAGGTAGAATGATATTAGATACAACTGAAATCGAATAATTCGTACAAAAAATGACTCCATACACGTCAGTTATAGAAGCACTTTACACCCATTCCAACTCAACATAACGTTATCTTTTAAAATTCATAAAAGCAAATTGGATATAATTATTGCATTAGCAAATAGTGACGTCAAGAAGATGCTTGGGAAGACGATGACGACGATTTTACAAGTACGACAAATATTTCTGTTGAAATCGAAAAGATTTAACGTAAACGTTAAATTTAACTACTACTACTACAGCCTATTAGCGTCCCACTGATGGGCCTGTGTGAGGAGAGGCCTGTGCCTCTCCTCATCATGAGAGGGTTTGGGCTATAGTCCTCCCGCGGGCCCAGTGTGGGTGCGGTAAGGTTGAAATCATTCAGTCACATTTAATCAACAACCGTCAAACAGTGACTCCTTGAAAAATTAAATACGTAACAAACTAGGTACGGAACGTATTAACTTAAACAACCCCTTTTGCCAACCTCTGAAAGACTCTAGAACAACAATTCTATTCCAACAGAACCAGTTCACAAACCAGCATAACACTCTTGACTGCACTTCTATCAAAATTAAACGCATAAAAAAATCTGTCCATCAATCAGATCAGCTAACATTTTATTACCCTCTCAATGGCGTCCGTCGCGATCTGTTTTCTCCGAAACCGCTATTTTTCAAAACGAGATCAACTCAGATAATAATCGGATTGATTGGATGCAATTTATTATTGTTGCTATTTAGGATAGTTGGAGATTCAGGTCGGATAACGTAAGCGAAATAGTTTTTACCGTTACTGTATTCGTCTTCCTGGTAAAACCAATAGTGTTGACTGTGGGAGTAGAAAGTTTCAACGAATTGATTTCAACGATGCGTAAGGAATACATTGCAAATTCCATCAGGGTAAGAGACCCGTTGTTTAGATGGTCGTAACACCAATAGCGCTTACGTTGGAATATTTTCAGATTTTTATATATATTTGTGTAATTTTAATGTCTGTTTCTATGACGTCCCATCGATGAGCAAATCAGACCAAGTCTGGAGAAGGGAATGTTACTATTATGTAGTCATATCATTTTCCTCACACCAGTGTCAGATCTCCAATCGCATCAATAATCATCGTCACTTTTGAATGAACAATTTAGACACATCTCAAAATATCTATACTATCTCGAAGTACGAGTTAAGTTTATCTGGGTGTTAGGTGTCTCATTACTCAGTTTTTCTGGAAAGCTTATCTCAGGCATTGAACTTTCCAAAATTTCTAATAATAAAGTGAGGTATATACAGCAATTATAAGTGGAATACATTTTCTCCTCGGGTTGTTAATTTTAATGAAAACCAACGAGATGGATGAATTGAAGCGACAAGCACGAGGCGACATCGACTTCGGTTTCGCACCTTGTTTTCGAGTTTCGTGTTGAAAAGACGGGAAAATCACAATGATGGATATTATTAAATACGGTGTCATACACCTACGCAAAGACAGCAACATTTTAGATAATATCAACTGATGGCGTGTTTGAGCCCTGCATGTTCTTAAAACGTCTGAAATGCAAAAAAAATATCATTTGATAAATTAGCGCGGTCAAATAAGAGTATCCTTTTCCTTCATTAGTTAGATCGTTGCTGTAAAGTATTTATGTGATTTTATATACATTCATAATTACCTCAATATTTTTTTCTTTCACAGTAGACCAGTGGACCGCACCAACCGAACATTGCTCGTCGTACGCCGTATAATATTATAAAGCAACTATGAATGAACCATCTTTCAATCAAATCACAAATCAGTACCGAATACATGAATGGTCCAACTCATGAATGGATCGCATGAAACTTTATTGACGTACATATTATGTGCTACAATGAACAAAACACCTTTGACGTTACTATTGTAAAAGTCAGAAGCGTTTCAATTTCACACTTACCACGCAGACCTTACGGTTCTACAAAAGACTCACAAAGGTAAATTCTATTCCGGTATTTACGTGTAAAGATTTTAGTTTTGCTGTTTGATATTGAGCTCAGGAGTTTAAATATGAAGGTTGGAAATGGAGTGGTGATAAAGAATAAGTAAGTGACGAGTCATCGCAACAAGTACCGAGTGATGAAGATGGTGTCCGATAAACAGCTACACGAGCCACAATAGTTTTTTACAGATTAGTAAATCCAATGAAAGAGTTTTGTTGGGCAATATGAAAAAGATGCTCAACAATAAGTATCTATTAAATCTTGAAGCCCAGATAAGAGGAATACAAAGTCGACGGTATTAAATTGAAATAAACACTGTTAAAAGACGTTACGTTTTTATTAATTTAGTTCAGTTCATTAAAACTAAGAAGTTAAGTAAATTTTTTCAATGTACCTATTTTATATATTTTATTTCTTTTATTAGTTTTTTTATATCACCATTTTTTAGATCTAGTAGGTTTGCGACGCTAAGTCCTAGAATATATGCAGAATCATTCATTGGAATTAATGACGATAGAGCTACACAAAAACCGTAGGTAGAAAAACCTTCGTGCATCTTTTTTTTCTGCAATGGGATAAATTTTTGCTTGCCTAATTATTATTTTTGTTTCCTGTATTATTGAACAGTAGTTTTACTTTGTCACTATGGGCCGGTAAAGATGTAATGCAATTTGTACTTATTAGAGCTGTGCACACTGTACAGTTCGGATGCAGTTGCTTTGCAGATTTCATAGTGATAATCGTTCAAATGCAGACCGTCTGTACCGGCCGTAACTGTTGACTATTAAATATGCGATCAGGATCTCAAGGGAGGCTCTAAGGCGATGATGACTTGAAATCGGAATGTCATGACCATCGATAAATCAAGCCAGTCACCTCGAGTGACAATCAGCGAGCGCTGATTTTATCGGGGATTACTCGAATAGGCTTTGAGGGGATAGGTTGTTAAGAGGTTTATGATATTGGTTCAGTATAAACTTTAGAAGACCTAGAATAGATCTTGTTTAGGTACAATTCTTATTGTGTCGTTCTGAAGTTAAAGGTACCACATTGTCGGTAGTCGATAAGGCGCTACCAGCATAATAATGCATATTGGAAATTGGCCTTATTCACAACAGACAATGTACAGTACCTTTAGCTTGTTTACTACATTAAATGACATGGTTTTTCTTTCGATCATCTATGGAATCATCTGAATAAGTATGTCATGATATTGACTGCATGATATATCCAGCAGTCAACTTCTTTCGGTGGATATCATGAGATACTTATAGACCTCCCCAAGGCTTTCAGGCCGCTTTCGTGCCACTCGTATCCACTCAATTACCACTACTTCAACCTGGACGTCGCTAAATCTTGTTGGAGGTCTACCAGACAGCTTGACCCTGGTTCGCGGACGCCATTCAAGAATTTTCTGACTTTGGCTATCCATCTATAACTGACGGAGTTTTGCATCAACTCGGTTAGGTACACAAAAGTTTTTTTAAAGTCAAGTCAGTCAACAGACTAACAAAAGCTTCGAAACATCATGGTTGATAAACGCTTAATGTAGATATTAAGGAAGTTTCATCATGATTACATATAATTATCGTCTTTGGCCATCGTGACAAACGCTTGCGTTGGCGGGCAATCAATTGATTCCTCATGCCCAAAACCCCCCATAACCTGTAATCAGGGCCGTGTCACAGACACGTGGTGAACAATACCGTCGTGTGAGGCGACTTTTTGTTTCCGCCCTGCGCGCGCGTCTACGAAGGTACGAAACGTTTTGGTATTCTCTTTACAGATTGTCGGGATGCGGATGTACTAAGATTATAAACATGACTACGTCTGGGAGACCCTTTTAGGGAATGTATATTGTGAAGATCGGTGTTTACCTACTGTCTTTCAGGCAACTACTTAGGTTTTAAAACTACGTCCCCACCTTTTACTGATTTTTTTTGTGGAAAATAATAGTTTTCTCGGTGGTTTAGTCTAAGACTTCGTAGTAACTCTTTGTTACAGTTCTTCAATATTATTATTTTTTTGCCGTTACGCCATGATCTGAATTTGTTTTTTTGTTTTGTTTTGTTTTTAGCCTTTCAAATCTTATTCATTAGGTTGTTATGTAATGTCATATGGATATAGTTCGTCAATGTTCACTATCATTCATTTATTAATCTACTTTACAAGTCCTAAGCTAAAAGTTATAAAATGCCAATCCATCGTCTTCTAACATCGTGGTTCGCATTTTGTGAGGTCGCGCCGATGTCGCGACGAAGGCTACAATTAAACGGCGCGCGCGCACCCCTTCATTACCTGCATTGTTAATTGAAACTCGCTAATTTATAGAGCCAACCCGGCCAAGGGTCAGCCTGTGCTCAATACATTCTGCATAAGATGAAGATGTCTACATAAAAGGAAATCTGGTATCTGGCATGTCTAGTAAATCTGATCCTTGTACATAAATAAGTTTATACAGTTATTTTTTTGAAAGATGTTGTTATTTTCCGCCGTTCCGAATGTTGTAGTTTCAGAAACGAAACAAGTAACTCGATTAAAAAAAATACAACGGTTATATTGCTGTGTCACTGTAGTATTCTTTTTTCACGATTTCGCTGATACACATCTCTTAGCCTATATGCCAAGTGGTTTCTAAAATATCTCCAGCTAAAGAAAACAAATTGAAAAATTAGCTCAATATAAGCAAAGGATCCAATTCACACGTCGAATCAATAACAATAAAGTGAACAAAAAAAAATCGATCAGCCATACAAACCGGTCCCCTGATAATAGGTTTCCCCGAACTAGGCTGAGTAATGGCAGAGGAAAGTTTTTTGCGGACAAATAGTCTCAAGGAGAAATTAATTTGACAAGGTCCGAACGACAAGTATTAATTTATTAGGACGGGAAAAAATGTCGAGGGAGAGAATTATTTAGGGAGTTAAGGTCCGATGTAACGATCGTGTTTGGGAATGTGGCAACTACGATATTTAGTAGTAGTATTAGCTACAGGTAAAGCCGTGGTGGCCTAGTGGTTTGACCTACGCACCTATAAATTTACTTATGTGCGAAAATGAGTTTGAATTTACCACTAAGCTTTTTGGTGAAGGAAAACATCGTGAGGAAACCTGCATGCATCTGCGAAGTAATTCAAAGATGTGTGAGAAGTCCCCAATCCGCACTGGGCCCGCGTGGGACTATAGCCCAAACCCTCTCGTGATGAGAGGAGGCCTGTGCCCAGCAGTGGGACGCAAATAGACTAGTAGTAGTAGTAGTAGTAGTAGTAGTAGTAAAGGTACACACTGGAGAAAAGGTGTTTTAAAAATATAATCCAGTAATTAACATTCTAGCGAATACGTTGAGCATACAGACACAAACTAATAGTTTATTTATACATAAATCAAATTGGCCAACATCTTGCTGAATAAATATTTTCATTTTCATTTTCATCTGGTTCACCTGGATTACTTTTAAAAGTTCCGAACTCAAAGTTCATTTAAAAAATCTGAAGATATGCTGTCTTATTGTGTCCCTCTACGACGAAGACGGGACGACATGAATATGATATTACGGAATTAAATAAGCCATTCCACTATTTGACGAGTTGTATTTGTAAGTATGAAGGTGAAGACAATCTGATTCATCCATTTTGCCGAAAACAAGCACTGTTTGATTTTCCTCAATCGGAGATCATGACGCCCTCAACCAGGAAAAATATTGGTTGTAACGGAATAGTTAGTTCATAATGACATCAGAAGTATCGAAGGGGGCCGCGACGCCGAATCAAATAAAGCCGCGATAAATCCACGTCTGGGGTAGTTTATGCTGCTTTTGGGACCTTGAGGCTGTTAAGAAGTTATTTATGACGTATTTTGTGAAAAGGAACGGTTTTTTTTTTATTTTGAAAGATGTCGATGCGTTTTGATACAGTCTGATTATGGTGTTTGAAAATCAAAGTAGCGTGGCTGAATTCATTATTATTTACCAATCTTAAGAAATATTGTTGAAAAAATTACAAATTGTATATCACGGGCACTCTTGTAAAAGTTCAATTTGGGGCTGGCCAGTTATTTATTTGCTGGCAAGGTTTTTTTTTTGAGAAGTATAGCAAATACAAAGCACACTACGTTATGTTGCTTCAGTAAACAATTTATTATTAAGAGCCTACTTTGTCCCACTGCTGGGCAAAGGCCTCCCCCCACTTTTTCCACCGTTCTCGATCTTGAGCGCCATCTGACCAGTCCTTTAAATAGGAGTCTAGTTCTTCCCGCCATCGCCGTCGAGGTCTGCCACGTAAACAATAGGATATTATAAAAAAATCTTTTTCTTACTCTTATGTCTATTCAGGCACAAACAGACAATTAAAACAGGCGCAGTCCACCACTGGTCGTTCGGAACGCCGCAAAAACTTTATAGCTAATAAAGTAAATACGCGTCTCGCACGCACGACCGCGTCCAGGCCGGCTGGAGGCGCCCAAAATTAAAGTGCGCTTTTTAAAAGCAGCAATCTCCTCGGTCATGGACGATAAAGTCGCTGCGTGCCGATTGCGGTGAGGCGCTACGTGGAGGGTTTAGGGCTCGCGGGGACGCAGCGGGCCGCACGCGGGATTGCAGCAGAGTCTTTGATTAGATTTCGGTTATTAGAACAGTTGTTTGTGGTCCATTGATCTTATCTGTTTAGTTGAGATCGTGAAAATATTGCTTGTCAAACACACGTAACAGAAATCACAAGTCTATAATGAAGACATAGCCATTAGAGTGTTGCAGCTCTACATCTAATCCCAAAGAGGGGCATATCAGTTCGACTAATCATGAGTAGTAATTCTATCAGAGATGTAACCGCATTTATCTATGACTAATCTTTTTTGTCGTGTTCGTATTTAGTCAAGAAAAGATTTATATGATTCGTTTTTCTCACTGATAACTACACATTCTTAAATCCAAGATGGACAGCAAGTTACACACATTACTGAAATTAAACGTCTTACCGTTTTCCTTGATTGGACCAGCGTAGTCTACACCGGGCCTAAGATGGTTCAGCGCTCTGGAGAAGGACTCATTCACAATTAACAGCGTTAATGGCTCGAGGAGTTTTCTGCTTAGCCAACGGCTTTACGCTCCTGTTACGGAAGGAACAGCTTGCTGGCCTGGCGGTTTCATCTAACCCCTCTCGCGCAGAGAGTCGGGAGTTCAAATTACAACACTGAGTACTGCGCTACTGAGTGCCCAAAATTCAAATTCAATTCAATCATTTATTTAGCAAATTCGCCACATAGGGGCCTTTTACACGTCAGAAAAAGAATTTACCAGCGCTTCCTAGACCCATTGCTTGAGAAGAAGCGCCGCAACAAACTCAAGCAGAAGGCAAAATTTCCACAAATTGAAATTAAGTCATCTCAAATGGCGGTATGAGTAACGTCGAGGCCGTTCGCGTATTTCGTCTGAAATGATGATGAAGTTTACTTCTCTCGAGCATAAAAAACACATCTTGGTCCCTTTAGCCCTGACAAGATCGGTGCTGGGTGGTGGGAAGTTATAGATTCTCATACGATTAATGTTACCCACCCACTGACCACAAGAAACCTAAGTACGTTTAAGCAAAGATTGTTAGAACAATGCCGCAAAACGATTATAAAAATCTCCAACTGCAACAAAAAATAACAATTGAAATCACCTTGTCACATTAGAATCGTGTTGTGGGGTGCAACAGTTGTGAGTGACGCGGCGGCTTATTGCGGCCGGCGAGGGGTTGTGGTCCTGTTCTAAAGTTTGTTGCGGCGGCTGACAATTTCGAAGTGATTTCCAAATGTAATGGAGTATGATTGGACGTGTAGTCTGTGAGTGAACATCGTTAGACAAACAGACAAATTCTGGAGGAGAGAGAAGGAGGTCTGTAGCAAGGAAGGTATACAATTTGTTTTTAGAAAAGGTATAAAAAAAGCAAGGCCTTTGTTTGTTAGATAACTAATTCACAAATTAGAACCCTCTTCATGAGAGGGGTTGGTCAAACCACGGCTCTGAACTGCAGTGTCATCACTAAAATAACTTCGTGTCTTCATGTCAAAATAATTGACATTTCCGCCATCGACATCATTGATGTCATAAGAAATTGGTGACAACTAGGTGACAACATCAGAGTAATACTTTAGCCACAAAATTATTCTAAGTGGAACAGCTAGGTATCTAAAGCGTGCCACATTTTTTTTAACATTTATATAAAGTATCTACAGGGAAGGTAAAATGGCTGTTAGCGCTGAAATGTCACGAGAAAAGCCTTTACCGATTTTCATCCAAAACTTTTTTCACGCCAATAGTTTCCCAGGAATTCGAATTTCACATTGCGTTAACAACGCCAGCCACCCCACGGCGTGGATGCGTGAAGAATGGCGTCGCGTCGCGTCACGTCGCGTCTCCATCCATCATGGTGACGTCACCGTATAATGTGATTCCAACAAGCTGCTACAGGAAGCTAAGTATATATGCATATTGTGTGCTTTGAGGTATAGTCGCTATCAGATATATGAAAGAGAACCTATTGTGAAGACGTTAGTGTATGTTTAAAATACTGATTTACCCACTCTCTTACCATGAATGTAAAAGTAGAATAACCAATTACCTACAAAACCTTACGTATCATGACACCGAATTACTTCTTCATGGAACTGGTGATTGATTGTTATACTTATATTAGATTTAGTATAGATTTAGTTTACTTCAGTTCATGTAAATTAACTTAACCATTACTAAGTAAATTTAATATAAAACAACTTAACATTTAACTCATTACTTATTATAAGATACTGTAACTTACTTTTCTTAGTTATCTTGCTATTGAACTGTAAACATCGTATTCTTTTCCTTCTACTGTAAACAACTGCGACACAGTTTTATACTAATGCAGTTGTTTATGAATTGTGTAATCATGCTCGTTTTCAAGTTCAATAAAAAATATTATTATTATTATTATTAAATATTTTTGATCACCTTGTTTGGTTTTATCGTTGTTCGCTCACTAAGTTTATAGGTAAGAATAATTTCGTTGGAAATGTCCTTCCTATTTTCCTGACTTAAGTTACCTTCTTATTTGAACTTTTATGCAATAAGGAAGTATCTTTTTCATTTTTTTTTCAGGAGCAGCATAGAAAGAAAATATTAGGACTTAATTTACACACACACACTCTCTCTCTCACTCTCTCTCTCTCACTCTCTCTCTCTCTCTCTCTCTCTCTCTCTCTCTCTCTCTCTCACACACACACACACACACACAAATATGTTGATTTTATGCAATGGTTAAGGAGATAGAACAAAACCCTATCAAAAAATGGAAAATGATTATTGCATGTAAAAGTACCAATTCGCCTAAATTCATGCAACTCCTAATCTACCTCATTCAACAAAAAATAAAAACAAGTGAACCGACATTAGCGTGCACGGTGCGGTTGTAGCTCGCATGGCGGACGGTTGTAACGTGGTTGTAACTCGTAAACTGGGAACTTAACGCATTACGCGCTGTTTATACACCGCGAGGTTGTTGATGGCTCAAACTTTGTATGGATGGGCTTTGAATGGGGTTTTGCTGTTGACGGTTGTGATTTTGCTTTGGTATATGATGTCAGTGTTCTTATTACCTAAGTTTATCCAAAACAAAGGGAATGGAATCTTAGAGTTTTTGACCACCGCTTTTCACTCAAAATGCCTTGGTAAGAGTCTTAGTTCGCATCTGTAAGTAACTATGTGCGTAATTTAATTGATTAAGGTTTGTCATGAAATCGATAGACATATGCTATCTAATTAGCACTAAGATTTTAGGTAAAACATCGTGATTAAACCTGCACCTATACACTTAACTATAATACTTCAGCCATCCAGACCCTTTCGTGATAACACGACGTCTGTGCACAGGAATGGCAATTATCTAATTCGGTCGAGATATTAGTTGAAGCTGGCAATAGGTATATATTATACGTCACACTACAACCGTTATTGCTATGATTTTCCATTCTGATCCGGCTACTAGTGTTGGTAAAGACTCAAGTCTATGCAGTCTTCATTTCTAAGACTCAACTCGGTTTTTTTTTAAATCAAATAAAATCAATCATTTATTCAGCAAATTGGCCACATTGGGGCACTTTTACACGTCAGAAATGAATTTACCAGCGCTTCCTAGACCCATTTCTTGAGACGAAACGCCGCAAAAAGAAGACCTTTTTTTCAAAAATGCCATTTGCAAATTCACATTACATTTGCATTGTGTATAATATATATATAAAGGTACGCACTAAAATTACATTAAAGAGATGTAATAGTCGCTAACTAAAACATAAAACTAAGATCTTAGAGATGTGTAGTCTTGCAAGGGTCCAGAAAAAAAACCAATAATAATCATAATGGGGTTAGCCTCATTCTAGAACTCTATTCATTTAATTAAAGCTCGAGTTTCTTTAGACTTGTTTGGGATTCGAGTCTTTTGCAAGAGAGTAGAGTCCTTTATAGAGACTGCTTGTTTTGTTTAGTATTTGATCAACTCCGAATTTTGATGAAGACGATTCTGTTGTCATAGACACTTCAAAACTGAGTCATTATTATTAGACTCTAGTTTTTTAAGCACGCTTACAGCTTTAACTCACGACTCGTCAATTGACTCTGAAGACTTTTCAGCTCTGGAGTCTCGTAAATATGAGTCGAGCTCCTTTTTTTAAGACTTGAAAGTCTTAAAAAGTCTTTGCCGTCACTATCCCTAACGAACAATAACCGACCGCGGATCCGAGGGCGTATTGACACAAGTGCTGCCAAACGGTGCCAACCCTTCGCATTGTCTCGATGCCGACTAATTAACTTAGCTACTGCCTTGTTCTGCGTGATTGCCTGGGTCTGTTTAATCATATTACTTTACATGGAATAAAAATATGTCTAGTGATTTAAAGGCGCAAGCTGAACGAAAGGAACGTTAAAGTTGTTTGAGAAGAAGATAAATACTCGCTATATTAAAGGCTTACTTCATATCTTTGGGTGTTCTACAGATATTAGATTACCTACCTGCTATAAAGTGTGATTTTCTACGGAAACATATTCATTTTCGTTTTTCATGTTATTGTCAAAATGTTCCTTCCTTTTTGTCAATTTAGAGGCCGAGATTTTTAGAGCATGTTTGAACCTTTTCATGTTTCATATGTGAAATTGTACCTACTTATTTCACAGATTGGCATTTGGGCTGCATTTGCACTTTTGCATATCAGTTTTCATTTCTGCCAGAGTTGAAAGTCGAATATTTAAAAACTGTCATTTTCATCGGTTATAAACCATTTATTTACGCAACAGCTCAACACTGGTAAACCCAACTTCGGAATTAAATAACTACGTTAAACATCGACAAAAGTTCCCGATGTTCCTATTACGGGTGGATTAGCGCGCGTATTGACCACATATGGCGCGTTCCCCTTACGGCTTTAAAATTAGCCACTCTCGCCTATAATTGTAATTTATCGAAGCGTACATGTGTCGTTTATGGGGGCTTAAGGTTGAAGGTGTATTGTTGGACTGATCGAAGAACCATTTGGAATAATTTTATAAGAAGTCAACGTCAAAGAGATATTATTAACACTTAATTGGACTTTCATAAAATGACGTCGATCTTACGTCAAAGAGATAATTGCACGTGAGTAAAATTCAGTATTTCAGTCCGATTACCTTGTTTGAGAGGAGAAACTTTATGGCATCATGGCTACTCATATAGGCGCAATTTTGAAAGAATACAGATTGTTATAAGGAACAAGTTGATTTTTGTAAAATAATTTACATAAATAAGAACACACGTGCCTTAACTTCTCCAATAAACAGTATTCAAAAAGTGATGATGACACACTTAAAGCAGCATAAGTACATTTTTATTATTCGCTTGTACAGCTTGTTAAAATTGCAGCTATACCTAGCTTAAAATAATGCCGCTAGTTAGGTGTTCAAACTAATAATGAACAAAAATCTGTTACTAACTCGAGCTTATTGCAATATTCCAAAAAATGTACCTACCTAACCACCATACCCTTTTGCTTGTTACCGGTGACTACTTACTCGTACAATGTAAGTACTTAAATTTAAAATCACCCTAAAAATATGGCACGTCATTCAAAATACCCAAACCGCAGCAAGTCAATTCGAACCAAATATTTGCTCTTCACGTCCAAATGAAGCATTCTTCAAGCCAAAAACTGCAAGAATAGAGCAATTTGTTTACACTAGAAACTAGTTACCCATCGGCATTGTTGGTTAAATTAGTATTTTTTATTCGCGGCGTGACGAAAAGGGTGGATTTTGATCGCGTACGCACATTGCTCACTAAATTTAAACACGACCACAGTATAAAAAATCTCCCAATACATTCGCTTCTAACAGACAGTACGTAAATCCAAAGGGTTGTAATTCGTTAGTCTGTGCGGTGGGTGATCGTAGTGCAGTGCGCACGCGTCGACAAGCGTGCCGAAAGCTGTGTGCAACCCTTCCCGATCTGTGGTCGAGGGATGCGCTGAATGTGGACGCCATAGATTTGATACTTTTGTGTAATTAAACATTTCAGTAATTTTTTGGATAGTAATATTAATACTCGTACGTTGCAAGCTGAAATTACTGACTAAAATTTAGCCATAAAAGCAATGCTATCTTGCTATCTAGGACACGAACGGAGCGAGATATTATTAAAGAATGGCTTCTTCTAAATATGTAGTAGTATTTTTCTGCACGTAGCTACGTCGCCGTTAGATCTACCTACGTAGGTACATAAGAAAAAAGTGGCTATTCTCTCTACGCCTTTAGAAATTACCAGTGAGAAAATGTATGAATCCGAAGTTTTTTACTAAATCACTGAGTCTACCAAGTATCAAGAGACCCCGTCCTCGCAAACCGACCCCACGTGCAAGCGTGAAATTCGTACAATAAATGCCTTTGTGTTGCGGCGCCTGTTGACTCCGCGAAACGAAACAATACCTAGTTGGAGCTGTTATGCAATATTTACTGAGAAAAATCTGTAACAGAGAGACATTTTAGAAAGGCAGAATTCATAATTTGAAAGATAAATCAATATTCAACACTATGTACTAGCTAACTACATTTACAAGTCAGTTTTGAATCTACCATCTAAAATTTTCAAGTTTAGTAGCAATACACTTACGTTCTCTCTTTACAACTAAGTATCTGAGCTAATCCTCATACGAATCCTCTAGTTACTTACGCTATGGTGAAAGAAAAGTCTAATTCGCTGCGTCTGATCAAGTGCTGGTCCCTCATATGTAGATCGCAGCCATTCTTTGACTTTTTCAAATAATTTCCTATAGTTCGCGCTCTGTCCTTTGTTTTACCTGATCTATCTAACTAGGTAATTTTGATTACCTTTGAAATTGTATGGATATCTTCAAAATTAACTCAGTTTCTATGTGTAAGTAAAATTTAGGCTAACAGCTGTGTACCTACTAATTTGTTAAAAATAATTATTGGATACTTCCTACAGTTAAGTAGGTATTTCGCTTACCGTCAAATGTTCGCTCGGGGCGTTAGTGGACCAAGGTCGGTCAGAATTACTATTATTGATAATTATAGCAAACGCCTCTGCTTATAGGTTGTAGTTATATTTGGGATGTGTATGGAGTTGTAATAACCGTATGAGTAAAATATAAAAAAATGTAAAAAATTGGCCAATTTATTTCTCACTAACTCAAAAAGTAGTTTACAAAAAGTCAAGTCTGCAGCCAAACTAATATTACAAATGCAAAAGAAGCTCGCTGTTTGTTCCTTATTTACGTTTAATCCGCTAAACTAAGCGAGATGAAATTAAAGATATTATTTTGAGGCTCTGGAATAGTTTTACCAAAAAAATCAGTGGTTATCTATGGGGCTGAAAATATATTTTGTTCAAAATCAAAATATTTATTCAGCAAATAGGCCACATCTGGGCACTTTTACACGTCACATTTAAAGGAATTTAACAGGTGATTCAAGCTGTGAACCACCGGTCAGATTTATTGTCAGGTCAATATATGCATTTTATCATGTAATGTTGTTAGCGACGCAACCTACATGGTGTATTTACTACATGGTGTACGACTGCGCTAGAAGGAGGGTTATGTTTTTGGAGTGTATGGAAGTAAGTATGTATGTATGTATATTTCTTTGGCACGCTCTGTAGCCTAAATGGCTTGATGGATTTTAGCATGCGAGATGTCGTTAGATTTGTCGTAATAATTGTGAGAGTGACACTGGGCATATCATAATTACAAAAAAACAAAATGGCTGACTTTGGAGGTACTTTAAACGTTTCCAAAAATATATTTTTTGTCAAAATCTGTCGAGTTACAAAAATATATAATGTGACATCAAAAGTTTGTTTGCAGTTGGGTACCTATGTTTTTTTCAAAAATCGAGTTATAGCACTATTGTAATGTTGACATATGGAACGTGAAACAAAATATATTGTATTGTCTTGTCATCCTGCAACCCAGCTCACTACAAATGTCCTAGTGCATTTAGTCCTAGTTCCTTTATCCAGAAAACGTCTCTTTTTTATACCAATGGTATAGACAAATGAGCGCACAGCCCACCTGAAGGTAAGTGGTCACTGCGGCCCATGGACACCGTAATCCTATGATCCCCCATTAAGAATTCATAAGATCTCGAATGCGTGCCTACCCTGAGGCCTAAGATGGAATGCCTATGTGACAGAAATTTCACCGGCTGCCTTAACCCCCTACCGAAACATACAACAGTGCGAGCACTGCTATTTGGCGGCAGGTTAATGGGGAAAGACGGTTGTACCACCCCGGACGGACCCAGCACCAAGTCCTACCATCAACAAAACACGTTTTGGCTATGGACGGTTAAAATTTGACAGTTGGCAAAACGAGGCGTCTTGTGGATATAGGATCCGGGCCTTAGTCTATACTTACTTCGCAAAGTTCCAGTACCAACTCGCCCAAGGCAATAATATGGGATCTCTGTTGTCAGCTCTATGCAATTACGGCATGTTTGGGTTTACAATTAGGTATAGCGTAATTATAACATTGGGTGAAGGCGTCGATAAATCCTCGATAGACCGTAGGCTGCGCGGGCGCGGGCGGCGGCTATGGCGGGTGCGGCAGTCGGGCGGGAAAATAAACGTTATTATTTAATATATAATATAATAATATAATATCAGCTATTTTGTGGTGCGCGTACCGCGGCCGCTGCTGGAGAACATCGAGAGTGCTGACTTCTGGCCGAAGGGTGTCGTGTTTCGACGGTTCCGGGGCAACCTACCGAATCCTACACCGGAGATGACGATGCAGTGGAGCCACGCCGTTTCGTCGCCTAAATAGTTTTATTTGGTTTCATGACGCATTGGTGTTAATTGTAATGTCATGTTAAACTTTTATAAATAAATATAATATAATAATAATAATAATGTATAATGAAAGGGTAAATTTTCTCTCTTTCTAACTGTCAGTCTGTCTGTTTGTTATAGTTAATCTCCGGAACTACTGAACCGATTTGAATGCAGTTTTCAAAGGTTGATAGATCATCATTTGCATATAAACTATGTTTGATCAAAATTGGATACAACTAGTTAAGTGATATCATAATCATTTCACCTGAAGGATCGGATTTCTCTATATAAGTATTTATATCGTTGTCTAGCACCCATAGTACAAGCTTTGCATACCTATAGTTTGGGGCTAGATCAATATGTGTGAAATGTCCCAAGATATATATTTTTTTTATCTGCACTCCACGGCTGAACCGCTGAAAGACTCGCTGAATTTGCCGAATAGATTGGTCATGTACTACAGATTCCCAAGACCATCAGCGGGTTGTCGCTACATTTTGTTCTACGTGATCTGTTCCTTGCTGGATGGATGGATACGCAAATCTGACTCCAAATACTCAAAAATGTGAAACTATGAGCCGCAGCCGGAATTATTTAAATAAAACTAAAAAAGATATGCACGTACATATTGTTCGAGTGATTGAGATAGACAAGATGGCGGCGAAAGTCCCCACTCCCGCGCGCCTGTCATCGCGACATTAGTGATGTGCCGCGACATCATCTAAATCTTATTGGCGCTTAATCGATGAATGCCAGCTGTGTGCACGAAAAAATATGAAGCAATAGTAACGTTCCGCCTGGGCCTAGCGCGCAAGCGTTAAGCGTGACGTTATCACGTAAAATTATCGTCCGTAAACCAACTTTACCAATTTTTTTCACCTCAAATACACGCGAATACAAAGACAATGTTAATATTTAACTCAATTCCATCTTCCACTCGAATACTAAAATAACCCCAGGTTTCTTTCACTTTTGTAGTACCTTCCGCTGCTACCACTTACGCAGATATATGCCAGACGCCCTCAACGTCGAAAGGATTTATAACACTCGAGGGACGCTACGGGGTTGTATGCCATGCTTAGCGAAAAATTTACGATTGCCATTGATATATTCAAAAAAAAGCAAAGATAGTATTGATTTGCCTTATAGGATTGAGAATTTTAATGGAAATAGTTTTTACTTGTTATTTTCAAAATTCAATATTTTTATTTTTATATTTATGTGAAGTCCCCAATCCGCACTGGGCTCGCGTGGGGACTATAGCCCAAACCCTCTCGTGATGAGAGGAGGCCTGTGTCCAGTAGTGGGACGCAAATAGGCTGTAGTACCTAGTAGTAGTAATATTTTTTTTTACATATATACTACTTACCCGCAAATTTTCATATCAAAATTATGTGTGTAACTACGAAATGTAATCTACTATGCATTGAATTATTTTTTGCATAATACTCCACGTCAATTAAGTAACATCACGAAAACAAAAACGCCGTTAGTTTTACCTTCGCTACAATTCCATGTGTTGCATAGAAACTGAAATTAAACCAGATTGAAAATGTGGTATTACTTTTATACGAAAGTCTTCGTCCTGTAGGTTGGAAGAAACATGTTTCAGATCCAACGTTACCCGTGCTAGGGGCGCGATATGTTTCAGTTAGGCAGCGGGAAGATTTACCGCGGCTTGATATATGCCTCTGATTCCGATTATTTCTGAATGTTTGATGCCATGTTTATTGTTTTGGTGGTTTTCTCGAATTAGACATTTTGGGGTCGCTTTGATTTAGTATTCTTGAAATAAAACACAAGGTACCGTATTTGAAAAGGGAAGAGAATAATAAATATACGTACTTGTGAATGAATAATCTTAGCCTAGTATAATATTCTAGTCTTTGATCTTAGCAACTTGTCGGCATCATTGACATGTTTCCTTCCTTTCAGACTCTCTTTTTCAGACTTCCTATTAAGCATAATGTCTTTATCGACATGTGGAAAAATAATGTCGGTAGATTTACCAGGTAGGTAATTAAAAAAAATCAATTTAATTTCAAAACAGTGGGTATTCAATAATTTATTTCAGCAAATTGTCCTACGTTACGTGCACTTTTATCAAAAATAAATCAGTGTAGTTAAAAAAAATCTGGTTAGTCTAGATTTAAAGAAAGTTTTAACAGTGTACGAGACAATGTGATTAAGATATATGAAGTTTTATAAAGGTCAAGCTTTTAGCTAAAGTGTTCATTTCGCACTTCACATATTATATTCTATTTTTTTTTGAGCTTATTATTACTTCACATATATTAATTATTGAAAATTATTAATACTAGTACATTTATTTTTTTCATTTTATGACATTGTTAGTTTAATTACCTTCTTATTTAAAAAAAAAGTGTGCATGCAATTTTACATATTGTATATTATTATTTAAGTTAGTTTTAAGGTCATGCTTTGCCCTAGCAGGGTCCGTGATGTACTTTGAGCTAAGCAACACCTGTAATACCATGGTTAAGCATTGAATAAATATGAATATGAATAAGTTATTATTAAAACCGCGCGTTCGAACCGCCCGTCAGTCAACTGGCATGACGCGACTCGCCAATTCTCGTCGAATCCTATAATTTAGAGGAAATGGGACAGCGTTGCGTTGGAACTGCGTCGCAATAATTGCCGTATAGTTATTTTAAAGGTCCATGAATCAGACTATAATCGTATTTATGTCAATGCCATAAGCAGGTTATTGAACGGAATTAGAGGTAATCTGCTGGTAGGTAGGTGAAAAATCAATTGAGAATGATGACAGTTTAAAGTCTTGGACACACTCTTGATGTAAATATAAACACTTGAAAGTGCAGGCAGTACCTACATTTACCGCAGCTGATAACATACCTTTTATTTCTGTGTTATAAGTGTAGCCGGAACCATTGATCTATTATAAGTAAGGATTCACAATAAGCCGGAGCAAATGGCCCTGTCAAAACGGGTGCCCGAACAGCTCGGGCCCTCGTTGGGCCTTCGTTATAAAGAGGCGTTATTAGCATATTGGAACGTATTTTCTAATGTCAGTTTGCTGCATATGTTATTACTTAACTAAGAAAGAATCCATTTGTCATATTGTAAAACGAGACTAAATATCCCGCAGCAAGATGGCTAGCCTACCACTATAAAGACTAGGAGTGGTGGTAACCATCTGCAGTACCATTTTTTATGTTATTGGTTAAACCAGCACACAGGCCACCTGATGGTAAGCGGCCATTGCGGCCCATGGGCAAAAGAAATCATAAGATTTCGAAGGCGTTACCCTAATAGCCCACCAAAGGAAGCAAAACTTAGGGGAAATAATACATGTGTAAGCGAATTTTGGAATAGTTGTAGGTGAAGGTGCCTTAAACAACATACTAAAAGTACTGATGGGGGGGAGCGCCGCTAACGTGTGGGGGGGGGTCCAAAGGTCCCTTTTTTTGGTTTTTCGTAAATATCTCGTAAACAATAACCCGCAACAAAAAATGTTCTAAGACATAAATAATTTACATTAAATTTTCTACAAAACGATATACACACTTTTTTGCTAGTGTAAATATTGAAATAGATAATAAAGGGGAAAGTTAACGATAAACGATTTTACGCGTAGGTTCGGGATTTGGTTCGTTGTACCCTGATTATTTTTAGATAAGGGCTCATACTTGACACAGTTGTCCTTTGGATAATTCTGAGTGGATTCATTCTAAGGGCCACCGCGGCACACCACTCGGTTGGTGGGGGAGAGGGGGAAACTTTGCTTCCGCCGCGCTTCAGTTAGACCTATATATTTCCAAAAATTGTAGGAGTTAAGAGATGCTGTTTATTGCGAAATGGTCCTTACTAAATGCTTCATCAAATCTAATTCACAATTATTCATTTTTATTGGTGGTTTTTCTTAACTTTAGATCGATATTACAAATTTCTAAATTTAACAATTTCTTTTAGTAAGTTTGATATAAAAATGTATGGTGATGTGCAGTGCCACTTTTTCAAAAGTTGGCGCATGTAATGCAGATTTGAACATGGTATAACAATACTCTCTACTTTAAATAATAAAGAAAATATTGAGAATATTAACCAACTACTCTGAATTTTTCTATTTATCATGGGCCATTTAAATTGTTAATTTCAAAGAATTTCATTTAAAATTGAAGCCAGTTTATCACATTTAAAGAAATAATGTTGAATTAGTCCACTTGATTAACAGAAAATGCTGTTTAAGGTTAGATGCATTTTTACATAAGGCAGTCACTGACTTCAATTAAGAGCTTCAAAAGCGATAAAATTAGCGGTCGATTGAGTTCCTGGTTGACTGGGCACACTTGGTGTGTCTCGTTTAAAACTACTGGTCCGATTTTGATGAAATTTGGTATGAAAATAGTTGGAGTTCCGAGAAAGGACATTGGCTACTTTTTATTTTTCTGAACTCCAACTATTCTCAAACCAAATTTCATCAAAATCGGTCCAGTAGTTTTAAACGAGACATACCACGTGTGCCCAGTCAACCAGGAACTCAATCGACCGCTAGATTTATCGCTTTTGAAGCTCTTAATTGAAGTTAATGACTGCCTTATATAAAAATGCATCTTACCTCAAACAGCATTTTCTGTTAATCAAGTGGACTAATTCAATTTTTATTCTTTAAATGTGATAAACTGGATTCAATTTTAAATGAAATTCCTTAAAATTAACAATTTAAATGGCTCATGATAATTAGAAAATATCAGAATAGTTGGTTAATATTCTCAATATTTTCTTTATTATTTAAAGTAGACATTATTGTTATACCATGTTCAAATCTGCATTACATGCGCCAACTTTTGAAAAAGTGGCACTGCACATCACCATACATTTTTATATCAAACTTACTAAAAGAAATTGTTAAATTTAGAAATTTGTAATATCGATCAAAAGTTAAGAAAAACCACCAATAAAAATGAAAACTTATGGATTACATTTGATGAAGCATTTAGTAAGGATCATTTCGCAATAAACAGCATCTCTTAACTCTTACAATTTTAGGAAATATATGGGTCTAACTAAAGCGCGGCGGAAGCAAAGTTTCCCCCTCTCCCCCTACCAACCGAGCGGTGTCCCGCGGTGGCCCTTAGTATGAATCCACTCAGAATTATCCAAAGTACAACTGTGTCAAGTATGATCCCTTATCTAAAAAGAATCAGGGTACAGCGGACCAAATCCCGAACCCACGCGTAAAATCGTTTATCGTTAACTTTCCCCTTCATTATCTATTTCAATATTTACACTAGCAAAAAAGTGTGTATATGGTTTTGTAGAAAATTTAATGTAAATTATTTATGTCTTAGAACATTTTTTGTTGCGGGTTATTGTTTACGAGATATTTACGAAAAACCAAAAAAAGGGACCTTTGGACCCCCCCCCCACACGTTAGCGGCGCTCCCCCCCATCAGTACTTTTAGTATGTTGTTTAAGGCACCTTCACCTGCAACTATTCCAAAATTCGCTTACACATGTATTGTTTCCCCTATGAGCGCAATTAGTGTCTTCCTTTGGTGAGCTATAAGGCTTAAGACGGAATGCTTGTATGTCAGTAATTTCACCGGCTGCCTTACCCCTTACCGGGACAGAATACGGTGAGCACTGCTGTAAGCGAGTAAAATGGTTGTAGCCATCTGGACGTACCCTGAAATACTCGTAGGTCCTAAAACAAAAAAAAAACTTTTAAAATATTGTATAGGTACACTATATCATATACATGTTTCCTATATCAAAATTGATACAAATTTAAAATTTGACGACCGAATTATCAAAAAGGAAAACAAACCATCCATCGCTTAATATTATCGAAGAATTCCAAATTACACAATCCTCCAAAAATCAACGAAGCCTTATTATAAATAGGCAGCTTACTTCCTAATTTCAGCGAGAAGCCGCGCGATATTTTGAGCCGCAACAATTTCCGCGGGAATCCCGGCAATCCCGAGCATCCCGGGAACGCGGGATCCCGTGGCATTCCCGCGGAATGCTGCGATTAATCAACGAGGGCAACACTTCATCGCGATTATAAGCTTTTAAATATCGGGGGGTGCGGGTCGATATAAATTAGCTGGTGATGAAAACGAGTGCTGTAGGGATGGGAAAGGGTTGTCGGTATGTCGATGGACTAATAAGTTTTGCACGATACAAATAGCAACGGTCGATCTTATGGTTGACATTGTTTGTCAATGACTACGTAATATGATATGGTATGTACTGAATCCGAGAACATTTCATTTGTAAAATGTATGTATATACGAGTAATCAAACAAGCTTTGCTTACATTTTGCTTATTAATCTTTCAAAGATCAGATTACTTTAAATAAATAAATAAATAAATATCTTGGAACATTTCACACATATTGACCTAGCCCCAAACTAAGCAAAGGATGCTAGACAACGATATAAATACTTATATAGAGAAATACACACATATATAAATACTAATATCCATGACTCGAGTAGAAACATTCGTGTTCATCACACAAAGTTTGCCCCGAGCGGGACTCGAACCCGACCATCGGAACAAAAGGCAGGGTCACTACCAACTGGACCAATCCGGCCGTCCAAAATTGTTACGGTATACCTACCGTATTATTATTATCATTGATACCTTGACATTTGTAATACCATGTAATACATCCAACTTTTACCTATGCCTAAACTGATTCAGTTGAAATTTGCTAAGGAGATAGTTGAAGTCCCGGGAAATGAAATAGACTACTTTTATCCCATATTTAAATAAATCGCTGGTAGAGTTACTATTTCATATATATCAATAGTACCCTAACGAAGTTACCAATAGTACGAGTAATATCATCTGATAACTTATTCAACAAATCTTCTACTACCTAAAGTCCCGCGCCTTCACATTTCAAAACGCTTCAATTTTTTCATTATTATTTAAAAAGTACCTACCACCAACACTCTCGACGCATAGTTGATGGCTGTCTCAGCACGCACATATGTGTTGAGATTGTTGGTGGTGCTTTTTAAATACATTGAAGCGTTTTGAAATGTGAAGGCGCGGGACTTTAGATAGTAGAAGATCTCTAGGTCGTGTCGTGTTTGAGTGGCATATTGTAATGTCTGTATCAAATAGCCACTAGAATCTTAAATCATCGATATGCACACATCACTAGTTAACCCTTTCTCTCTGCGTTCGAGGCAGCGCCGGTTAACTAAATTAAACTGAGTGTGAACCGCCGCAGGGTTAACTATTCCATTTCGTTTATTGCGCAATTCCCTTAACCCTTCAACTGCTTAATAAAGATATAGCGCCTATTAACGCACTTTTAAATAGACAACTTAATACTTGAAATGCTTACTGATGATGTACGGCCATTGTACAAAACCCGTACAATCCGAAAAGGCGTCTACAGGTTTACTGAATAAAACTGCTAGTAGGTTGCCAAGGTCTATATTTGAAAATAATAATTAAAACTACTTATACGTTCTAAGTGTGGACAACGATAGCGCGATGTAGGATTTCACTCGAATGGTACAGCGACATCTATCGGTGGCGCACCCTAACACTTTCATACAGGCTTCTACTCCAAACAGCCATTTCATTTGAAAGTATATTTTACCGCAGGAAGAAACTTTGTCAAAAAACAAAACGTTGACTAAAAAGATACAAATAAAATCGTTCCTGACTATTATCTTGCACTAACAAACATCCTAGCTTATTTTAAATTATTCCATCATTTCGGCAAAAACAATTTATTAGTCGAAAGCATCTAAAATAGCACACTATGCATACTCATTGAATTGTTAATGTCAACACGGTTCCTGAATCAAGTCTGTTTTCGGATCCTCCGTTAAAACTACATCAATAATTGACAGGCCGATAATGGATATTGTTTTTTGATTGGCTCTTTAAAGTGCGCAT
Organism: Aethes cnicana; assembly: GCA_963971205.1. Lineage (NCBI taxonomy): Eukaryota > Metazoa > Arthropoda > Insecta > Lepidoptera > Tortricidae > Aethes > Aethes cnicana. The sequence continues at coordinate 236,225 of OZ020276.1, read as the reverse complement.
ACGATTATTGAAGCTTTATCTGTGACACAATATAATTGAAGCCTAAAGGATTGCTGAACTTTAATTTGGGCACTGCAACAATGCCCGCAAAACTGGAGGCGGATGGAGGTAAAAAGGTCCTCAAATAACAAAGGTGGCTATGTTTCGAAAATATCCACAACATTATCCCATTATTAGGTAAGAATTAATAATTATCTGCATTACTTGATTATGAATACTAAAATAAGTAGTTTAAAATTCGAGGTGGGATTTATTCAAGAGATATAGGTAAGCATTTACAAGGCAATCAGAAAGGGCTAAAACAAAACTTGGAGTCGTGTTAAAAAAAGGCGTATAGTCGAAACTAGTTAATGTCAGGGTTCAGTTTCAGCAAATAAGGCTTCTCTCGTGGACACTTGGTTCTATACATATATGCAATTTATTTCTGCTGAGCTTGCTAAGTACTTACCTAGAAAAGGGGACAATTTAGATTTGCCTGTGAGTTTTTGGGTGAAAACAAAATTTGAACGCATCTCCAAATTAATTTTAAGATGTGTGAAATACTGGTTCTGAACTGATATACATAGGGACTGTTATCCGGAGCCTCAGATGTTGAGCAAAGGCCTCTGTCTAGTACTACATGTTGTGGTGGTTTAGGTAAAATATATACCTTATCACGTCATGTTAATGATAATCATCATCACATATTATCATTATATATCCTTTACGATCACGAAATTATCATCTATTTTTCGTCTATTATTTTTCTCAGCCGATATAACTCAACCAGTTGTTAGGTATCTACAGTGTCTACAGTATTCATAGCAGAATATCATTAATGGAGTGAAATAATGCGTTGACTATGCATGTCGCCGGCGGATTAACATAGTACGATTTATCGCTTTTAACCCGTGCATATGGTTAGAGCTGTCAGTGTGACAAATACCGTTTTATATGATGGCTAGTCGCTTTAGTGCTTTATAACTGATTCATTAGGAATACTGGACGCGGAACTAGATAGCACAATTTGGCGTAGGAAGAATTTTCAAATTAATAGATTGACGATGATTCTAATTTTCAACGGGAAAAGAAAAACAGCTATTAGAGTTGCGAATAAATCAAAAACATTTACTATAAGGAGTTGATTATTTCTTATTCTTCTTATAGTGACTTTCCACTACTGAAGGTCGGCTGTCAGCTCCGGATATGTATTTTTATCTTTTGCCAGTCGAAATAGGTGTTCCACGCTGGCAATGCCGGTCCATTCTCTAATGTTACGGAGCCACTTTTTCTTTCTTCTACCGACGCCCCTTTTCCCCTCGATCTTGCTCATCATGATGCGTTGGAGAAGGTAGTATCGGTCAAGATTATTTAGTGACGGTTAACTTTACAACAACTTCGAAGTCAACATTTGAAGGCAGTTGTTTCAGCTATCTAATATGACATGGTGGTATAATGCCTTTGAAAAACACTGAAGATTTGGCCATGAAATAGTGCAAGTTTGAAACATGTAGAGTTCCCTCAATTTCTCAGAAAGCTATTTCTCACGATTGATAAAAGTAGATGTAGACAATGCAGAAAGACAATAACAGTTAGGTACGAAGTGTACTTACTTTAAGGAAAACATCGTGAGGAAACCGGCACGCATCTGCGAAGTAATTCAAGGATGTGTGTGAAGTCCCCAATCCGCACTGGGCCCACGTAGGGACTATAGCCCAAGCCCTCTCGTGATGAGAGGAGGCCTGTGCCCAGCAGTTGGCCGTAAATAGCCTGTGGTGGTGGTGGGGGTTACATGAAACCATCCTTGTCCTTGTTTGTCCTTAGAACAAGTTCAATATATGACATATTAATGATAGCAGCTTAGATAACAGAGATAGTGATAATTGCGTCGTGACGAGGTGGCCTTCGCGGTTTCCTAGACGTAAGAACTTGCCTATATTGTGAGCTTAAGCTTATGTTGTTATTCCTCGAATTGTTGTGGAAAATAACTGTGACTGTAACCTATCAAAATCTACCTATACTAATAAAAGAAACGACCAAGTCGAGGGGACTATACATGTAAACGACACTGAACGCAAAAAAACGATTTTTAGAAAAAAATACTGTATGTATGTATGTATATCCAGATTTAACTCGAAAACTACTTTTCAGATTGAAACCAAATTTGGTATGGTGGTAGTTTATAGCACTGTTCAACATATAGGCTAATTTTTTATCCCGGAAAAACGTATAGTTTTGCGGGAACGCTATAACCGAATTCCACGCGGACGAAGTCGCGGGCAGAAGCTAGTATAAATATAAAGTAAGTCTACTTCTGTCTAGTTTTCTCTCAAAAAAAGACAATCCTTAAGTATTTTCTTTTATTTCGCTTTTCTTCAATATGTTATCCAACGAAAAACTGTGGTCTTAAATGCTAGCCGAGGTTGAATCCCGACTCTTTACTTGATAGGCGGTAGGTCAAAACACTTGGCTATCACGTTTTTTTTAATTGATAGCAAAATAGGTTCATAGCTTGATAATTTCTTAAAAAAAAACACCACTTCTATTATTTACGTGTGAATAAACCACTCACAATAGTTTTATCCACCGCCACCCACCACTACCGCCTATTTTCGTCCCACTGCTGGGCACAAGCCTCCTCTCATCACGAGAGGGTTAGTTCCACGAATAGTTCTATACTACTACTACTACTACAGCCTATTTGCGTCCCATTGCTGGGCACAGGCCTCCTCTCATCACGAGAGGGTTTGGGCTATAGTCCCCACGCGGGCCCAGTGCGGTTTGGGGACTTCGCACACATCTTTGAATTACTTCGCAGATGCGTGCAGGTTTCCATCACAGAAAAGCTCAGTGGTCAATTCAATTTCGCATACAAGTATACTCAAAGATGCGAACCGGATTCGAACGCTTTTGTGCATACTTGGTGTTTTTAATGCAGGACGTGTCGTTGATTTAGATGTAGGAGAGCTTCCCAGCAATGCTGTTGGAAGATTTATAACTGAGATACTTAATTATGATAGATGAAGTGATTTACTATGCCAATCAATGGGGGCTATCGCGTGTGAATTTGCCACTAGAGGCGCTAGTGTCGCGTGAGGTCCAATAACATTCACTTTTCACTGGTTTTGGCGGGCTTCGTGATATAAATTATTAATTTCATTAATTTACCTGTTGAAAAGTGAACTCCTTCGTGAAATTATCGCAAATATGGATTACTTGGCGATGAATGTGAACGCTTTGAAACAATAATAAAAATTCCGAACAAATCGGAACTGCACAACAATGCGACATAGGTACTCGATATGTTGATAGTTGTTTATAATTAATAAACTTACGCCCGGTTCCTATATCCAAACAACGCCTCGTTTGGCCTACGGACGGTTAAAATTTGACATATTCTCTATGGAACAAATGTCAAAAATCAACCGTCCGTAGGCAAAACGAGGCGTTTCGTGGATATAGGAACCGGGCCTTAATGAGATTCAAGATTTAAAACTTAGTTTCGGCGCCGATTGAGTCGCCTTTGACAGCTATACCTCTGGACCTTAGTCAACAGTGGCGCCAACTGGTGAGCAAAGAAACGATAGTCCCCATTATTGACTTTCAATTGAGTGTTTGGAATATTTCTAGTTCGTATCCTAAAAAATCTATAAAAATACTTGAAAAAATCTTTCGCCCTGCCACCTTTTGGCCTGCTAATTGCTGTCTCCAAGGATGCGTGCGTAGGCCAGACAATGGCCATTGTACGGACGGACGGACGGACGCCCCGCATTGTCTTACACTTTCTATTAACCTTTAGCTTGCGACAGGCGCTGTCAAAACGCACTCCTGCGACGCGTGGGCGCGATGCGGGAACCGCGGATGTGGTAATTTCCATGTAACTTGAGCAGTTTTCTAAATGTACCAACTGTATCACTAAATAGTTAAATACCTCTATATTGCTAATGACAATGATGATTGGACGTGGAGGAATAAAGAGTGCACAACTGATGGAGAAACAATATGAATAGAAAGTTCTTATAAGATTTCTTAGATATAAGAGTTCTTAGAAGCCACGTACAGTCGAGTTCGCCAATATATACACACTTTTGCACCTTACCACGTTGTAATAAGGTCCAAAAGTGTACACATATTAATGAACTCGACTGTACATGACACTTTAATTAATTATGCTTAAAAATGAACTAAAATGAAATCATTGATTTTAATTCGCACGATCTTTTTTCATTATTTATGCTCTTCTCACCCTCAAGGTTTGAAAAGTTAAAAGTAAACTCTTTTGTATTGATAAATATCTGAAAAGAAATGCATTCCAGTTACCTCCTCCATTTTCACAATCCTCCTTTTTCCAGCTACAGCGTATATGCGACAGAGACGTCACAGCGTGGCCCGTGCTGCTTGCACATGCGCAGGAGTGCCGTAGCTGCCGTCTGCTGTGACCAGTGACACACTGCCACTGTTAATTGACACGCACCTCGTGTTTGTGTCAACTACACGTGTCTAATTGACAGCCTCTTAAATTGGTAACTGGTTTTTACTTTTTAAAATACTTACCATTGTTTTTGGTTAGTTACGATTGTTCAACAACTTTAATAGTACATTTACTACAGAGGCTGGGAAGGAGGATGTTGCAGGCCGAGTATTATATACGGCCGAACGAAGTGAGGCCGGATAGTTACGAGGCCGACAACTTCCGTTCCCCGCCGATGTATGTATAGTGCTCTTCTCAAACATGCAATGAAATAAATAAAAAATAAAAAAGGTTAATTAAAAAAAAACAAAAAACCCGACTGCGTGAAAACTAAAAAGAAAAAAACAAGACTACTTAGTTCAGTAGTAGCTAGGATTATGTTAAGTAATTGATTGCTATTGAGGAATCTAAAGATGCCTACTATCGGGACCCATTATTTGTAACATTTTAACCTAGATTTTAAATGGGTCCCGACTGTAGGCATCTTTAGATTCCTCAATAGCAATCAATTACTTAACATAATCCTAGCTACTACTGAACTAAGTAGTCTTGTTTTTTTCTTTTTAGTTTTCACGCAGTCAGGTTTTTTGTTTTTTTTTTAATTAACCTTTTTTATTTTATTATTTTTAGTTAGGGATTAAAAGACCGTAAATTCCGCAATCTTGTCATTTCATGGAGAGAGTTGCTATCGTGGGGATTATTAAGTAGCTTGCGATGATCTAAATTACTGATTATTAATCCCTCTAGAGACCTAACCCGGCTCAAAACACTACATAAGCCTGAACCTATTAAAATTCTTCAAGTCAACCGATAGATGGCGCTACTGGTACTACATAAGAGTATTAGGTAGCTATTTTATTTATTTACGAGCGCTGAGTACTGACTAGTGTACCTAATTGGTACCTATAATCAATTAGGTTATATTTCACAGTATCACACACACTATTGACACTTTAAATGTAATAACGAAACTAAAAGTCTTCAAGTCAAGTCAACGGATAGATGACGCTACTGGTACACTACATTGCACATGCGTACGTACTTGATGTTTGAGATTTATGAAAAACATTATTATTAAGTATTTTATAGTCGTCGTGACCTGCTTGAAGACTCGTTGGTCTAGATTATTTCCTGTGTTGCTAATTCGAACGGATGTACTACTGGGTGGATAGGTAGGTACCTACTTTACGTGGTTAGTAAAGGAACTTTGAATCGTTATAAATCATAAACGGTTCTTTTGTCTGAAAAATGGCCAAAGAAACCTAATAATGATTTTTAAATACCTATTCAACGATACCTCACATGCCATAGTTGGTTGACTTTTATTTTTTTATTTTGTACAATATGGCGTCTGGTAGCCGCCATTTTGAATTTTGATAAATTTCATATCTTCAGTGACACTCGCGCAATTCAGACGAATCGATTGACGTATGATTCATTAAAATCGACCCACGCGTTTGATCTCTAGTGTGCCACAAAGGAACAAACATACATACATACATACATACATACATACATACATACATACATACATAGACAGGTAAACACATAACCCTCCTTTGCGGTGCGCAGTCGGGTAATAAAATAATATTTTATGTATAATATATTTTGTCTTTTTTACATAAATAAAACAGTGATACCTATGTAGCAAATACATGGTGGCTCAGAAAATATGGCAAATAGTTAATCCACAGTATCGGCTATCGATTCTAAGTATATTGTATAGGTCTTTAATTTTTTTTGAGTTGGTAAAAAAATTATTTTGTATAGGATTCAGGCGTCGCTCACACAACCAATCCCATATACAATTTTTTTTTACCAACTCAAAAAAGATTAAAGACCTATACAATATACTTAGAATCGATAGCCGATACTGTGGGTTAATTATTTGCCATATTTTCTGACCCACCATGTATAGTTCATGTTTTTTTAATAGCTGTATTGGCAGAATGTCATAGCAAACCATAGAGTAAATATTGCTTGTAGCTTTTTTATATGGCCGAATGCCAAGATGCTGTGTCACAAATATATCGAATGGAAATTAAAAAAGTGAGTTGCCGGCCTAGGCTTGCAACGTTTGTATGAAATTTCATTATGGACCAATTGTCTAGCCGCGCCTGAAACGTGATACTTCCCAGGCTAATAAGAAGAACGTAACATCAATATTTCATTGCATGTTTGAGAAAAAACATGATATTAAGGGTGAGTTGATTTATGCTTAGTTGACGGACACCTGGTCGTTAAATATGGCCACCGAGCTGTCATTCCATACGGAAACGTCATTTTATCCCATAGTAAAATATTTGACGTTAACGTTAACTTTAACGAACGGTTTGAATCAACCCACCCTAAGTGCAAAAAATTTAGATACGTTATTTAATGAAAGCCTTACCCTGGTTCTGACGACTAATTTGTCAAAATAGTGCAAGATGTCTATGTGTATACTATATGTGGATGTTTGTGGCATTTTCATGAACTAAAGGTATACCGTCAAGGGAAAAGAGAAATACTCTGCCAAAGCGTCAAAATATGTATGCAGCTACTTATTTTGTTGTATGCCTACATATAATATAACTATATCATTTACTCGTATTTATCACCGTCATCTAAATATATAAAACTCAACTGACTCACTGACTGACATATGTAGTGATCTATCAACGCACAGCCCAAATTACTGTACGGATCGGGCTGAAATTTGGCATACAGGTAGATGTTATGACGTAGGCATCCGCTAAGAAAGGATTTTGCAACATTCCCACGGGAACGGGAAAAATCGGGATTTTACTTTTTAATATTTCTGCGCGTACGAAGTTGCGGGAAAATGCTAGTTCCAACTAAAATTGTACACTAGGTGTACTACTACACTACAGCCTATTTGCGTCCCACTGCTGGGCACAGGCCTCCTCTCATCATGAGAGGGTTTGGGCTATAGTCCACACGCGGGCCCAGTGCGGATTGGAGACTACACACACCTCTTTGAATTACTTCGCAGATGCGTGCAGGTTTCCTCACGATGTTTTCCATCACCGAAAAGCTTTATGGTAAATTAAAATTGAATTTGGCATATGAGTAAACTTAGAGGTGCGAGCCGGAATCGAACCCCCGACCCTCTGCATGACAGGCGGTAGGTCGAACCACTAGGCACTAAGTGTACCCCAAAATGGTAATCCCAGTTTAATAACAAGAACTAGCTTAAAACATTATCAAAGACAATACGTAAAACAATATTTCTCCAATCTGATTCATACAGACTTCCCATTCAAACTGTCTGTAGTATGATAATTAATAGCTCAGCCGCGAGATCGTATCTGTTAAAATGTTTGAACAATAACTATAAAAAACATCATTATAGCGATCCGAAGAATACCGGTCCATATTGCCGGTGAGACGTATTCATAGTTAAGTACGATTAAAAAATTGCTTACAAAATAATCAAGGAATAGGAAGGCATTATTTCTTATATTTCGTAAACGCCACGGCTTGTCGGTAGGTCAGTTGCTTTATGAACATAGCATTAGATTAGATACCATGTTCCTGTCCACACCAGACACTGCATTGGTCATTAACTCATTACATTAACAATGTCTAATGCAACCCGTTTTTTAGGGTTCCGAAGTCCACAAGGAACCCTTATAGTTTCGCCATGTCCGTCCGTCCGTCCGTCCGTCCGTCTGTCCGCACTGTTGCTCGGAGATGCTTAGTTCTAGAAAGCTGTAATTTGGCATGAATGTACATATTAGTTACGCTGACAAAGTGGTACAATAAAATTTTGAAATATATTTTTTATAGGGTACCTTCCCTACTCGTAAAGTGGGGATGTATTTTTTTTTCTTGCGTACCCCATGGTGTGGCATATCGTTGAATAGGTCTTAAAAAAATATTGTGGGTTTGTGAAAACCATTTTTTGATTAAGTGATGCGTTTGTGAAATATTAAGCTTTAAAGTGCTATTTTTTGTTAGAGTCACGTGTCCCCCCCCCCCCCTGCCAGATAAATGGTGGTATTTGGATGGCTGAAAAAAATGACGGTTATAGCATATATAACGTAGTTGAAAGGAAAACTATCACAGCTAAGTAGGCTGTACAAACTGATGATTTTCGGGCGGGCACGTCATACCACAGGCTAGCTAGATGCTAATAAGTCTTAGAAAGGTACTGTGGGCATCCTCAACTTCGGAACCCTATACTTTGCGCGTGGCCCGACACGCACTTGCCGGGTTTTTTACCCGACTGCACCAGAAGGCGGGTTATGCTTTTCGAGTGTATTTAGTAGGTATGTAGTTGGCACGCTCTGTAGCCTAATGGTTTGATGCATTTTAGCTTGAGAGGCATCGTTAATTTTGTAATTGATTGCGAAAGTGACACTCGATATGTCAAAAGCTTTTAAACATGCAGTCGGGTTTTTTTTTAATTTTTAAACATCGTCTTTTCCGCGCCTGGGTGTATCTTAAAATTTGACGCCTCTATTTTTACAAAGGGCTAGCAGAGGCTGTAATTAATTTGCAACAGGCAGTCTATTCCATCTATGGCACTAAAGAAAAATCTTTATTTTTTCCCGACTATCACTGGCCACAACTAATCACGCGGCTGTCAGTCGGCGGCTACTGCGCACGATTGAGATCTAGCCCGCAATTACACTAAACGGTCGATTACAATATGGAAATTAATATTGGTCCGCCTTATTAGTTTCTTAGCGGGACACTGATTTGATATCGTAGGAATACATAGCTTTTGTTTGTAGCAACATTATAAATAACAAATAATGGGAATGAATAGTCTAGACAACTGAGAAAGTGAGAGTATGGAAATTTATTTGCAATCATCATCATCATTATCATATCAGCCGATAGACGTCCACTGCTGAACATAGGCTTTCCCCAAGGCTCGCCACTCCGACCGGTCCTGTGCCGCTCGCATCCACAGTCTATTTGCAGCCTGTTTGCAATAGTAAAGGTTAATTTCGATAGGTCAAACATATATACCTCCACTTTTAAGATAAGTATAGGTAAGATTGCCTCAGACTCGGAAAATAAACGAGTGATTCTTCTCTTTAGGGTTACAATGAAATTGTAACTTTATTTTTCACTGTTTAATGCATTGAATGCTGTTTGTATCTCTCTCTGTTTATACAAGGTGCTAACAAATTAGTCAAGTATATTTTAAGAGATAATAAATTACATTAAAACAATTAACTTTTAACTATAATTAAGGAAAAAAAAAAAAAAATCGGCGGGAAAACGGCAGGTTCTTATACAGGGTGTTTTAACGTAGCAAATTTGTTTCCTATTTTTCTCCAAAAAAACATAACAAAACCAATGATGTTTCATACTTAAATGTACTTCGAGAGCCGAGTACTATCAGCTGTAAAAATATCCGTGACTAATTTGTTAGCACCTTATATGCTATTATTATAAACGGGTTAAGTTTCTCTACTTCAGGAGTCCCTGTAAACATTTTCCATCTTTCTTCCATTGGTGGGGAAAAACTATCCCTTTGCCTTGACAAATAGCGACGTATATGTATAGAGTGCTCAGTCTTGTAATAAGGGAGAGCCAGTAATCTTCAGGTGTTATTAATGGATGTCCTGCAGATATCCTCGATTTACTGAGGAGGATATCTTGACGACCAGTAAAGCACTGGTGGCAGTAATTGTTTCCCGCAGAGGCAGATCAGATAAGCGGGAAAACGCCCGCGCCGCTGGTGCGGCTTTACAAGCAGCGTGGTAAGGTCAGTTTGTTGACCACTAGTTGGTCACGATAATCATTATTATTTCCGCCGAAATATACCTTCTGCGAAGAATACCCTCACATTCACCACAATTTCAAGACGTATTGTTTCAGCCTTCTATCAGTGTGAATTGGAAAGAAAGAATCACATTTTTATTGGTTTGATATGCTGTATTTGAATTAATTAAAAAAAAACATCTACAGTGTTTTATCATCTATCATCATCATTTCATCCCAAAGTCGTCCACTGCTGGACATAGGCCATATATTAAGTGACAGTGGGCGGGCGGGGCACATTGCTCGGATGACTAATGGCCGATGGGTCCGACAAGTTCTAGAGTGGCGTCCGCGAACTGGGAGACGAGCTGTCGGTAGGCCTCCAACAAGATGGAGCGACGACCTCGTGAAGGTTGCAGGAAATTGGTGGAAGCGAGTAGCACAAGACCGGTCTGAGTGGCGAGCCTTGGGGAAGAAAGCCTTTGTTATTATTTGATTTCATAATTGGCTTTATTAATAATTGAACGCCACACATGAAAAAGGTAACAGAAATGTAAATACTACAAAAATACTAAGTGTTATGGTAGATATAGGTACTGCATGCGGTCTTATCGCTACATAGCGATCTCTATCGATAACGATATTACAAAACCGGCCAAGTGCGTGTCGGGCCACGCGCAAAGTATAGGGTTCCGAAGTTGACGATGCCCACAGTACCTTTCTAAGTTAGCATCTAGCTAGCGCACGTCATACCACTGGTATGACGTGCCCGCCCGACGCCCCTGCCGCTCGAGAAAAATCATCATCATAAGTTGGTCGACTATTACTCGTAAGTTTGTATAGCCTACTTAGCTCTGATAGTTTTCCTTTCAACTACGTTATATATGCCACAACCGTGATTTTTTTCAGCCATCCAAATACCACCATTTAGCTGGCAGGGGGGGGGGGGACACGTGACCCTAACAAAAAATAGTACTTTAAAGCTTAATATTTCACAAACGCATCGATTAATCAAAAAATGGTTTTAACAAACCCACAATATTTTTTTAAGACCTATTCAACGATATGCCGCACCATGGGGTACGCAAGAAAAAAAAATTACATCCCCACTTTACGAGTAAGGGGAGGTACCCTATAAAAAAATATATTTCAAAATTTTCTTGTACCACTTTGTCAGCGTAACTAATATGCATATTCTTGCCAAATTACAGCTCTCTAGACCTAAGCATCTCCGAGCAATAGTGCGGACAGACGGACGGACGGACGGACGGACGGACATGGCGAAACTATAAGGGTTCCTTGTGGACTTCGGAACCCTAAAAATGAAATTAAAATATTGAATCGCTGTTTCCCAGGCCCCGCCTAAACGCTGGGCGGCCAGCGGGCAGTGCTCTCTGGGCATATATTAGTCCATACGTATGTCGTAACAGAGGAGATTGCCCTGTTTAGGATGATTTGTTTGTTGTAGCTTGGTTATGCTTACTGATAACTTGCTCTAGTTTATGACTCATATAATATGGTGCATAAAAGTACGCCTACGTCGTTTGTAATCCCCAATCCGCTGGACCCGCGTGGGGCCTATAACTCAAACCCTCTCGTGATGAGAGGAGGCCTGTGCCCAGCGGTGGGATGCAAATAGGTTATAGTAGGTAGTAGTAGTGTTTCACTTAAGATCCCGTCGTCACCAGTCAATTAGTTGAAAAATCTCATTATATTCACATCAACAATTGTACTTGTATTTTACCATACCCGATAATAGGTATTTTAAAGTACTTAGCCCCACTTGCCTCTTAACCCACGTCAAATTCATACAAATAAATCTGAGTTAAGCGGTTAACCCCAGGTTAGTGGCTTGGTGCAAATGGGGCTGACTGAGCCTTTTTTGTTGTTAACAAGACCACTTCATTTAATTATAACAGATCCATTTCATAAGTCATCACTGGCAACACACACTGGTCGAAGACTTTCGACTTGAGACACTGCGGTAATTTGGACGAAAAGACACTGCGAAGCTTCCCGAACGCTGCCCAACCGAGAAAAATTGCGAACCTTAAGTGGCAGTGGGCGGGGCACATTGCTCGCAGGACTGATGGCCGATGGGGCCGGAAAGTTCTCGAGTGGCGTCCGCGAACCGGGAGACGAGCTGTCGGTAGGCCTCCAACAAGATGGAGCGACGACCTCGTGAAGGTCGCGGGAAACCGGTGGAAGCAAGTAGCACAGGACCGGTCTGAGTGGCGAGCCTTGGGGGAGGCCTATGCCCAGCAGTGGACGTCTTTCGGCTGAACTGATGATGATTTACATCAATTGCGCAAATAAAATAATCAAGTAAGTATAAGACAAATCTCAAGACAGGAAACTTCCTCCCCTCTTCCGATATCACATTTTTTATATCCCGGAATCAATCGTATGGTGTAAATGTCATGGGCGGTCCACCTTCCGGCAGCCATTTGGACCCTCAAGGGACCAGGATCCGAATCCGACAGGTGTTAAGGTAAAAGGCTTTTAGTAGTAAATGATTGCGTGATTGGATATCGTTTTGTAATGAAATTACGAGTTGGTGGAAAGGCGAAGTCTGTTTGTTGACCACCTGTACTTTATACAGTCCAACATGGTGTTGTGTTGAAGTTAAATTCATGTTATAATATCATTGAAGAGAAACTTAATAAGTAACGAACTCTTCCAATATAGATTTATATTAAAAATTGAAATGTTAAAGTAACTCCCTTCTTGAGGATTTTTGCGTCTAAGTAAACTGATTAAGTAATTTTGTAGATTAACATATTTCACGTTACGTTTGGTGTATGAATAGTTTTCGTATTAAGTATAAAATGAGCCCAGGCAGCATTTCAAAAATTGACCTCAAAAACTAAAAAACCGCAAAACTCACATGTCAATTACACCACCATTTAACTCAATTACAAGAGAAAGGTCAGCAAAAAAGTTACGGCGACCGGCCAAAGTTAACAACGCAAAAAACCGCCAATGCGGTTTTCACAGCACTTACGGTCAGCAAAAAAGCGAGTGAATCAATTACCTCCCCTCGGCTAATGGGGCTAATGCATTTGCAGACTGTACCCTTGCGGTTGAAGACAAATACAAGTGCTTTGTGTTGCGGTTAAGGTGGAAATAAATTTGTAAGTGATATAAAAGAACATAATGACATTATTTAAGAACGGTAGCGGCGGCCTATCGGAATCGGTTTGAAAATATAAGAAATGATGAAAAGCAACTAAACGTTTGATAAATGTAATAATAGGGAATCTATAATTGATTATGTCTATGTAGAAGTGAACTTATGGGTTGTCTGTGAAAATGTAATATTTCCGTAGACACGTCATAAAATCGTAATTCATCAAAATCCATTCAGTAGTTCAGGCGTGAACATGCTTGTTTCGTTTCCCATTACATCCTTTCATCTGGGCAGACACACTTTCACGTTTATAAGTATTAACAGGATAACAGAATTGCAAAAGTAACACAGGGCATTTCCTTTGTTTAACATAGAGATTTGTCTGTGTTTGCCGAAGCCACAATCAGGGGCAAGTCTTCAGCCGATGTTTGCGGGCAATCTCGTGTTTGCTCTGTAGGCAAGTCCGGAACGGGCATAAATAAAATACCTATTTTACGTATCCAATCCGAATTGTTCGAACACAAAGGCTTGCTATAAAACCACAGAAGCTTGATCTATCGTATCACTTCTTGTATACATATGCTTTAGATTTTAGGCAACTTGCTTTTTATACTAAGAGGGCAAACGAGTAGAGTGACTATTGGTAGGAGTTAGTCTTTTTCGTCCATGGATTAATGTAACACCAGAGAAGTTGCCAATGCGTTGGCTTCCCTTGAGGGCCCCGTCCACTTGTTTCTTGAAGATCCCTATATCTTGCGTGACGAAAACACCTCAGGAGGTAGATCGTTCCACAGCTTACACGTTCTGCTGAGAATAGACGCAAAACCCGAATGTTCTTGGATTGCCAGGCATCCAGATACTACACTCAAAACGTTAATTCTTTCAAATCCTGTACGAGTTCCCCATCTTCGTACTGTACATATCGTACAAAATAAGTTTTAATTCACCAATTATTCATTTGTAATGTGTATTGTCTCCTATTTCTCACTTCTCTGGAACATCTGTAAACTGTCAATACATGAACAAGAACCCTTCGTCCACTACACATCATCTACAAGAAAATTTCCCTCAATATACCCCTTCACGGGCTTATAAACTTTTTTAATTCGACATCCCCTACATTCCCTCGCGCCCCGAAATTCCGCGAGACAAATAGCAGAGGCTTGACCGAGTGACATATGCTCATGCACTGTCCGGATTCCGGGAATGATTTATATCCCGAGACGTAGGTTTATGGACTTAGTTTTTAAGTTTGGCTTTTGTTTGGGTGGGAATAGGGACAGCGTTTGCACTAAATACGTGATGGAGCAGAAAGATGATCAGTTTAGTAATACTTTAGGTCGATGTTGTGTTCGATGATGTTCATTATGACAGTCATAGATAACACCCATTATTGGGTGGGAGTTAGGTACTTTACGAAGATCCTTTACCAAATGACAATCTACTCTGCTAGTTTTTTTTAATTCGATGAGGACTGTCTTACACCATTTCAAACGTGTTTTGCCTTTCTTCGATTCGCATCAGGAATTGTTGACAGCCTGGAGTTCAGCTGAAGAGGAATATTGAGGAGTATTGAGGAAATAAAATGCGAAGCTAAGGCCAAACCTATACAATTACTTACAAATATTTAAAATAATATTCTTCCACCGATTTGACTCATTCTTTACTCATATCGTGGTAACGTAAAACATCTTATAACTTCACACCCTCCAAGACGTTAGCCGCGGACCACATTGGGCGGACCGCAAAGCGTAACGACCTGCAAACGAGCCTCTTAGTAGGGTTCAGCTTTATTATCTCTACAATGTGCTTTAATTTACTTGTTTCATTGCGGGTTATTACTGAGTTTTTATCCACATTTACAGCGCATTTGGAATTAGGTCAAAGCCAAGGCAGATTGGTTGGCAACTGCGCTTGAGAATGCTTAGACTGGTTCAATTTTACATTACGTATTTGCAGTGAATGTTCAATATGCACATTGAATTTGCTTTTTATTGCATGTAATACATGTAGTATGTTAACAACCTGCTACCACCAGATTCATGGAATTATTGTTGGTAAATAGGCAAAGTTCATAAAGATAAGTTGACGAAAATGCACTTGGCGGTTTTAAGTGTATTTTCGTCATTTTATCTTGGATGAACATTTTAAACATGAGCTGAGAATTCGTCTTGACAAAAAGGTTTCGATTTTGTATTTCGGCAGATTTTTTCATACATTTACCACTACCTAGCTAAAGAGTGTCGTTTTGTTTCCCTGTGTTATTGCTTTTTCCCTTGTCGATGCATGAGCTTACTGCAGTGTTTGTTAATCTCACGAAGTCCATTTATCTTCGAGTTCTATTTTCATGATAGGTTTTCTATCCCTTTTTTATAGTGTCGTAAATCCCAGAAGTTTTTAAATGAAGGCCTATTAAACTAGGCTAAGCCTGACCTCCGTCACCGTCCAATCGGCCGGTATTTTGTGTAAGCCGGCGCCGGATCCGGCCGGCCGCTAGTCAGGGGCGGCTATTAAGAATCGTGTATGGTACAACTGTTGCAAAGAAGGGAATTGAGGAAATGTCTGCATATTAGGTACTTAAAGTAGATGTGGTGCAGATTAGATGAAAACCAGCGCTGCGCAGTCGTGCTCCGCACACTTGCAGCACATGCTGAGTCCGGTCCTATTGCCACCTACTTTACCTTGTGCATGCTTTATTTAATTTTGTTTATGGCAATAAATCATTATCTTATCTTATCTTATCTTAGATGTATCAAAATAAATGAGTGTTCTTTGAAATGAGAATTAAAATTTAAATGTTCTAATTCTATAACGGCAAGGTAATTAAGTTAGTTAACTAAGAAATTGAAAATTCTCATTTTTATCGTTCCGTCTTATTTTAAGTCTACTGACATTGTATTTATATCGATGCTTTGTGACAAAGTCACCGGGTCTGTGATAAGTATACCCTATTTTTTTCGAATGCAAACAAAAATTTAAGTTAATACTGGCATCTTAGTATGTCTATGGTAATTAAAAAAAACCGGCCACGCGCAAATTATAGGGTTCCGAAGTTGAGGATGCCCACAGTACCTTTCTAAGACTGTGATATGACGTGCCCGCCCGACGCCCCTGCCGCTCGAGAAAAATCATCATTATAAGTTGGTCGACTATTACTCGTAAGTTTGTACAGCTTACTTAGCTCTGATAGTTTTCCTTTCAACTACGTTATATATGCCACAACCGTGATTTTTTTCAGCTATCCAAATACCACCATTTAGCTGGCAGGGGGGGGGGGGACACGTGACTGTAACAAAAAATAGCACTTTAAAGCTTAATATTTCACAAACGCATCACTTAATCAAAAAATGGTTTTAACAAACCCACAATATTTTTTTAAGACCTATTCAACGATATGCCGCACCATGGGGTACGCAAGAAAAAAAAATTACATCCCCACTTTACGAGTAGGGGAGGTACCCTATAAAAAAATATATTTCAAAATTTTATTGTACCACTTTGACAGCGTAACTAATATGCATATTCATGCCAAATTACAGCTCTCTAGACCTAAGCATCTCCGAGCAATAGTGCGGACAGACGGACGGACGGACGGACGGACGGACGGACGGACGGACGGACGGACGGACGGACGGACATGGCGAAACTATAAGGGTTCCTTGTGGACTTCGGAACCCTAAAAATAAGTCAGTCTGTTGCTACCGTTACGCGAGAAAAGCAACCAATTTCCAGTTGATCATAGATACAACACTTTCAAGTGATTTTTCTTATAAATTGCGCCAAACATTTTGAGACGTCCAGCGGCAAGGGTAAGGATTGCCTCCCTGTGCCAATTCACTAAGCCCTTTGTATTTTGCTTCCGTATTATCGGAGGACCAATAGCTAGCTTTATTAAATTTGAATGTATTGTTGTTGGTTATACCCGCAATTTAGAGTGCAGATGCCTACCCATACAAATACTAGGGGCTCTGACAGCTCTAGACCAGTCTACTTTTGCATAGCTTATGTAATGTTAAAGCATGATGAATTTCATAGCATCGCCTTTTTGAAAAAAATCCAAAAATCCAATCGAAATAAAATAATCATTTATTTATTTTGACGACAGGTTTGGCTCAGTTGGTAGTGACCCTGGCAAACTTTGTGTGATGAGCACGAATGTTTGTACCAGAGTCATGGATGTTTAGTATTTATGTACCTATGTATGTTTGTCTCTAAATAAGTATTTATATCGTTTTCTAGCAGCCATAATACAAGCTTTGCTTAGTTTGGGTCTTGGTCAATATGTGTGAAATGTCCCAAGATATTATTATTATTATTTATAATCTTTATTGCATAAACAAAAAAAGTGTATACAAAGCGGACTTAATAGGTAATCAAACCTGTAAGGAGAACGATCAAAATCCTGAAATCCGGATATACAAAGCATTTTGACAAAGTCGAAACGGAGACATCATAGCTCGGTCTGAGCTTATGTGAGGGCCGGTACAGACAGACTGAAACCTAACTGCAATTTCTATGAGAGCTACAGTTCGGATGCAGTTGATTTGCAGTTTTTATAGTTATTATCGTTCGAATGCAGACCGTCTGTACCGGCCCTCAGGGTACGGAGCCGCGAGCTAAAAAGTGCAATAACAGATCAATCTGAAAACTTTTCTTCAATAAAATATGTACATGCATACACAAAACTAAATAATGATATAAATAATATCTTTTTACAACATGTCAACTCAATGATTCCCTTCCTCAAAACACCAAAGTTGAAATTCTCGTTTCGACAATACTAAGGGGAAAGACCGTTTTGCACTATCCACCACTAGTCATATATCAAGAGAAACGCTTCCACGTAACTCGAAAACTTCCAAGGAATCCTAAACACGATAAACAGCAAATATTTGAATCGTTTAGAGGGAATGGCCGTCTCCAGGGCCGGCCCTTCGAGGGCGTCAACGGACTGAAGGGACAGCAAACGACTTGAGGAAGTAGTTTTGAAAAATTCGATACTATACTGGTGATTCTATTTAAAATGTTGTATTATTTCATACAATTATGACCATACAAAAAACTATGAATGCACCGCGATGATCGTATCAAAAACACAGTAAGAGAGACAGGAAATGTCAAGACAATTTTTTTTTTGCAAATGTATTTAACCAAACATCGTCGTTTTGTTTAGTATGTATATAAAACACACGCATAGTTTTTTTTCATGTCAATGGTATAGGCAACCGAGCGCAGAGCCCACCTGATGGTAAGAAGTGTTTGGCTCATGGACACCAAAATCCTATGATATACATATCATTAAGAAACCAAACAAACTTTCAAATTCTATAAGTAACATAACTTGAATATGCTAAGTCTTGTCACATTTTTTTTCGATTTTGAATAACGGTACCCTTTTGCCTCAACTATGTTTGCAATATGATATGACAAAGCAATTGTGATCATAATCTATATCTTTATCTATATAGATATTATACCTTTGGTACTTCTAACTTGACCTCAGACTTGCAAATGTTAGAAACTTACCGCTTTGTTCTCAATGTTGGTTGGTTGTATCTCAACCTTGGTTCTCAATCTATACCCATATTGTGTGTCCTCTCTCAAGACATTTCAAGCCTTTCTCCCATAAAACGGACGATAGGGTAAGTGTGAAGTCACCCCTGGCTCTTAACTGCATCCCTTATCAGATCGCCATGCGGGGCCACGGCTTATCAGTCGCTTTACTCCGTGACATACGCACTGGAGAGTGTTTATGTATGTGCTAAAGGTTGAAGTTCCTCAGGGGTGGATGTTAGGTCTCCAATTGCTTTTCATTGTATTCTGTTTTAAGATAAACTTTACTGGAAGGTTCCGAAGGGGAGACTGCACAGGGTTATCAGAGATTTGAACCTTAGACCCTATGCAAGGAGAGGCATGGGTTCAGGCCGTTAACACGGAACTGCTGCACCACTTATATTAAGTAAGTAACACTTTATTGTACAAAAACACAGTAATACAAAATTACAAAACAGAAAAGGGACAATTGTACAAAAGCGACCTTATCTCTGTAAGAAATTTCTTCCAGCTAACCTTTGAGTACTATATTTTATCGGATTGCCGCGAACTTCACCAATCGTCGTAGCACCATCTGCTTTTAAATCTAGCGATATCGCGCCTTTCAGTAAGCATGCACAAGTTACCAACTTTCTGGCATCGGTTTTGAAAGCTGTGATTTCCCGCCCACTGACACTTCATTGTGGAGAAATCCTTAAAAAAAAATTGTGACACTTGGATAAGTATAATTGGGCGGCTCTGGCACAAGGAATCGTTAGTAAGCAGATTTCATATCTTACGTTTTATTTTGAGCTTTTCGGTGAAGTGAAAAATCTACAGGAAACCTGCATACTTACATCTCCGAAGTAATGCAACGATTACAGTAAAGTCCTCAATCCGCACTGAGCCCGTGTAGGGATCATTTCATAGCCTAAACTCTCTCGTGATAAGATTAGGCCTGTGCCCAGCAATGGGACGTAAATAGGCGGTTGTGGTGGGGGATTAAGGGTCATAGCTTACGGCATCAACATGGCGCCGTCTTGCCTCGCAACCTCTATAGAAATTCAAATCCTTAATCAACGACCACTTTTAACAGTTTGACAAACGCTTCACAATTACATTCCACGCGAACTACCTAAACGAGTTACTAATGGTTACGTCTTGTTACATCGTGGGCTGGTTGTACTGTAACATTCAAATGAGTTGCATTAGCGAACGACGTCACCGATTATTGTTCAGAATAGAAATTATTAACATTTGAAAATAAGCTATTCTAATTTTCTAGAAAAGATGACGCTGCTGGATCATGCGAATCACTTATTCTCGTAAAAATAATTAAAATTGTGTGAGATGTTTCTGTGTTACATTATTATGATATTTAGTGACGAAGATGGAAGAGACTGTTGAGTCTTCTTTTCTACTTATAGGTAAATAACCGAGCTATTAATTAAAAAAACCGGCCAAGTGCGAGTCGGGCCACACGCAAAGTATAGGGTTCCGAAGTTGACGATGCCCACAGTACTTTTCTAAGACTTTCATCTAGCTAGCCTGTGGTATGACGTGCCCGCCCGACGCCCCTGCCGCTCGAGAAAAATCATTGGTTTTTAATATTTCATAAGTTGGTCGACTATGACTCCTAAGTTTGTACAGCCTACTTAGCTGTGATAGTTTTCCTTTCAACTACGTTATATATGCCACAACCATTATTTTTTTCAGCCATCCAAATACCACCATTTAGCTGGCAGGGGGGGGGGGGGGGACACGTGACTCTTACAAAAAATAGCACTTAAAAGCTTAATATTTCACAAACGCATCACTTAATCAAAAAATGGTCCAAACAAACCCAAAACTTTTTATTGTACCACTTTGTCAGCGTAACTAATATGTATATTCATACCAAATTACAGCTTTCTAGAACTAAGCATCTCCGAGCAATAGTGCGGACAGGCGGACGGACGGACGGACATGGCGAAACTATAAGGGTTCCTTGTGGACTTCGGAACCCTAAAAAAGAACTTTCTTAGTCATGCAATCATGTACAAAACTTGAGCACATATTCATAAATTACAAAGTTCCCTTAACGCACTCTTTAAAGAACACACCACACGAAAGGCAGTTAATATGTTCCGCGTAAATTACCACGATGACATAATCATAACCTTCACCCACAACATTGTACAAGTCACGCCAATAACATCTAATGAGGAGACGTCGAACTGTTAAATGCCAGCTGCTTATTGCCGTCATAAGGAAGCCAGGACCGTGACACCCTCATATCGATATCGAGTGAGATCTCAACGGTTGGGAATTAGGCGAAACCTCTAATTCCGACAAGCGTGTCCACTATTACAAAAAGGCGAAAGAAAGATGGTTGAACTTCGTTACCCCAATCAGCGTCATTAAGGTCTGAGAAACTCTACTTCTTTCACAATATGGTTCAAGTTGGTTTGGTTGGTCAGGTGCGAGTTAGGTCGCCGGGTGAAGGATGGTATCTCGGTGTATCTGGACAGTACGTTGTGCGCAAGGTGCGCGGGCGCAAGGTGCAAGCCGACCGTTGGCGCTGCACCTTCCGTGCAGGGCTTACTCCTAGTAAGGACTGTTTGTTTTTATTTCTTTTTTTCTTAACTGGAGTGTTTGTGAACAGATACTATTTTTTGTAACGTGCTACCTACCTACGTGTACCTAAGCACCTTTTTTATCACCAACGCCTTACAACTTAAATTGAATATTATTATGTTTTTGCAATATCTAAATGATGAAACGTAGTGTCAGTAGACTGTTAATTTTAAAACTGTATCGATAAACTATTAAACATATTGAATCCGAAAAAATACAGAAACGTTATACTGAAATACAGGCTTCACAAAGGAACCGCATTGGATTAGTAGGTACAAAAATTGCATCCGAACTACAAAACGGCTTTACTGACCAATCACCATATTGTGAAGTTGTAGGTAGTACTTAATATCTAAAGCCGTCTTCTTTTATGTAGCGCTTTGTTGCGCTTTCACCTTAACGCACTTAAAAAATGTTATCGAATCAGAGGGTGTTTCAAAGTCGATACCTCTTTGCAATGTCTTCAGCCTCTTCAAAATTCGGTGTCCAGGTCGGGAATGAACCTGTGGCCCCAGGCAAGCAACAAAAGCCGTATCAACGGCGTGTAAGGAGCGATTAGCAACGGGCGACGGCGCAGCGTAGATCGCGATAAACCATATTAATTACCGAATCCATCGTCACGCACCGTGCGTGGAAAACTGGCAAATGACACGTTTGAAGTACCTATATCCATTGCCCAATTGCCAGAAAATAAGTCGGTGTCAAATCTATCCAAAACAACGGCCCGTGTACTGAGGAAAAGAGAACTCAGTAGGTACTTGACAAGGTCAATACATTAAATAATGATCGTAAACCTAACCCGGTGAAGTCGGTTAAAAACTACCACAATGAGACACTTCCCCGCTTTCTGACTAGGTATATAGATTGTAGTCTGTAATAATATTATCAAAGTTCTATGTATATCTACTACTACTACTACAGCCTATTTGCGTCCCACTGCTGGGCACAGGCCTCCTCTCATCACGAAAGGGTTTGGGCTATAGTCCCCACGCGGGCCCAGTGCGGATTGGGGACTTCACACACATCTTTGAATTACTTCGCAGATGCATGCAGGTTTCCTCATGATGTTTTCCTTCACCGAAAAGCTCTGTGGTAAATTTAAATTGAATTTCGCACATAAGTAAACTTAGAGGTGCGAGCCGGAATCGAACCCCCGACCCTCTGCATGAGAGGCGGTAGGTCGAAACACTAGGCCACCACGGTCTATGTATATGATCCGTTTAAAATACAGAAATAAAAAAAAGATTAGCGCGATTAAAACTATAGAATTTTTTTAGTTGCTTGTCTATTAGCTGTAGCTTGGGTAGTAAATAAATCTAAATTGAAAGTAATAAGTAACAAGTTTTTATTAAAACCTCGTCCATATAATTTTAGTCGGATAAATTAAGTTAATATGTCACTAGCTTTTCCCCGCAACTTCGTATGCGCAGAAATATTAAAATGAAAAATCCCGTTTTTCCCGTGGGAATTTCGGGAAATCCTTTCTTAGCGGATGCCTTCGTCATAACATCTAGCTGCATGCCAAATTTCAGCCCGATCCGTCCAGTGGTTTGGGCTGTGCGTTGATAGATAACTATGTCAGTCAGTCACCTTTGAGTTAGATTTAAAATGTTTGCTTTGTAGAGGAATAACTTAGGTACATCCACAAAAAATAATAATGGTTAAAACTTGCAATGCGCGGACTTACCTATTTTCAGTTCTACCTCAAGATTTATTATAACAATACAGGGAGTAATTATACGTCGAAAAAAAAAAAAACACCATATTTTAAAAGAATTATCGTACTATAAAACCGGGCCTTAGTTAATGAACCTTAATATGAGTATTACACATAGTATTATAAATAATCGTAACTCTAAACAAATTATGTAAAACAAAACAAGTTCAATGTTACAATAAAAACTGTTACCTGTAGCTTACCCAACCCACGGGCATTAGCGGCATGCAATGAGGAATGTATATTACTTTATTTGCCAAAGAAAACAGTGCCAATCAAATTGAGCGCGTTATTAGGTGTTCACAGAATTAATGCGTACACGCATTGCAAAGGTAAATTATTGTGTTGCGCTGTTTGTTACGAAATTGGCCTGATAGTCTCACTGAAGGTAGGCTTAGACCGAAATCCTCACCTTAAAGTGTCGTCTTGATTAACCTGCTCGGCCGGTTATGTATTAGTCGTAATCTTATTTTTTTCTTTATATAGCTTTCATTTTCTTGTTTTTCTCCTTTTTTTGATTTTCAAAATAAGAATCTATTTATATTTTTTAACGTCGGCGATGATAATGATGATGGCGGGACGAAATTGGTTCCTTTCTAAAGAATTGGCCAGAGACTGCGCAAGACGCGCGAAAGCGGTGGAAAAAGTAGGAGGTCTTTGCCCAGCAGTGGGACAGAACTGACAAATAATATATTTATTAATCAATTTTATAATGTAACTAGCTGGACTTCGTACTGCCTTAGATTTTTTTTTGGGTATGAAAAATATCTTATGTCCTGTTCTCAGATCTACTGAACATACACTCCAAATTTCATAAGAATCGCTGGAGCCGCTTCGGGGGAGTTTGGTTACAAACACTGTGACACGAGAATTTTATGTATTAGAAGATTAGATTAGATGTGCAGGGGCCATACACTACAAAAAATAATCAAACCCGCCTAAGCACGTGCTTAAAGGTTTACAGAAATCTTCATCAAGGATTGATTAAAAAAATCGTCGAATACCACGAGACAGGCTTCACTTTTTTCTTCTTCAATTAAACCTTTAAGTTATCTTTATTGAAACAACCCCCCTTGACGTAGGCACAGGTATATCTTATAGGTGACATTGTGTGTAGTGGGGGTATGCACTCAACTAGATAAGAGTTGGATCAGTTATTGGTAGGTGGTTCCTAATTACTATGGTAAGTGTAACATCAAGTACGGAACTGTTATCAAACGCCTTAACTGCAATTAAACGCTTTATTATACTTTAAAATTTGTCTTATCTATTGACGAAAGCGCGTGCCTCTAAACGTTTCTCCATTCTAGTTAAAGATTCCTCGCGCGACGGCCACTATAATTACAATTCTAACACATGCTAATGTATTGTAATCGAATGACGATCAGCGTGAATTGATACCATTATTACAAATAGTAGGGGAGTCTACGATGCTATAGGCTCAAGTGTCATGAGGACTTATTCAATTTTGAGCTATACATTCGCAGTGTCTTTTCGTCCAAATTACCGCAGTGTCTCAAGTCGAAAGTCTTCGACCAGTGTGTGTTGCCAGTGATGACTTATGGTTCCGAGACGTGGGCGCTTACGATGGGCCTCATAAGAAGGCTCAAAATCACTCAGAGGGCAATGGAGAGGGCTATGCTCGGGGTTTCTCTGCGTGATAGAATCAGAAATGAGGATTTCCGTAGTAGAACTGGGGTCACCGACATAGCCCGAAGAATTGCGAGCCTTAAGTGGCAGTGGGCGGGGCACATTGCTCGCAGGACTGATGGCCGATGGGGCCGGAAAGTTCTCGAGTGGCGCCCGCGAACCGGGAGACGAGCTGTCGGTAGGCCTCCAACAAGATGGAGCGACGACCTCGTGAAGGTCGCGGGAAACCGGTGGAAGCAAGTAGCACAGAACCGGTCTGAGTGGCGCGCCTTGGGGGAGGCCTATGTCCAGCAGTGGACGTCTTTTGGCTGAAATGATGAGCTATACATTGCAGTTGGATGTAAAGAAAGCTATTATGGACGTAGTTACCTACTCAAGCGCCTTAATATTGATAGAGGTCTCATTACAGGAATATAGCTGTATGATAATCAGGGAATAGAGTAAAAAAAATATTCACGCGCATTGGCAAAATGTTCAGTGTCAAATAATAACAATAATACATTTATTCAGTAAGTAAGTTTATAATATTACATTAAATACACTAGGCGTAAATGAAACTATTGTCATAAAAGACTGATGATTCGGGTCGTATAACGTGGTACTAGACGGCAGTGATACGTATTTAAACAAGATGTAAGGTAGGTATCTCCCATCTATGCCAATCTAACTCCCTCGAGTAAGTATATAGCGAAATTCTCTCTTGCGCTCCCTTACTAACATTGAAACGTCAGTTCGGAGAATGTAATGGAACGACAGCTGTAATTTGCGATTTAAAAGTATGAGTTCTGGTGATTTTTGCAAATGATGAATCGTCATTCCGTGATCCACCGTGTTGTTTCATTCGTAGGCTCGTCAGATTAGATTCTTATGCTTATGCGTTGGTATGGTAGTATTATCATTAATGGAATGTTTAAACGTAATTTTATCACATTTCTTTTCGTCTACTTAAAGACGCTAAATACTTAGATCTTTCTTGTAAACTTCAAGTCTGAAATATGTTGTAAGAGTAACTTTCAAATAGTAACTGATTATTTTTATTATTTTCTTCGTCGTTAACAAGAATGTGACCTCGAGTTATACAGGTGTTCGATAATACTTTCCTCTTTAATATCCGTTAAATACCATTTTAGCGTACAATTTCATTTGCAGCAGTGTGGCTATCGTCACATAAATCAGCAACGGTCGTTACGCCATTCTGGCCCGTAATAACCGCGTCCACGTTACGGGAAAGGTGCGTAAAAGACGCGCAATTACAGCCCGTACAAATTAAAATGTCCGCAGGGGACGAGGCAGGGCTTAGCTTAACCTCGGAGAATCCTTGACTACATACGACGTCAAAATCTACAGTGTATAAGAGTAAGCGTCAGAATTGGCAAAGAATTTTCTATTGACGTGGCGGTCAAAGCGGTGTTTTAGTGTATAGTTATGACATTTAAAATTAAAAATAATAATAATAAGTATTCAAAGCAGGAAACACTAAAAGTACTTATTAATTTAGACATATATGATAAACTCGATCTCTTTTAAAGATGATATTGAAGACAAGCGTTTACCAATCAAACTGAAACAAACATTTTGAATGAACTTATTCCTTCTGAGATTTTCCCTCAGCGCTACGCTACCATTTCTGGTAAATTCTATTTCTGACGTGTAAAAGTGCCCCTATGTGGCCAATTTGCTGAATAAATGATTGAATTTGAATTTTCTTAAAGATGTTATTAAAATTACTTATTTTTGAGTCTGAAAATACTGATTGCGCCTCTGGTGTTGCAAATTTTGTATGGGCGGCGGCGAACACTTTCCATACGATGGGCCGTGTGCCTGTTTATCCGTCTATAACAATAAATAAATGCATCATGGATTTTCAAGTCCTTAAGGTTCGTCAAAGCCGTGACCCGCTAAAACAGTCTTGACAAACCGCCTTCCTGTCGCTTTTTGTTTCCAATTTGAAAGTTTCCGAAACAAATGACTCCGCAACAGGCGAAGGGGTAAAGTGTGACCATAATCGCCAGCAGCCACCCGTGTCGCGCAAATGTCAGAGCGGTGACATTTATTAACCGGCGAGGGACGCTTAAGGAGAAATTCTTTGAGAAAATGGACTTTTTCCCATCAAAGGGGTGTCACGATCCATTGCTCTGCGAGGTGCTGTAGAAACATAGCTGCACTGGCGATTTTTTGCTACTGTCTATGATTGCCATGCGATTATTTATTTTTGGAACGCTTATATTTTCATTGCGATCTGTATTACCGTCTTTTACTGAGGATTTAAATAAAACTCCTCCAAGAGATAGCGGTGGCAAGCTACTGGCGAAATAAAACTTTAAATAGAAGCCTTCACAAGAAAAGAAGAAAACCGTCTTTTACATCTTTGGTTTTCTTCACAATCTTTTTTCATTTTCCGTTACCTACTTACTTCTGCAGTTTCTTTACTTGTGACCGATCAATGAGCAATATCAATCAATCGATGCGTTTTATGCGCACGTAAATCTTCTTTATTGTTAACAGTTCTTGATGCGTTAGTGAGTTTTTTTATAAAATTATTCCGATATTCCAGTACGACCAGTAGAAAGTAGGTGGAATAAAAACTATTGCAATTATGTTACCCCGCAAGTAAAGTGTGAATTTTCAGCGTGACAGATTTATTGCATTCTTTTAAACATGACGATTCATCGACAAAAAAGGTACCTCCACAAAATAACTGCTCCCACGAACTGTCTGTTCACACGACACCATATATCAGGAACTCGTTTACAAAATCATCCTTGCTAAGTTTTTATCGTTATTTGGGGAATTTTAATTGTAGGTAGATATGATTTTATTGGTACGCTTGAGATGTGAGGAATGTCGCATCAAAAGTTATACATTGACGTGATCTCACGTAGCATTTCTTGTAGATACTGACTCATACTTAAACCTTTTGTAGGTACCTACTGTTACAGACATCATAACTCTTTGCATGTTAACTTTTTATACATTTAAGACTGGCCGGTTAGAAACTTATGTTTTCTTTTCTCTCTTCACTTTTGACATATTGTCGTACGTATTTGCTCCTCATATTAAATCAATTTTATATTATAAAGCCTTCTATTTCTATCTAAAGGTCCCTGGTTCAATCCCTGGTTTCGGCACCATGATAGAAATAGAAAAGGCTTTATAATATAAAATTGATTTAATATGAGGAGCAAATACGTACGACAATATGTCAAAAGTGAAGAGAGAAAAGAAAACATAAGTTTCTAACCGGCCAGTCTTAAATGTATAAAAAGTTAACATGCAAAGAGTTATGTTGTCTGTAACACCTACCTATATTTAAATTGGTGTTTTGGTAATTTATGTATAGTTACTTGAAAACTATTCTTAACTTATCGCACTTTAAGCGACAGTGCTGGCTTTCTTAACCAAAACAGGGAAAGTTAAATGCACTTTTGAAGTTGTTTAAACTTTGAATCGACAAATCAAACCGTCATAAAACAGCCCTCAAAGAGCCGTCAGCTGATGCGAGATACGACTATCACTTGTTGAATAGTTTTGTTAACCGTCGTACTTGAGCCTTTTGGTGTTGGTACTAAAGATCATAATCGTAGTTCATATCGCCGTGAACTTGCTAAACTGATGACAATCAGTAAGGCGCGTCTTTTGTGTACCCAAATCAAAAACAATACTTGTGTTTTCAATTAAATTTTTAAAAGCTTTTAACTGACTTCATAAAGAGAACGTTTTTAATTCAGTTATTTTCTTAATTTTTCATACTTACCTTAGGCCATTCTTTTTTTTTTTGGCCCTTGAAATTTGCCGGACGGGTATGAAGGACTCTCAGGAAATTGGCTCCAGCTGCCCGGAATGCCGTTTAAAAATCCAAGGGTTAAGGGATGCCTTGTAATTCACCTCACCACCCGAGTCCTTAACTTTATTATTTGCAGGAATCCACTAGGGATTGGCTTCTGGTGACACATCTTCTTCCCCTCTGGAATCTGCAGTTGTGTCTCAGATCGGGTTGCGGAAGACAGAAAAAACTTAGGCCTCCGTTATAGACTGATCGGATTATTTTGAAGCCGTGGTGGTCTAGTGGTTCGACCTACCGCCTCTCATGCAGAGGGTCGGGGCTTCGATTCCGGCTCGCACCTCTAACTTTACTTATGTGCGAAATTCTATTTTAATTAACTGAGCTTTGCGGTGAAGGAAACATCGTGAGGAAACCTGCACGCATCTGCGAAGTCATTCAAAGATGTGTGTGAAGTTCCCAATCCGCACTGGACCCGCGTGGGTACTATAAGACCCAAAGCCTCTCGTGATGAGAGGAGGCCTGTGCCTAGCAGTGGGACGCAAATATGCTGTGGTAGTAGTAGCAGAAAGATTATTCTGTAAGTATTGTTGTAAAGCAAACTTCAACAATATCTCCTATTTTGATCAAAATTTCGTTCGTTACGCATTTCTTTAAAGTGCAGCTCTAAAACGCAGCAGTAAAACGCAGTTCTTTGAAGTGGCAGTGGGCCGGTCACATCGCGAGAACTGCGGATAGTCGTTGAAGTAAACGCGTTCTTGAGTGGAAACCACGACAACTCAAGCGAAGTGTAGGGCGCCCTGTTGCCAGGTGGAGTGACGATTTGCGCAAGGTGGCCGGTGTAGATTGGATCCGGCACGCCTTGACAGAGCTCATTGGCGTGCATTGGACTCCTATGGGCTGTTGATGATGATGACGCATTTTGGCATGTTTACAATACTCGAAGAGCATTTGGTGGTTCTAAAGTCCTCTTATTCGTCGTGTTTTGAAGTTTATTATGTATTAAGGAACAATACACGACCACGGGGTCGACCTGTCGTTACTCCATCAGAAAACTCTATCTATTTATCACCGGTTACTATCCAAGAAACTACGAAAATTATCCAAAACTTGAAAAATAAACGTAGTTTCGGCTGTGATGATATGCCCCCTATTTTAATAAAAAAATGTGCAGATGAATTAGCTCTTCCCTTGACATATCTCATAAATCAATCTTTTCTTGAAGGTACTTTTCCAGAAAGTCTAAAGTTATCTGTAATAAAACCTCTGTTTAAGAAAGGCTGTCCGACAGACTGTAATAATTATCGCCCAATCGCACTGTTAACGACTTTTTCTAAAAATTTTGAGACTGCAATGTCACTCCGACTCTACTCGTTTTGCGAAAAGTTTAAAATATTCACTGACTGCCAAAATGGATTTCGGAAGCAAAAGTCAACTTCACTAGCAGTCTTTAAGTTCATAACAGAAGTATTAAGCATAATTAATGACAAGAAATATGCTATAGGTGTACTTTTAGACTTGACAAAAGCCTACGATAGAGTTTTGCATAATATTTTGCTGGAAAAGCTACGAAGCATAGGGGTGAGAGGAATGGCATATGACTGGTTCATCTCGTACCTCACCAACCGTAGGCAGTGCGTCGAAGTAGAACACTTCGATTTCGACAGCGGAAACATTAAAAAGGTTCGTTCCAACATAACAAGAGTCACACAATCCATACCACAAGGCAGCGTGCTCGGCTGCATTTTATTTCTAATATATATTAACGACTTACCAAAAATCATAGACACTCCATCCACCCTATTCGCTGATGACATTTCTCTTGTAATACCGTGTGAAAATGAATCAAATTTAACCAATATATTTAATAACACCCTGCTAAAAATAGAATCCTGGCTACATGACCACAACCTTGAAATAAATTACAGTAAAACCAAAATTATGGAATTTAAACCCAATCAAAAACGATCCATGAACATACAATACTCGTTTAATAACACTGAACTAGAATGTGTAAATACATTCTCCTTGCTGGGTATTAACATAGACCCCGCCATAAACTGGAAAAGCCACATCTCTAGAACTATATCAAAATTAAGCAGATTTACATACGCACTTCACAAGTTAAAGATTAGTACAGACATAAAAACAGCTACCAGCGCCTACTACGCATACGCGCACGCCTGGCTGCAGTACGGCGTCGTGCTGTGGGGAAATAGCTCTGAGGCGTTAAAATTATTCAAGCTGCAAAAACGATGTCTTCGAATTATTGTTAATATCGGTCATATGGAAAGTTGCAGAGCCCATTTTAAAAATCTAAAGATATTAACACTGCCATCTATTTACATTTTTGAAGTTTGTTTATTCGTAAGAAAAAACCTACACCTATTCCCTCAATACTCCCGACCGGAAAACTTAAGACCCAAAACCAAACTAGCTGCACCCTTCTCTAGACTTCAAATGATACATTCAGGCCCCTTTTCGATGTCGGTTAAAATTTACAACAAAATTTCAGACGATATTAAAACAGAAACTAATCTTAATAAATTTAAAAATAGTTTAAAAAAATATTTACACGAGAAATGTTATTATTCTATTAAGGATTTTCTCACCGATGTATAAATTTGTATTATTAATAATAAATAAGGTTTCAATTTTTAGTCTGTAAGTTATACCTAAGTAAACTTGCGGTGCCCAAACCGGGTTCATGTTCCTGACTACAACTAAACTTAAGATCTCAATGTAATGAAGATGTTATGCAATAAAGATTTATGATTTATGATTTATGATTTAAGTCGATGTCAAGTCATACAACGCAATTAGCTTATCTTTCTGTTTAATAGAGATTTCCCTTATTGTCCATAACTTTTTTCAAGTTTTTTCCACATGGTTATGATTTCCATTATTTTTCTCAAGTTTCTTCCACTTGGTTATGATTTCCAATGGTTGAGTTGTCTTTCTTGTAATTTATTAATGATGTTGACCCACTGTAAACAACCGGTAATTACAGCGGGTCCTGTTATCCGGTAACTCGGCGGAACGGCTTCTTGCGCGACTTGGCGCCTCCACGGGCCATTTGCTGCCCACAGATATCGACCGGCACAAACAATCGTAATAAAATCGATATTTTATTGCAATTGATTAGAAACGAACTTTTTCTTTCTGCTGGCACTAGTTCACTGATAAATATGATACTTACAATGCATTTTAAGTTTAGAAAAGTACTATGTACCTACAGACATGTCTAAATTGAAAATTAATCATGCGGGTCTTTATTTTTGTAAAATGTTTACACAGCTATTACGACGGTCATTCTCCAGACGTACATTTTTGCTTGTCTTTTTTTTTTTTTTTTTTTTCTTCACTCTTTAACCATATAAAATCATAGATTTTATCATGGTTTATATTTTTTTATCGTAGAAGGTATTTGTATTGAGCTGTACATGAAATTTCAAAGAGATAGTTAAAAGGCTTCGGGTGGAAAAAAAATCTAAAAGTCCCATTTTCCTAATAAACACGTCGCGTCCCACTACCAAAACTACTTACGTTCCAATTTTTCCTGATGATATACATAAAGAAAACCCGATGAAAACAAGTTTATTTCACAAAAGAATATATATTTTCACTGTACAAAAAAAATCTAGTCAATACAGTCATAAACCACAAAAAATTCAATTATAATTACTTTGTCTCGAAACGTATCCTAAATCACGCGTCGCGATCGTTTTTGACCACACCAGTGGTCGGAATGTAGGCACGGATCTCGCTACCGCATTTCGGTCAAGCAGTCAGTCGCGCCCAAAGCCCCGTGCGGGATGGTAGTGTCAGTTGTGTCCAGGCCGCAGATTACGCACGTAAGTATCTAATTCACGCGTTTTGGTTTAAGAAATTTCTAATTAACAAGCTTACATTTTAAAAATCAACCAGCAACTTTATTGCTATGAGAGTTACAGAATACATTAAAGGTCGCAATATTTAATTGATACTAGATTCTGTGATTTATTACATGTACCTTTAAAAAGTTATTTTGTGTTTTTCAAGAATCCCTAATTCACGCGTCTAATTAACGCGTCGAAAATCAACGCGTTAATTAGAATTTGTGGAAAAATATCGTCATAACATATTCTAATTAAAACGTCGTTTTTATAATTCACACGTCATGGAAAAGTGTAATATTCTAAATAACACGTCGTTTTTCTAATTCACGCGCCACAGAAATTTTAAATTATTTTTAACTAATTAACCGTCAATATATTTAATGTGCCCAATAAGGATTTAAGTTTTAATGATCAAAAAGATACTATATTTGAGATAAAACTCATTGAAAAGTAAGAGGAAAAAAAGCGACGCGTTAATTAGAATTATAACATCGTTCTGGAGAATGACCGACGAGCGTATGTGACAGTCTTCGGTTTATTTATTTATTGGAAGATAGCACAGAAACAACAAAAGTAACATATATGTGAACATGAATATTCTAAACATATCTCACTGAGAAATAAAGCGAGTATGAGCATTATTAGCAAAACTAAAAGTATTAAGTTCTGGTTCAGCGTATTAGGTCATTAAGACACGAACTGAGGCAATCCAGGGGCTCTATTCGAAACGAAACGTTAAATAGGGAAAGGGAATTCCCCTACCACTACTGTCAAAGCGACACGGCGTTGAAACCGAACTTTAAACAGCTAGATTTAACGTTCAATTTGAGTGCCATGACGTTTTGATGGAATTTCCTTTTCCCTATGTAACATTTCGAATAGAGCCACAGTTGGTTGGTCTACGGCCCCGGAGTTGGCTGTCGATTCATTGAGTGATCAGGTTGCTTACATGGGTTTCTATTAACGATGTTAGAAAGCCGTTGAAGTTTGAGTGATTAATCACAACGTTTCTACAAAAAGCATAGAGTAAACCACAGACGGCGTAATTACCCACCTACAACTCGTTAACGTTTTTACACGTCCAATTTTACGCACAGTTTGTCTACGAGCCCCGCAACTATAGAGAAATGAATTATTAAGAGCCCATAACCGTTTCCAATACCGGTATAATGTAGGTGCGCAAACACCCTTTCGACGGCGTGTAAATTGCGCGAGTCTCCCCATTGTCCGGCCACCAGGCCACTTTGGGGTGACTTAAATCCGAAATTGGGTATTTCGAAAAATGTGCATGTGTCATTTATCACGGACCTCCCCTTTAGGAGGGAAAAAACGGCTAACCCTATTTAAAAAAGTACCCTCAATAATCCGAGGCCCGCTCACACTAACAGTATTAAATTTTTGTAGTATTAATACAATGGCGTCGTGGCAAATAAATATTGGATGAGAGGGCCCGCCGCGCGGTAAGCCGTCTTAAGCGATTGTGAATGTTGCCAGAGGGAAATTAATGAATGACGAAACTTAATTCAGATTAGTTACGTTAACTTTGACTTAGAATACTGAAATAATTTAAACGAGACAGGATGCCCTTTGTAGACTAAAAATATTGAAGTTCCAAGTACCTACGCATATAAGGTGGGAATTCAATATAATAAAGTAAATTGAGTATTGGCACATGGAATTTTATCACAAAAAGAAGATATCAGTAGATAGTGCATTTTTTAAAGTCAATAGGCAAACGAACGCACAGCCCACCTGATGGTAAGTGGTCACTGCGACCCATTTGAGATCTCTTACGGAATATCATTTAAATACCTATAATAAAATATGAATTTATAACAAACTAGCTGACCCTGCGGACTTCGTCCCGCCTAAGATTTTTTTTGGGGTGGGTATGAAAAATTGCTTGTACGTCCTATTTTCAGACCTACTGAACATACATACCAAATTTCATAAGAATCGGTCGAGCCGTTTCGGAGGAGTTTGGTTACAAACACTGTGACACGAGAATTTTATATATTAGATTTTTTCCTATAGTTAACTGTTTTTTTTTAAACTTGCCAAAGCAACATCAATTCAGCAGACATAATAACCTAATTTAATTGTATTTCCTCACTTTAATAGGAAAAATTAAGACGGTCGCGTGTCGCATTAAAAGCCGAGCGCTGATAGCCGGGAGCGGGATCACAATACACTGCGGTTAAAGTTTTCAATATTTTGGGTGCTGCCACGTGACGCCGCGTGCCTCGGGTTAGACCCCCGCTGCTACACTTTTTATTATTTTTATAATTCATATTTCACAACCGAGAAGGCGTTTCGCACGGTTAGCTCGACGCGGCTTACCGCAAGGACCACTTATGAGCCTTTATTTATACTACCACTACATAGCGTCGCGTTTTGTGATCCACTTTATCAAACGCTTTGCAGAGATCGCCCGGTGGGGTTGGAATGACTCGGATCATAATTCAGCTGGCATTCTTCTTATGACGTCGCAGGGCTTATTGTGTTTTTTGGTAAGGGATTAGCGTTGGCCATAAAAAGCTTCTGTCGGAGCGTCACGGCAACAAGCTAATCCTGGTTTGTTTTATTCGACTCGATAATGCGCAAAATGTGCGACAGTGTGTTTACTTCTGGCTTTATTACTTTTCAAGTTATTTATAATATATTTCATTGTTCTGTCATTGAGATCATTTAACTGGCGATATCGATCCGTCCCGTTCATTTTATGTGTCGGAATGTTAACACACTAACTAAGAAAATCTAAGTAAAAAGAACAGATAAAATGCGTTGTCATTGAATTCCATAAAATACATCTCATAAGAAAAGTTGTTATCTCCAGGCTAACTTCGTTTTAGATTCGGAACTTGAGTTTCTGTAAAGTGTGACTACTTACCAGCGACACGTTGTTACAAATATGACAATTTGAAGATAATGAACCTAATCAGAACTATTTTTTTTTGTGAGGTCACCAACCTTATGTGAAGGATCATTTCAATGCGCCAATTCCATAATTGAAAAGAACTATACCTTATATGCCGATTTCAGCCTACTATTTAGATCGCGCTATAGTAAACAAAGTTTTACTTTGCCAATAAAAGTTTACATTCATTAAAAATAATAGGTAAGTAAATTAAAGAAATCATTTACGGTAGCGGGGTTTGGAGTTTTATGGGCCCGGCGTAATAGGGCCCGCGGAAGCATCGCCTCGCATATTGAGACTTGTTCTAAGTGGAATTTTTAGTGTTCCGTGCCTGGGGAGTCTTATCCAAATCGCCGAAACGGTAGGGTTCCGCTCTGGGGAGACTCTTTTTTATTTTAGAGTAATTTCCCATTACATTTTACGTGAGTCAGGTTATTGTGGGGTTGGGGTTTTTGCAGTTCCCTCTTGACAAACCGCCGCTTTGTTTTGTTGCACTTCGCGTTTGAATTTCTTCCGTTTTAAGTTTGGGGTTATCTTTATTTGAATCTATTTTATGGCTGCCATGAATTTTGGGACCGCATCTACCTTGACGTACCTTCCATAAGCAATTTGAACGATGGCTCAAGTCATCTACATCTGCAATTAACTTTATTATTCTTTTCATTCAGACAAACAAAATGTTCCACTACCGCATTTTGTTCATCTGAATTTACTAAATCTAAAAAACCTTTGTATCTTCCTGTAGTTGCTATAAAAAACAAAAATCAGTCCTAACATTCCAATTAAGAGTTGCCACACGCCCAACAGTTCGATGCAATTAAAAGAGTTAATGCCCCAACCAGTAGCCGGGCGGATAAAAACTTGATTGAGTTGCGATAGATAAATGCTACCGTTGCCTCATGAGATGGATACGTTGACGAGATAATGATGTACATCCAATTGAACTTGGTTTAATTTACACCTGAATTTTAGGCTAAAACAAAAATACCTCCTATGAACCACAAATGGAATATTATACGCCTCGGGTAGCCGTGGGACTTAATTACTCATTTTACTAATTCAACCTAAAAATACCGATTAAAGAATCAATAAACACATCGACAATTATTTTTATACATATTATGTCCCAATAAATAGCCAATTAATTAGTAATGAAATTTTAATCTGGCACAAATATCGAAGAAACTAGCCTGGGTCTTCAGTACAACAGCGAAGCTTCTAGTGAATTATACGTATCGTCCATTTGTACTACAAAAGATTGTGTAGTTTGCTTCATTACTAAAGTGGAATGATCAAGCAAAGAGAGTAACCGGTTCTTATTACCCCTCACTGCCTTTAAAAAATGTCTCGG
The DNA here is from genome assembly GCA_963971205.1 of Aethes cnicana. NCBI lineage: Eukaryota > Metazoa > Arthropoda > Insecta > Lepidoptera > Tortricidae > Aethes > Aethes cnicana. The sequence goes on along the minus strand of OZ020276.1, from coordinate 199,479 downwards.
ACGTGCACGAGGAAGCATTAGTGACGGAGCGGAGTAGCGAGTCCTGTGGCACAGCCACGGTGCCGATCAAACCGAGCGCCCCTTGCAAAAAAACGTGTGGGGTGAGACTCAAAAAAGACTATAAAGGAAAATTTATCCGCAAATTAATTTGTAGGAAATGAAATTGGATGCAAGCTGCAACTCTTGTATCTTGTAATTTAATTTTTCCAAGGTGAATTGGTTTTGAAAATGGGATGGGATTCAATTTTCGGAACATTTTTCAAAAGGTGTGTATCAAGTGAAAGACACTTATATTATTAATGTATCAAAGTCTACATACAAAAGATCATACTTTGTTTACATATGCAAACTACCTAAGAAGCATAATTTACATTTTTAATTTGTATTAATTACTATATGAGACGCAAAGAAATATGAATAATTATACAACCAATAACATAAACAAATAAAACCCATTTGCTATAATGATAGAACTTTCGATAACCTCATCAATAACTATAATTATGTTCCCGTGTCTCCGAACGTAACGGTGTTTTGGTAACAGTCACCGAATAATAATCCACCTCGGAACGATAATTTTCAATTTGTCTCTTAATTATGACAAGCCATAAGTTTCCAAATGTGGGAAATCTATGTTGAAATCGAGAAATTTGCTGTTAATGCCACCGCTTGATTTATAGTGGATATGTACATTACATTTTTATGTCCGTGTCTCGGGCAGTAAATAACTATGTAAGATTAACGTTACTGATTTATTTATTTAGGATTTATGATGGATGATTTGTGCTGCCAGGTTTGAACGCCTTGACCTTTCAATGCAGTTACTAGACGGTGCACCTTAATTAAAAATTCGATCTGGTAACTTGGAATCTATTTAAGACGTCATTATTGATTTCGCGATGTGTTTATTATCGTAAGATTCGTAAACTATTAAGAATTGGACTTGAAATTGGCAACCATTTTAGATACATATCAATAATTCTTCCGTGTTTTATAGCGGTAGATATATTTATACCGTTACTTGTAGAAAATTCCAGTTGCTAATGTATTGCCAAATAAAATTCACACCTATCATAAACACGTGCTTCTTATCTATGGAATCCAATCAGACGAAATGATGTTCATATTTCAATAACCCTATTACGGCCAATAAAAACTTTCAAACATCTGATGGCTGTCCGTCCGTCATTGCTCCTCAGAGGCCATTGGGAACTTGAACTCGATTTTTTCTTATAATTGCCTAATCTTTTCAGTTTAAACAGACTGTAGTTAATCTCCCCGAAGGTGGCTCGAGATGGTTATTTTTTAAAGTTCCCCGCGTGCGAGGGTGGCTAGATTTAGGGCCAACTTAGAGGCGCTCTATTGATTGTTTGTAATTTTTTCGTTTTATGCGTCGTTGGGTTTGACATGAGGGTGGTGTCTTATTAAGAAGGCAACTAGGTTTCGTATTATTACAAATTGTAATTGTTTCTGATGTAGCAGAACATGAAAATAGAATTATTATACAACATCTAAGAAGAACTGATGATTATAAATAAAATTTTGCACAGCATAATAATGGATATACATTAAAAAACTTGAAATGATCGAATTTCGAACATATTTCTGCGTAAAATAGTATTGCTGTAATTTATTACCTAATATTGGATGTTGCTCCAATCCGCACTGGGCCCGCGTGGGGACTATAGCCCAAACCCTCTCGTGATGAGAGGAGGCCTGTGCCCAGCAGTGGGACGCAAATAGGCTGTAGTAGTAGGATGTTGCTCTAGATCTAATTTCATTTACATAATAGTCATCCAAATAGTCTTCATTAGACATTCAACGCCTCTTTCCGTATCTGTTTTGTCCTATCATTCGTAAACCTACCTATTTGCCGTGATCTCCTTATCGACAAACGAGCCAGCCGACACGACACCGGTATACCACTACCAATCCGGATCCAAATTTATTTACGACACGTGCTTCGCCCCTCATTAGTGAGAAAGCGGTACATTTCTATATTAATTATGCAAATCCCAGTTCTTTGGAGAATATTTTATCTGCGATAGATAAAGTAGATGCAGGTTTACACGACTGGCATCGCGGACTGCTTATCGGGCGACCTTCAAAACGTGGCATCTTTATGTTTATTGAAATTCTATTAAATTATACTTTCTAAATTTTATGTAATATGTGGTCGACGGTTTTGCGAGCGTGGTCAGCATTTAGATTAGAGGACCCGTTCGAGATATCAAATTACCGTGTTCAGTCTATTAAGTGTGTCTTTGATTTTCTAGATTTAACGTTTTACCTACTTCTACATTTTATTTACAAACTATCTTATAGGTGCTTTTGACCCTATTATTCAAGTAACTTTCATTATTTTTCAGATAGTTTTTGAAGGTAAATTTGATTACTACTTAAATCTGCTTTAGGCGTCTTAGTCTTAACAATTTAATAAAATTCAAAGTCATGACCTGATATGACTGTATTCAGTCACAAACATAATCTTTCAGTTACCATGTCATCTATAGTATTTACTGCTTAGAATTACCATTAAATGAGCATTTAATTGTTAGAAAAGTGTAGCACCAAAAAGAAAAACTGGCAATACTCGGTACTAGTTTCTAGATGGCGCTGATAGCAACTGACGCTTGATACCGGGATATCTTGCCAGCGAATCTGACTGCTAATGAGCCACTGCCAAATACACTGTGGCATTGATTGTGACATATATGACACCTGGAGCCTAAATATTGCAAACGTGGTAGGAAGTAAACACTAGTGGCCTAGTGGTATGACCTGCCGCTTCTTATGAGGAGGTTCGGTCGGGTGTTCACATATCCCAGATGCCAGTAATTATGTGAAGTTTAATTGCACTTTATGACGTGTGTAAAAGTTTGCTATCTACAATGAGTGAGTTGGTATGGGGAATGCCTATCCAACCATACATTCTTGATGAGAGGTGCAATCTGCCCAGGCAGCAATAGAATGTAGGTAGTTGACGGTAGTTTGTTGATACTTGATAGTGAAATATTTCAAGGCTCTGTTGTGTACAAAAGTGGATCGAATAGAAAACGTCCTTGGCAGGTAATATGTGAGGAGACAATATAGGCATTAGTGTTATCGCATGTACGTTCTGAATGTACAGTCACCTAGTCATTCGTTTGGCGTTAGACTGATTACAAATTGGTTGATGCGATGTTTGTAAAACAATGAATACTTACCTAAGTAATATTAATATTTTCATGTTGAATCAAGCTTTGTTTTTTTTTTACAGCTGTGGTCTTATATCTAAGACTGTCCTTTTTGCCGAGTTACATGTACCTATTTATTTGAAATTCTTTGCACATTATGAATATTTATCATACAATTTTATTGCGCACTTGTTGCCTGTAGGTACCACGAGGTATCTACTATATTTCGTAGACATTAATTTTATCTGAAATAAATTTCATTTGATTTGATTTCATTAGTTTGAATTCGCAAGCGATGGCTCAGCTCCTAATATCTTATAAACTATGAGAATTATACGTAACTAAATCAAAAAATTAATAAAATTATTTGCCTACCTAGATTTTATTTGCAAGTTTTTCCTCATGCAGCATGAGTCATGCTATAATAGTCACCAAATAAAACGTGGTTACTGATGTTAGGCTAGTAGATATTTGCCGATAACCGTTTATAACAATATCCGAATTCCAATAAAGGCATTTAAATAGCGAATTGTTGAAGTGTCTAGGACTGTACCTACCGCGGCATGGTGGTACCAGCATGAGACACGTGTCGCGTCGTGTGGAATGCTACCGTGGAATTTGACGCGCTTGCCGCTTCTTGACAGCGCGATAGGCTTCTGATAGATGTTAGGTTACTTTGTCACATTTATGACTAGAAAACCGTCTGTCATCTTTGATTTTTCTGGTAGTAGGACCTGAGTCGTGGTGGCCCAGTGGTTCGACCTACCGCCTTAAGGGGGTCGGGGGTTTGATTCCGGCTCGCATCTCTAAGTTTACTTATGTGCGAAATTCAATTTGATTTAACCACTGCTACACTTTTCGGTGTAGGAAAACATCATGAGGAAACCTGCACGCATCTGCGAAGGAATTCAAAGATGTGTGTGAAGTTCCCAATCCGCACTGGGCCCGCGTGGGGACTATAGCCCAAACCCTCTAGTGATGAGAGGAGGCATGTGCCCAGCAGTGGGACGCAAATAGGCTGTAGTAGTAGGACCTGAGGTAGAGTCCTTCCAGATGGACGGCTAACAACATCTTTCCCGCTAACCTGCCGGCAATAAGCAGTTCATCATCATCATCATCATTTCAGCCAAAAGACGTCCACTGCTGCACATAGGCCTCCCCCAAGGCTCGCCACTCAGACCGGTCCTGTGCTACTTGCTTCCACCGGTTTCCCGCGACCTTCACGAGGTCGTCGCTCCATCTTGTTGGAGTCCTACCGACAGCTCGTCTCCCGGTTCGCGGGCGCCACTCGAGAACTTTCCGGCCCCATCGGCCATCAGTCCTGCGAGCAATGTGCCCCGCCCACTGCCACTTAAGGCTCGCAATTCTTCGGGCTATGTCGGTGACCCCAGTTCTACTGCGGATATCCTCATTTCTGATTCTATCACGCAGAGAAACCCCGAGCATAGCCCTCTCCATTGCCCTCTGAGTGATTTTGAGCCTTCTTATGAGGCCCATCGTAAGCGCACACACACACTGGTCGAAGACTTTCGACTTGAGACACTGCGGTAATTTGGACGAAAAGACAAAATTGCTTCGCAATAAGCAGTTACGGTTAGGAAGTAAGAGTGCCGATGAAATTACTAGCATAAAGGCATTTGATCTTAGTCCTCGAACTGACAACGCATTCGAAGTCTTATGATTCTTATGTCCATAAGCCGCAGTGAGTAATGCCATAATAGTACATTACAGACCTAGGGTGGTGAATTCGTAAATGTTCCAGATCGCAGGTTTCTGTGGCCCGAACCGAAGGTGAGGGCCATAAATATGCGATCTGGGGCTTTACGAATTACCGCCCGTGGTTTGTCAAAAGTTTTACGTCTTGCCTTGGGCAAAAAGTGAGATTTTCTCTCCGCGTAGCGGGCAGAAAATCCCACTTTATGGCCAAGGGTGATGTAAAAAGCATTTATAAACTAAAGTCTTAAAAAGTGTTCTGATATTTTTTAAAGTTTGGTGATAAGTAGATGTATTTGAAAAGAAGGGATGCTTTGGAAGATTAAGTTATCATGTAATGTTCTTGAGTTTCTCGGTTGGCAAAATCACTAGTGCAAATGTTTGTCTAATTGCTATTGTCATTCGATCTACGCATACGCCAAAGTTGGTCCAAACGTTGGTTTAATTTTGATTGACAATAAATCTCGAGCACTACCGTGTAATGACGTACTATTTATATGTAAATTCAATGAGAAATTACTAGCTATTGTACAGGAAGTGGTCGAAGGCCTACATTTTTGAACACATTATCGTTTGATATGCTCTTAATTAAATAAACAATTTAATTTTTGCCTGAGGCTACACTGGAATGCCAGTAGTTTCATTCGTCGTTTTAGACGCAGAACGTTTGTATATTTGATGTAGTTCTTCTTTAATAAGTACGAGTACTATCATCTTCTACTGATCCAAAAGTTGTAGTTGCGTCTCGTCTCTAATCGCAGCTTGTTAATTTTATGGACAGCCGAATAACTATCTTAGGCTCTAGAGAGTTTGAAACTAAATGAACTTTCCATTTTCATCAGCCAATAGTGACAAATTTCATAAAAATACACTTGGGCGAACACTTAAACACGCTTAGTGTTCGCCACCTTACGAAATGAGCAGAAAGTATGTTTGATTTGTAACGCAGCTTAGATGATGTTTTGAAACAACTGACTGTAAGGGTAAGTTGCATGAATTTTATTTGAAGGACTAATCAACGTTAAGAAAGGAAGCCTGCTGTCATCCCATACAGTCATCTTTAGTTGAAATTTTTGAAACAAGTGGCCCTAAGTACGAGTCCGTATTGTACAAGTGGCGTTAGCCCCCCCGCTGGTGAAATTAAAGAAAAGTATATAATTTACGGCCGACCACACATCGAGATCCGCGTATTTTGTTTAACCGTCATAATTCTTCGTCGTAAGTCAGTTCGACGGGTCCAATTTGAGCGCGCAAATACGTAATGTTGTTTGTGGGACAGCCCTGCCCGCTGCCCGCTACATTATGACGCGTCTCGTTATCTATGCTTTATTGTCGGCAGGGCTGCCACCCTTTAATAAGGTGTGCTGATATACGCTAGGGCGAGACGGAATTTTACCTTTTTACAATGCTTTTTAAAGATAACAAATAGCAAAAATAACAAAAACATACCTACGTACATGAAAAAAACGTACAAAACTTAGCTATGCATATTTTACTACGTCTTTTAGTAGAAAATAACTGAAATTTGTAAAATTATTAGGATGGCTTGACCTCGTCTACCTTTTCATAGTACCCTATACAATAGTGGTGGCATCACGTACACTAAAATCCTTAGGTTACTGATTAAAACTGCTCACAAAAACAAAATCTTATAAATAATAAATTGTCTAGTTGTAATTTGAAAGCAATTCAACTTGGTCAAAGAAATATCCCTATTTTCTGTTCTTTATATCGAGTGAGACCCCGCGCTGACTGATTACAACTAACAGTGACAAGTATGTATGTAAGTATTTGATTTACAGTAACATTGGAGTTGTTTACTTTATGCATAGTCAAGCGTGAATCGGCTGTATTCTGCAATACTCATAAAGGTTATGATAACTTCATATGGTGACTTCATTTTACTATATATCATTCTTCTATTCTTTTTGTCTCAAACTCAGCCATAAAGTGCTCGAGTCTCTTTATAAATACCGAGAGTTAAACACTGATACAGGTAGGCATCGGCACGTAACTTGAGCGGTGGGCTTGGATGCGCAAAATTCAAAAATAAGGTGTCATTGGAAGAGGGGCGCGGGACACAGGCAGCGCTTTGTTGTACGCGCACGCTTATTGGCCCTTCAGTCGTGAACATGCGCAGAAATTTCCTCTACTTTTGCTCACCGCTCAAGTCATGTGCCGCGACCTGTACAATAAAAAACACATGTAAAAGTAATATTTACAAATGCAAAGGAATCTTATAACAATCTCGTAAATTTCGCAGTCAAATCCTACAGCTTTATAAAGACTTTAAAGTCGACAATATTAGGTTCGCTGTTAATCCAAATGTGATACCCCTTGCACTCATTAAAACAGAGATGGGTCTCGCCAGTGAAAGCACTAAAAAAGGCTAGAAGGGGTTGGGTTGATAAGATCCTGGATTTGAAGGAGTATTCTTAGTTAATAAAAGTGAAAATGACTACTAATTACCAAATAATGTCAGAGAGTTACTTACAAAAAATTCAAGATGTGTAAGACCTCTCAACTGTATACACTATTTACAATCGCTATGAGTATGTGAGCGATCAAGGATGAGCATAAATATTTGAACATGCAATCGAACGTCTTGACAATAAGATGATGGTGTTCAGATATTTATGATCACCTTGTTTGTTTCAATATATCTGATGGCGACAACTTTTTTCGAAACTTGGCTCTCGCCTCTGACATTCAACTTAGGTGTCATTATAATGTTCGGATTAAGTAAATACATATTTATTGTACGCAAATAAAATGATGAAAAGTACAGTAAAATATTACAAAATTAATCTAATCTACAAACAACAGTTGCTAAAAGTCATCTGTGTTATAATATAAACCTATTAATTAATTAGAGTCATTTTTACTCTAGCATTTAGTGATAATAATTTAATAATTTTCTTCAGACATGGCCTCACCTGTCATTCGATATGTCAACGCTCCTTCCATTAACGAAGCATTCAAAGCCTAATCAGCTGACGGAAGCCCGCACTGTTATCAAATAGTACTGTTATATTTCAACACATGTGCCTATAACGAGAGATCCGAGCAAGGCCTAGAGATAATAAGCTGTGAACAGCCGGTAATAAAGCCCGAACTATACGGCAGTAAAAACGAGGCCTTCCAAAACCATTGAACTGCATTTCATACTTCTAATTGGTAGATCAAATACTGTTGACAGAGTAGACACATTTCCTATTACATCGCAATGCTGATCTCAGACGCTTAGCTGATCATAATGCGAGGGCAGTGTGGTTTGGGGTTTTAACACACTATTTTGGAATTCGTACTCTTGTATAAAATGTTTTCTGGTTTCTTTACTATCATAAAGGTATGGTATATCAAATTGAACATGAACAGGCTCAAAAGGCGTCAAGACATATATGTAGTAAAGTTTCATTGCAAAATAAATGGATGCAGTAAAAGACACAATGTGACACGCTTTGAATAAAATGTTCAGTTGCGGCTTTTACGTTCTAGCCTTTATATTCAAAGCGTTCATCTGTACGCTCTAAAATATTTAATTAGCCGTTCGATTTAAATAATCATGACTGCTTAAATCTTTGATCATTGTCGATCTCCTGGAAACGACATATGTATGCAGGTTGCGCGTTACCTACATGTCCTACGGCTGGGAAAGTTCTCCTTGAACTTGAAGGCATACAATATGCATGGGATTTGAACGGAATTTTGTTTCAGTGAAGTCGTAGTCATAAACTAAATAAAGGAACCTTTTAAGGGTCATGCAGGATACTAAAGGATATGTAGCCTCTGAGAATGTCGCAATATTCCAACATCGGGTCGGTTCATTTGTCACCTTATAGTTCTGAAATACGATGTTATCCGTGATAAAATATTTCAAATTGTTTTTCTCCTGAGCTGCATAAACTTGCTAGCATCATTTCAGTTCATCATTCTAACAACCTGTGTTAAGGTAAATTTTAAATCGTCAATCTGGACCATTGTTCTATCAGTAAGTGGATTTACGACGATCATTACCTGATTAATTCTGAACAGAATTTTAGTGTGAAACGCCAATGACTTCGATGAAATGAAAAAAACAAATTATGGTGAAATCTTGGTTTGGGAAGGAGTACTGTCTGCACTTCGCCACTCTTTGTCCGGAATAGCCCGATCGCTGGCGGCGACGGCCGATGTGGGCCGAAATAATTTAATTAGTCCGTACCGGCGCACGCGCACCTGCGCGTCCATTGACGACTGCACATTTCTCGTAATTACTACCCAAGTAACACTAAGAGTTAATTTTGAGTGCTATAAGGGTGGTATTATGGCGGTCACTAACTCTAACAGTGTTAGAAGAGCGCTAGAATAGGTGGTATATCGGCGCTATAAGCCGATATAGCACCGATATAGCGCCATTTTGGCATAACTTTTTAGCGCCTTAAGTGCTATAATAGCGCTATAACAGTGTTAGTGGCCACTATCAAGCGCTACAATGGCGCTACAAAAGCGGTCACTAACTCTTAAAGTGCTACAACGGCGCTACAATAGCAACCACTAACACTTAAAGCGCTACAATGGCGCTACAAAAGCGGTCACTAACTCTTAAAGCGATACAATACTCCATAATTAAAGCTTAAAGTGGCAGAGTTGCGGTACTATCGCTCTTAGTGCTAGAGTGGCGCTACAATAGCTACTACTAACACTTAAAGCTCTACAACGGCGCTACAACAGCGATTACTAGCTCTGAAAGCGATACAATACTCCAAAATGAACGCCTTAAACTCTTAAAGTGGCGATATATACATAAGGTTATATCGAAGAATATTTTAGTTTGACAGCTTATAGTTTTGTTGCATTTGTAAAGTGTCTTGTGATAATTTAATGGCTGAAAGTGAAGTTAAATTAAGGTACTTTACATTTCGTGAGTGAGCTTGTGATTCCACAGGAAATCAATTGCGCAGGTAAGTTTACTGTGAAATACTATACATATTATTATCAAATTCTGAAAGGGCTTTCATTTTAGTGGCTTTTTGCAGAATCATAACAAATGTATTGGTGTAGAGCATTGTTACAAATATGTAAATATCCGATAAAAATAAGTTTAATAATTCATTTTCTTTATAAAAGAACATCGGCATTCCGTGTCTATGCTATATACTTAAACATTTAACAATTCTATAGGTCATTTGTAATGTTTTGTGTGTAATGTATTTTATTTATTTATTACTTCAATAGAAATGGCGGACCTGTATGGGCCGCCAAATGAGTGGCTTTTAACTCCTATACCTGCACAAAGGCGCTATAACTCACTCATGGCTCTACAACAGTTCCAGAAATCTCTCTTGTAGCACCCAAAGGGATATAATTGAGTTTTATATCACTTTAAGCGCTATATAAGTATTTTTAACTCCAAAAGAGTTCGCTAGCACTCTTCTACAACTAAAGCTCTTCTTTAGAGCTTAGGGTGGTAATAATCACTATAGCCTGTAAGGCAGCAGGCTTCAGCTGTATAATAGCGATAACAGACGCTCTTCTATCGCTGTTATAGACCTGAAGGAGTTAGTAGACACCACTATAGCACTGTTAAGGTTAAAAGCACGAAATTATGTCCTTTATAGAACTTAAAGAGTTATATCATGCTAAAAGCGATAGCACTAACTGCGTAACCTGCACAAGAGTGATTGTAGTCGCTGTTATACGAGTTTAAGCTTATTATAACTCTCTTATAGACCCTTTTTACGCTCTTTAGTGGTAGTAAACTCTATTAAGCCTTTTGTATCGCTGTAACAGTTAATGGTGGCTATTGTAGCACCCTTGTAGCACCTAAGGCTATAAAATAAGCTCTATATGTCGCTAATGTGTTACTTGGGTACCTCATAAAACTTGACTCGGTAACAATCTGACTTTTTTGACAGTGACCGTGTTCTTTGTTATCAAATGGGGGTTAAACTATTCAATATCTTTCTTTAAATTTATTTATATTTCTATCAAAAAAACATGTTGTCAAATACGCAGAAAAGTTTTTACGGCCGCCTATAGACAAGAACAGAAGCTTTTAGATATGCTCCAAGTTATTTAGCTAATCGACACATTACTATCACAACTTTGAGAGTCTCGAAATCCTTAAATTTCTTCCTCTATTCATGCGTTCTTCAGAAAATACAGGTTCGTAAAAAAAATGGCAAAGATTTCCATTTCTAATAGACATGGATTCATGTATTATTTTATAATACAACTTACTTTGAGTCTTTTCAGGGAAGATATTAAGAGTTTTTCTAAAGGTTTTTGAACGGAGGGTCGAAAAAGTTCAACTACTATTTTACTTCTGTACTATTATTGCGTATACTTGAGTCCATCACTCCGACACATTCATTTATCATCCTTATCACTCTAGACTAGTTAGTAAAGAACAGAAGATTAGGAAAAAAATGACACAGCTCTTAGCTTCGAGGTGCGATAGAATCAAGCATTCTTGCCAGTCCAGTAGGTACAAGGCAGTGATTGATTTTTCTTATCAAGGAAGCTGATAACAGCTGTTTGCTACTAGTCTATTATAGCAATAGTTTGTAATTACTTCGTTGTTAATATCAGCTCTTTTTAAAAATTAATTACGGTTCAAGAATTATTTGGAAATGTATAACGTTACGTAGAGTTGCGATTTGCTTGGTCTGTAAGGAAAACGAAATTAACTGCTTAGGATTGAACTTCAAAGCGATAAAAATTACCATGTAATAGAAAATAAACTGCTTTCTATTCAGTGATCTATGAACAGATTCATAGGTTCAAATTCGAGCTAAAACATTGAACATGAGATTTTAAATTTTGAAATGATCAATGTAGACTGAAGTACGAAAAATACAGAGTAAGTATTGATTTACATAAATATAAAACTCTCCCAACAACGCATAGCCAAAACTACTGGCCGTAAGAAGCTGAAATTTGGCATGAGCAGAGAGAACTTCTGCGCATACGAAGTCGAGGGCAAACGCTAGTAAGTAATTAAAGAAAAACACTAGAACTTTGTAGTAAGTGCATCAAAAGCACTTGTATCCTTTGACTCGTCTTCCGAGAAGGTAACCGTTGCCCTAATCCCGCACAAGGTTACAGTAATTGTAATTTACGCCCCGAGCGGCCGGGGTACTAACCGCGGATTATCACACACCCCGGCATTCCCGTAATATATGATATTATTTGTGTGCGCAATCTGTTGTCTTTACGGCAGAGGGTTTGATTGTGCTTTATGGTTATCGGTAGTGATTGGTGGGTTAATATTGTATGAGTCTATCCAAATGTAGGGGGTAATTTCGATACTGTATAATAACGCAATAGTCGACATCAAATGTACCTACTTAGAGCGCTTTAATACCCTGCTATGGTATAGGGATGCGCAAATAGGTGTGTATTTTATGTAGAAGACGTCATAGAAACATCAGTTTTATGTAACGTATCAAAAAAAAATGTCTTCATACGTATGTATTTTTGCACTGGGCCCGCGTGGGGACTATAAACAATTTCCTTGTTCATTGAGGCCTTTAGAATCAGTGAAATCTATGCAATTAGTGCACGGTTTAAATCGCTTTATCTGCTGTTAACACAGTTGTCATTGAAGAAAAATTGCCTTAGAATTTAATTTATCGTAATTAATATTATTAAGTAGCAACAGAAACAGAATATTTCAGTATTTGTTATCATGGACGAGAGAGTCTGTTATGTTTTCAATCTTTACATAAACAGATCCAAAAATAGTATTTTTTTCGTGTGCATTTTCACATTATCTACAGAAAAGGTTAAAGTCCCAAATCGAACCTTTCCAGTAAATAAAATAGATACTGTAAGACCTACGTACATAAACTGAAAGCTTTATAGTATACCAACTCTTGTACTCTATGCATTCTACAAACCCCAATACATTACAGCGCAACCGCAACACACCAAGTTTACGCATGGCGCCGCCTAATACCACTATTTAGGCCACCACTCGATTCCTATAGATTCGGGATTTTTTCCATAAGTAAGTGCATGAAATATATTTGGACCATAAAAAGCGCCTCGGCGTCGCTCGTAAAAATGGATGTAGATGTAGAAAGCGATGTAACGCACGATCCGCATCAATAAGTCAAGATTACGCGCGCCTCCATGCCGGATGGATTCCCCGTTTCTAGTATTTACTTAGCACTATGGTAGCCACCGGAATGACGGGCGTAAAAGAAAAAGGACAAGGTTCAGTTTTCGATGTAAGCAAATCGGTGATTTGATAGCTTTTCGGGGATATAGTATCGTAAGATTTGATTTTATCCAGCGGTAATGCTGTGAGGTATGGTTAGGAAAAATGTTAATTTTGTTCTTCGGATAATAGAATACCAATTTCAGAATATTTACTTATCTAATATAGTTTAATATGACTTCTTCCTGATCGATGACTGCTTCGAGACCCGGCAACTCCAGACGGAGACGAGGCAGACCGCGAAAACGATGGCGAGATGAGTTGGACTCCTTTTTGACGAACTGGCCGGGAGCTGCTGAAAATCGGGATCAGTGGAAAGGATGGGGGGAGGCCTTTGCTCAGCAGTGGGACAAAAGAGGCTCCTAATAATTTTACCTGCATAAAATAAATGAAATTTTTAGACAATCCCACATTTTCGACAACACAACTTTTATGTCGACCGAAACAAATATCTCATCATCATCATCATCATTTCAGCCGAAAGACGTCCACTGCTGGACATAGGCCTCCCCCAAGGCTCGCCACTCAGACCGGTCCTGTGCTACTTGCTTCCACCGGTTTCCCGCGACCTTCACGAGGTCGTCGCTCCATCTTGTTGGAGGCCTACCGACAGCTCGTCTCCCGGTTCGCGGGCGCCACTCGAGAACTTTCCGGCTCCATCGGCCATCAGTCCTGCGAGCAATGTGCCCCGCCCACTGCCACTTAAGGCTCGCAATTCTTCGGGCTATGTCGGTGACCCTAGTTCTACTGCGGATATCCTCATTTCTGATTCTATCACGCAGAGAAACCCCGAGCATAGCCCTCTCCATTGCCCTCTGAGTGACTTTGAGCCTTCTTATGAGGCCCATCGTAAGCGCCCACGTCTCGGAACCATAAGTCATCACTGGCAACACACACTGGTCGAAGACTTTCGACTTGAGACACTGCGGTAATTTGGACGAAAAGACACTGCGAAGCTTCCCGAACGCTGCCCAGCCGAGTCGGATTCGACGATTGACCTCTTTCTCGAAGTTGGACCTACCTAACTGGACTGTTTGTCCCAGGTATACATAATGGTCAACAACTTCGAGCGCAGAGCCTCCGATTATTACGGGAGTTGGCACAACATGGACATTAGACATAATTTTCGTCTTGTCCATGTTCATTTTAAGACCAACTCTATCGGAAACTCTGCTGAGGTCAGCGAGCATAATAACAAACACAAACAAATTACTGCACAGACTTTTTTTAAATAATATTTTCCGCAATACGAGTTGTCCATAACAAGAAAATAAGATGTCATTAGGGGTGGTATCCGGAACCGCTGGGTTGTCAAAAAAATAACGCTCCACATTTAAAAGGAAATATAGTTAGAGCCTGTACGTGAGGGGCTCGCGAACCCTGGCCGGTACAATTTAATCTAAGTTATATCAGAACCACTCTGAAGCTAGGGGGAGGATGTACAGCAGTGGACGTAAGATGGCATATTAAGCTTCAGATATATTTCAGTCAATTCAAAGTGGTCTAGAAAATTTGTCACTCTTCAGTGACAAAGAACATTACTCTACCGATAGCACTAACCTAACAGTCGCCGATGTCCTTAAAACTGTAGGAAAAGTTATGTGGACGACTTATCTCTTCAAGTAGGGATTAAATAGGAGCATTATTATTATTATTAATAGAAGCATCTTCGCTACAAAAATATGGAGAAATTGGAAAATACTACTTCTGTGGTATTAGATACGTACCTTCTACTAGTAAAATGAACATGTTCGGGAATCAATTGGGCCTAGATAAAATTATTACAAGTATGTATACAACATGAGTAAAAATTCACTAGAAAGAATAGTTATGAACGATCCTTGCCAAAATTTAATTTAGAAGCTGAGAATGGTGAGTACATGAAATTTATCATGGCTTCGTCTCAAAATTTATATTTGCTAACTGTGTACCTAGTATGTAGGTTCAGGTAAGTTCGTTTGATCATTCTAATAGATGGAATACAGTATATGAATTAATACATGCACAGGATCGCTCTGGGGAAGCCTATGTCCCGCAGTAGACGTCTTTTGACTGAACTGATGATGATGATGGTGAGTTATGCGCTATGAAGAAGTGCATCAAAATATCCAAGTAATGATATTTTTGATCTTAAACCACACCTGTCTACAGACAAAAATGTTGCGAATAATTTCAATGTAATAACAATAAGTAAAAAACGAATCAATACAGTAAAAACATCCAACGACCCTAACAAAAGGCATAACTTTAATCTGATCAAAAACGCAGACTTAGACCCATTCAGTCCGGATCCCGCGTCGCCCGCAATAACGCGGGATTGTCACGCACGTACTGCCGCGAGGGGGGCTCAAAAAAATATTTTTTTGGGTTACGACAGTTTCGCTTTTGACTGGTTACGAGGGACATGATTTGGGTTTTAAAATTGCCATCGATTTTTTGGAGTTTGTGACTGCGAACTGAAACGTCACGTGGAGAAAATAATGGTAAAAACATTTTTGTAAAGATAAGTACATAAAAAACTATATTGTTGAATCTTATGAGCTACGAGTATTGACTTAACCTGAAAATGAAAGAAGATGAATGATATGAAACTTAAAGTAATGTCTTTAATAAGTCAAATGCAGATGATGTAGTTTTTAAGAACATACTAGACTCTCACGTCGTTGTTTCGAAGTTAAAATTCAACAATAAAGTTCATCATTGAAACATAAATGTTGTAAACAGGCAAGACGACTCGTATAGTAGCCAAATTATACAACATCGTAAAACCCCACACTACCTCGAAATACGATCGAATTAGCATACACGCTTACGACGCGGCAAACTCGCAAACTCATCTCCCGTCAAAAAAACTACACCAATAAATAAATAGCCTCTCGCAAATTAACCTTATCCGCTATCAACATAAATTAGTTGCACTAGCGTTCTGAAAAATGCCTACAATTCATTGTAGGCGCCACGGCTGCAATGTCTGGAGCCTTAGGCAGTCGAGGTAAGGGCTGTAATGGCGTGCAGGATAGGAACGAAAGTCGGTTGATTGCTTGCTTCGATCTGACATCGATCCGAGTAATGTGTTGCGATGGAAGTTACGCGATAAGAGGTAGCGATTTTTATTCGCTCCTCTTAAAAAGCAAGCTATTATATTTACAATCTAGAGAGCCCCCGGTAACCCTAATAAAATGTACCCCTGAAAACCCACAAGTTCCAGCGTTCAAGATTTTAACAGAATTAGAGTAGTATTGTGTACGTTGTAGGGTGTACGTTGTTTGCAAGGGCCTTTTGATTTCACCATCTATTATCATATAGATAGCAGACGTCAAGCTGCTGATAATCATGCCGGAATAAACTCAGCAAAAAGGTATTAGTCTCACATTCGCAAAGTTGACGAGTAAGTATCGACCATTTTTCCATTCTAATAAACTTGGATCTATCAATTTCAAAAGACAGGAAGAAGATTGTGAGGCATGGGGATTACTGTTTAGAAATACCTGCACTGAATACTTTTTAATGTGATAACGTCTTCTAATTCGATGAAAGCAGGCTGCGCGCACGAAAAAACTTAACGTAATAGTAACATTACGGTGCACGCAAGAGTGCGGAACAAGCGATAGAGATTCACGATCGGCCTAAGCGTGACGTTATCACGTAAAATTATCGTCCGTAAACAGTCTTTATAGACAACCAATTTTTGTGAATATTCTTTCTCAACATAGTCTAACTCAAATGCCTAACATTCTCTCGTAGCTTACGCCTCTCGTATCGCTCTGTAATGGGGTGAGCGATTGCGCGCGATTACGCATGCCGCGCACGTCGCGAGGAGGAATTACGGTCCCGCAGGAGACGGGATTCGGTCAATCGATGCGTCTCCAGCTACCGTACACTCTGATCCTTAAGTTCTCTAAGAACCGTAGTAAGAACATATATAGATAAGACACCACTACTTTTAAAACTATCTATAGCATAGACTCGAAGTCATGGCCACCTATAAACGTAAACGTTTTACGGAACTTTCTTTTACCTACGTAATATGGTAATCTGAAGAGCTTTGGTAGTTTTGATTTTGTTTACAATATTCATATGCTCTTTTTTTATACCAATGGTATAGGCAAACGAGCGCACAGCTCGCCTAATGGTAAGTGGTCACTGCGGCCCATGGACACCTAAATCCTATGATCCCCCATTAAGAAACCATAAGATCTCGAATGCGCTGCCTACCCTGAGGCCTAAGATGGAATTCCTCTGTGCCAGAAATTGCTCCTGTAGTTATCATCACATCAGTTGACTAAAAAGGTATTGTGTAAGTAATTATTTTGAATAAATATCATATTTGTGTACATTCTTTGTAACAAATGACTTCCCACCCCAAAGGACCCCAAATTTTAGGAAATTCAAATGACACCCTCCCAAACTCCACCAATTTGAGTCACCAAAGGAGGTTAAATTGTTAATGGTAACTAAATGATGTGTAAATCTAAATAAAAAATAATTATGTAAATAATGATTGTTGTGTTGACATTATCCAATAATTATAACTAGTTTTAATACGTATTTACTTTAAGCTATAGAAATAAATTTTAAATGACATGTGAAATTGTACAATTTTATAAATAAAGTATCTGAATCTGAATCTAATGTGCTACTTACAAATCACAAAATTATCTCGATCTTAGTAAATAGAATGTAAATACCTATTGCAATTCTTTAGGTATTAAAAGTACAATAATATTTCATTTCGTAATGGCGGCAGTATGTCGCCTCGCAGTTAGATAAATGAGTACGAACAAGGATATCTGCGCGGGAGTGGAGGAAGTGTTGGCGGCCTTGGCGCATCGTGCGTCGGCGCAGCTTAGTCCAAGCGGCTTAGCCAAGCTTGATAGCAAGGAGTGGAAATAATTAAAATAACTGTTATGAAATCGTATATTAGCAAAATAGCCGTATAGAGGCACTTGCATATGTTGTTTTGCATATATATGATCTTTGAATAGGTAGTTAACTTATTTTTTGATTGATCTATGAATAGGGATGCAATAGTTGGGCAGTCTATTTGGAAGTGTTTTTATATCATCAAAACTATAAGTATGGTGTATTTTTAATCGATTTTATTTTATTTATTACTTTTTACAATCATGTTCTGTGCGTATGATATTAGAATATACGTTAACGTCCTCTTACAATGAGGGCTTATGGGAGTTAAGATGTTATGCGCAAGCCACTTAAACTGAAATAGAGCCTATCACCTACTTGTGAGTAACCTACCACCGCGGTAAAGTATCTTTTTCTTGTCCGAAAATTCTTGTCTGAAAATGATAGGTAAGTTTTATCGTACTTTGAAAAAACTTTTTACAATCATGTTCTGTGCGTATGATATTAGAATATACGTTAACGTCCTCTTACAATGAGGGCTTATGGGAGTTAAGATGTTATGTGCAAGCCACTTAAACTGAAATAGAGTCTATCACCTACTTGTGAGTAACCTACTACCGCGGTAAAGTATCTTTCTCTTGTCCGAAAATTCTTGTCTGAAAATGATAGGTAAGTTATATCGTACTTTGAAAAAAGATGACAAGCTGTTCAAGCAAATTTACCTACCTTAGTTTTGGCAGCCAAATCATTTACATGTAATCGTTTTTTTTTAGATCAAACGTCATATTTGCCTAGGCTAGCACGCCGCCGGCCGCACTATGCTGCCTGTCAGTAGAAAGAATTTATCGATATCCGGGAAATAATAAATCCTATGTGCTCGCCATGAGACTAGTTTTTAGTCGTGTCGTGATACATGCTATGGTTTTTTCCGAGTCCTTGGGCATACAGCACGTTTCTTGGGCCATCCTTACCGGTACTTATAAAGTTATCGTTCTTCATTCAAGTTCTTGAGTGCATTTGTAGCATTTTTTGAGCTGGAATATTTTTCCTGATAGGTTAAGTTCACCCAAGATAATATTTTATTAGGACGAAAATGCACTCGTGAGTTTTAAGTGTATTTTCATCACCTTATCTTGCATGACCATTAAATTCTTTCCAATGAGAAAGAGGAACAGGGCCTGACTGTGCCCAGGTCATTTGTGATAAAAATGATGTTCATAAAACAAACAAAAAACAACAAATTAAATTGTTTTTTAGAGCTAAGAAAAGTGTTTTTTTACTACCTAAAGCAAGATTGGAACCTGGCACTTCTCTCCCCTCCTAAAAAGTTCAAGGTTACTGACCTGATGACAATGAAAATCTATGTACCTATTTGAAGATAGTGTTAAAAGGAGAAAATCTTGAAAGCACATTGATGGAAATGTGGCTAAACAAGGACAAAATTAAAGAATTATTATCTCTAACCCAAATTAGTAAATACAATTAAAAAGAAATATTATAATACTAGCTTCTACCCGCGACTTCGTACGCGTGGAATATCAAATTGCCGAAAACTTTTTTTTCCGACATCCGATTTTAGTCAAACATAGCTTATATATTGCTCCAAATGATGCTCTATTTACTCTTGAAAACTGCATTCAAATCGGTTAAGTAGTTTCGGAGATTACTTCTAACAAACAGACAGACAGACAGACAGAAAGAAAGAGACAGAAAGTTACTCTTTTATTATAGTATAGAAGAAGATGCTGTGAAAAAACCAAGTAAATACAACCGAGAAGCCATCAAAGCGACACGCGCTTATCGATCTCGTAGTATCGAAGGTGAATGGAACATTGTACCATTATGCAGATGGGCCCCGTTTGAATGGACCCATAAACAACCAATCACCGCACAGATTAAGATGCTAATTCATGAAGCGATATATTGTTGACGACGAATTAAATATTTAACATGCTTCTGATACAGTTTGTGTTAAATCGAATGAATGTTATTTTTATGAATTTATTAACAGTTCTTTACGTTATTATATTTCGAAAAGAGCTTGCTTTCACTTTCCGGACGAAGCGGAACGGAAATATTAAAAATATTTTACCCTTAAGAACAATTTTAGTGTAACCAATATTAAAACAGCTTTATGAATCGTCGCTAAAAGCTTTTAACGCCATTCCACCATTAAAATAATAAAAATATCTATCAAGGTAAATTAGTCTAGGAAATCTGCCAAGATTTTATTTAACGAAATCGCACCTTCAGCTTATTACTTAAAGTCCGATCTCAGTTGCTGTGAATCTTTTTATATAACTGGCCAGTTTCAATGTCATTCGTAAAAAAAGTAAGGCATCGAGCACATGCCAGTCGTGCCGGCACCACGGAAGAGATTGCCATCGGCCATTGATCATAGAGATCACGACTACCGAATGCGTACCACACAGGCAGGTAGCACGACCTAATAACTGCTAAATAAAAAAAACAAGTAGCTTATTATTTCATCAACAATATAGGCATGTAGGAATGTGTCTTGGTAAGGAGCGCAATCTTATATGGCGAAACAGTTAAAACGTGTCCAGCGGATTTGATAAGCAACACAACAAAACACACTCCTCACAACCGTTTTCGCTGCGTTTTCGCCTCAGCAACGCCATCTGAAGGCGCTACTGCAGACTATCCGCCTAGGTGGCTTGACTGGAGTGGCGACCGCAGCGCCCCCAGTCTACCCGATTTGGTGTCCACTTTTGAAACTATAAAAATTGCGCTCCTTTACTTCAACCCTCCATACATGTAGGTGTAGTAGAGACCCTCCAATACCTACTAATGGAATTTCTCTTTTGGGAGACAATTGAATTTAGTGTTGGTTGTGTTCATGCTACAATTTTTTTAACGTGAGCTTTAGGTGTCTAAAGTCAGACGTGAAGTACTTTTTGGCTTTTTTGGTATCATTTACAACTACGATTTTGCAAATGAATACTGCAATAAAAAAGGAAAACAAGCTTAAAACTTAGCTCTTCAAACTCCACCTAGACAGCACTGCATGATCGATCTAATCTGCAATTCCGAATATAAAAAGAATACATTTGGCTTCATAATTCGATAGTTTGTTTATTTGTGCGCTGCCAGCTATAACTCAGCCGCCATAATAGCGGTGTTCTGACATCGAAGGGATGAGCATGCAACCGAAACTTTAATGAGTGCAGTCGAGGTGAACCGAAATTTCTCGAATGCCGATCATATTCGCGGGCGATTAGGGACGTCGCGTGCGCACGCGAGCTAAGCGACCAAAGAATATGAGATTATAGAATGCACTTGAGGTCCAACATGATTATATCTTTTGTAGGTACAAAAGAAAAGTCTAGATTTTGATAATTATCACTATATTCAGCAAAACTTTACAAGACAACATAAACATAACACAGTCTGTTTGAAAACGCGCCAGTCTCAACTGTCGTCCGTTATTAATTGTCAAAACAAGGCTACACCACAGATACTCTATGTCACAGTGATATGATCGTAAAGTGGTCGTCACATTTATGAAATTGAACACATTTTGAATTAATTAAGTAAACACCTTAGTACCCACGTAAACAATTTTTGACCACTCTGTATTGTCTTTCTTTGACCATAAGTTCCCTAAATTTGTGAAATATCTGGATATCCACCTCGCCTAAGGACAGATTGGGCCTTTATTATCTGTGCTTAAAGCAATTTTGAACGTTTACGCTCATGCATCTGTAGACTTTGTTATCCTTTCATGTTGGCATTTTAGCTTGAATTTAGTTCCGTTAGTATGCATCAATTCTGAGGAAAACTTATCAAGTCATAGCTACGGCTTGATAAGTTTTCTCAGATAAGTATTATTGTAGAAAAACTGGGATAAGCAGCCATATATCAGCTGTAAAAGACAACACAATATGATTTCAGCTGAAAAACGTGCTCTGCCGTTAAAACTATGGCAGCGATACCGTTTTATCCGTCATGTTTGGAAATAATCTGTCAAATAAAAGCAATATTCTGAACTACGCGTATTAGGTACGTGTTAACTTCCATAGGGCCGCTGAGAGGGCTGCAGCAGAATTCTATAGCCACCGAGGAGCCAGAGCGGAGGAGAATCTTTATTTGTAGTTATATTGGGTTTACTTATTTGCGAAATTCAATTTAAATTTACCACTGAGCATTTTGGGAAAAATCGTGAGGAAACAACTGCGAAGTAATTCAAAGATGTGTCTGAAGTCCCCAACTGGGCGCGCGTAGAGTCAATAACCCAAGCCCTCTCGTGATGAGATGAGGCCTGTACCCAGCAGTGGGACGCAAATAGGCTGTAGTAGTAGTAGTAGTAGTAGTACTTATATTGGCAATACACACACGGGTTATACGGAAATTTCCACGAAACCATCACCTGATTTCCCTTCATCTGCATGCCCAGGTAACCATCATGTGATAGCATGCATCTCCCAGCCACCCCCTTGATCACTAAGACGGCCCCCCATTGCCCTCAGAATCCGACCTTGGGTCCTTGCAGCAATTGCTAGCTGGTGTTGTCACTTGAACTGAACTGAACTGAACTGGGCGGCATACTTATAAGCACTTACCTGGCAATAAACAGGATATGTATCTTGCTGTCCACATTCATAGTTAAAACGTATCTGTGAGGTCGACTGATTCAGCATGAGTCGTTACCAGTCCCTACGCACAATAATCACGTTGTAGGTACTTGTAGTTCACGTTGGATAGTTAGGTATCGCGAACGCCAGTGAGATCATTTAATTTTTATATGATTCCTAAGGACAGGATCTTTCCATGTCTTATATTTTCACACTTGCCTATACCGACTCATTTAAATGGACTTCTGGTAGGTATATGGGTTCCTAAAGGCAATATTGAACTTGATATTGCAGTGCTGAGACTGGTAATGGGTTCCCGCGCATGCGTGCGAGGTCGCGCTTTATGTGCGCGCGGCACGCGACGCGCGGGCGCTGCCACGGTGGTATGAGATATACGTTTGAACTTATTGACGTGCCAAAATAATAAATCTACATTTGATTCCACCCTTATTAAAAGGTCGAGTTTAACAAAAGTGACAATATCTTTAAAATGAAAACGTTTTTACTAAACTTTTTCATTATTTCTTGGATGGTATTCTGTCGGTATTTTTTCCCTTATTATTTATGTATTTTTACCCTTGTGTTTTTTACACAATTTTTGCATTCTTATCTCACATTTTTCATAATTAAATCTCAATGAAAATTATTTAGTGTGCGTATTTAACATTCAATTTAAATTAAAATGCAACATTTCTTAAGACGGCAATTTATTGCAATAAAAAAGCCTAATAGCCCCATTAATTATCTAGAATATTATTTGCCTTTAAACATTATGTTATGATATGAGTTATAAATTATATTAGAGCTAGCATTAATCATCGCTCTGTGTTCAAACTGACGCATTAAATACATCATAAATATTTGGAAATAAATATTAGTGGTTTTAATTAATGTGTAATTAAATGTTATTATTTTTCTTTAAAACTACTGTCTGATGATCTTTGTCTAAATATTATAACGGATATAATATCTATATAATAACTAGCTTTTACCCGGGATTTTGTATTCGCATAAACAACTATATCAAACATGTTAATGTTTAACATGTTTGATATAGCAACATCATTTCAGACCTATAAAACTAACTGTCAAGGAAGTCTAGTGTTTGGAAATAGAATATTATTAACAGAAACAGCTATAAAATATTCAGATTTCTTAAAATCCCAAAATCGTTTAGATTTTTTTGTATAAAAATGATCCAATCAAATGCAGTTTCATGTCATTACATTTCACAGTTGGCGGAGTTTATTGTTTCGGTAGATCTTTAGTTATGATCATTTTTAGGGTTCCGAAGTCCACAAGGAACCCTTATAGTTTCGCCATGTCCGTCCGTCCGTCCGTCCGTCCGTCCGTCCGTCTGTCCGCACTATTGCTCAAAGATGCTTAGGTCTAGAGAGCTGTAATTTGGCATGAATATGCATATTACTTACGCTGACAAAGTGGTACAATAAAATTCTGAAATATATTTTTTTATAGGGTACCTCCCCTACTCGTAAAGTGGGGATGTAATTTTTTTTTCTTGCGTACCCCATGGTGCGGCATATTGTTGAATAGGTCTTAAAAAAATATTGTGGGTTTGTTAAAACCATTTTTTGATTAAGTGATGCGTTTGTGAAATATTAAGCTTTAAAGTGCTATTTTTGTTAGAGTCACGTGTCCCCCCCCCTGCCAGCTAAATGGTGGTATTTGGATGGCTGAAAAAAATCACGGTTGTGGCATATATAACGTAGTTGAAAGGAAAACTATCAGAGCTAAGTAGGCTGTACAAACTTACGAGTAATAGTCGACCAACTTATAATGATGATTTTTCTCGAGCGACAGGGGCGTCGGGCGGGCACGTCATACCACAGGCTAGCTAGATGCTAATAAGTCTTAGAAAGGTACTGTGGGCATCCTCAACTTCGGAACCCTATAATTTGCGCGTGGCCCGACACGCACTTGGCCGGTTTTTTACCATAGTTTTATGAGTTAGAAGTATTTTGGTGTATTATTGTGGTAATAGGTACACGGCTTTCGACAGTGAAGTGTCTGTTGACAAAACTTGATGGTTCCATGTCTTGAACTCCGTTAGAATTTTCAAGAAACTTTCATACCGTCAAATTGCCACCACCATTGCAGCAGCCGATTAACGTCATATTTCTGGACGTAATTGTGCCTATTATCACAAAAGGATCTGTGTTTCTCTCTCCAGTCCTTCTGTCGGACTCCTTCTTCGTCGTTTTTCGTAGTTTTTGTTTCTTTTCCGTTCTTATTGTTATTTTTGTATGTCTTGCGTTTTGTACAGAATAAATGTTTCTTCTACTTCTTCTTCGTCTTAAATTCAATGGACTGAAAAACCATTAGAACAAAGTAAAAACTACACTCAAAACAACTTGTACGAGCAACGAGTTCATTACAATAACTTTCGATTGACCCGTGACATGGCGATTGATTCTTCTGCGTAAGCGCATCCGTCATACGCAGGCTAGCACGGCAAAAATATACAGAACGATTCTTTTTTATTATTATTAGGGCGTTTACTGTGATCCATGGACATGAAAATAATAAGAATTCGAATGTATAGCGAACCCTAGGCCTAAGATGGATTGCCTATGCTAGTAATTTTACAGGTTGCCACTCTCTTACCGAAACACAACATTGCAAGCACTGCTAATGAGGAATAACAATAACTACAACAATTCAACATGTTTCTCTGCAGATCGTTAAGCAGAACCATTTGCAGAGTTGTTTAGAGTACTAATAGTAAAAAAAAAGTTATTTTATACATGTTGAAGATTTAGAAAAACAGGTAGGTAGTCGTTAACTCTTAAGTATTCAAGGCCTAAGCAAGCATAGACCGTCTACCATTTATGCTGAACTCACTGGGGCCATCCGTTGTCTACTTACTAGCCACGAAATGTTTTTTTAATAAGCCGTAAACTAACCATTTAGTGACGTCTATCTCACCAGGATTCACAATCAGCTGGAGAAAAATGGCCCATCAAAACGGATGCCGAACAGCTAGGGCACCCGTTAGCGCTCAGTAAATTTGACACTTAAGTCTTACATTATTAGGTTTACTTTTGTATAAAATATTTATCTTGGCACATATTATAAAGAGGCGTTATTAGCATATTGGAGTGTATTTTCTAATGTCAGTTTGCTCCATATATTTTGACATATTCTGTTAGGCACTGTTCGTCCATATGTTATTATAGGTCAATGATCTCACCTGATAGAAAGTAACGATGATGGAAAAGGTATGAGTTTGGTGTGTGGTTGTCTATCTATCAACCACTCTGTAAGTACATTACAAGAGGCTTCATTACTTATAACAGTTTTCAAAGTACGCGTCATGCTAAGCGGGTACTTATGTATGGTCCAAGGTTGCTCCGGACTCGTAAATCAAAAGACCGCATGCAGCGTGTTTTTATATTAAGTACCTAATCTATAATGATGGTCAGTTTTACGAAATGTTTTATTGGTTAAGTCCAAGATCCAAAATGCCGAACGTTGCTCAATGGCTGCAATAAGATTGTGTAAAAACATGTGCACAAATGCTTCTTCAATTATTTGTAATACCTAGATCACATAGAATTTGTTGAATACTTAAAATACTTACTACTTATCTTGGCAATATCCACTATTGTCTGCGCCTAACGGTGCTAGCAGTTGACAACGACCACTGTGAAAAGAGTGCACCGAGAGAGAAGAAGAGAGTGCCCTATTTTGAGTGCGCTAATTTATTGCTTACCTACCTACCTACCTTATAAAAAAAAAACTTTTTTTTTAGAGTTGGAAAAAACCTGACACCTATATCGATTCCAATATAATAATCCAATATCATATAATAATCGATTCCAATATAATCTAGCGGAGCGATTTGATACCTCGTTCTTCCTCTCCAATCGGCCCCTCAATGCTTAGGATTGTGACTGCGCCGACGCAGCAAAGCAAGCATTCTCGTCTACGAAATTCGGTCTGAAGACTGCTGAAGGGCTGCATTACGGCCGGATTGGTCCAGTTGGTAGTGACCCTGCCTTCTGTTCCGAAGGTCGCGGGTTCGAGTCCCGCTCGGGGCAAACTTTGTGTGATGAACACGAATGTTTGTACTCGAGTCATGGATGTTTAGTATTTATATATGTATGTATTTCTCTATATAAGTATTTATATCGTTGTCTAGCACCCATAGTACAAGCTTTGCTTAGTTTGGGGCTAGGTCAATGTGTGTGAAATGTCCCAAGATATTTATTTATTTATTAACTGGCACTCAGACACCTGGTATAGCCAAAGCTTACGACTCCGGCCTCTTGATCTCTTCTCTTGTTCTTTATTTTTATTCTCGTAACTATAGTAAAATCATTTAAGATCATATCTTACCGTTTCTTACTACGCGAAGGATAACAATTATATTATCAAAGGAACTGGCTCGTTGCGCACGCGCACAGCTCGGCAAAAAGCGGAAAGTATTGTGACCTTGAGCGTCCTCCAGAATTATTATACCTAATACTAGTAGTTATGTTGGTCTGTTTATTAAAGAGGTCGCACTGTAGGTTTCTTTGGATACAAAAGTATAAGTAAGTGGAGAAAATGGCACTTGGAATATATATTCCACATAGGCAAAGTCGCGGGCTAAAAGTATCTCGCGCATATTCCAAATAAGATAAGACATAGGTGAACGTGGTTTTTCAAGAGTGCAAACATATTTTAATTTTATCCCGTGGAATTTATGACTTTGAGTCTCGCTTCATTTCACATCATACAGTAAACCAAAGATGAATTGGGCAAAACCCAAGCGGAGCCAGGTGTACAAGGAGTCAATTATTGGCTCCTCGTGCCTGTATTTACCGATTATCCACGATTTATTGGCTAACGATCCCCACATGAAACAGTGATTAGTGCCAGAGGTCAAAATTAAACGCTTTTTGTTAAAAAAGCGTTTTTTGCAGCATTTTAGGTGGTTTGGGTTCAACTTTGAAACTACTTTTAGGCACTAGAGGAAGTTTTGTTCAATGTACATTGGAGGCAATCAGTTACGCCACAAACTGTTTGTCGGCCTAGCCAGTAAAACCACAGTCTGCAAATACTTACATGGATGATATGCTTACAAATATGATCTTGAACTTTGGCTACATCTACGCTGCATTATAAAGTTACCACTACCTAATCCGATGTCACTATTTAATATTTTTAACGGATGTAATCTGTTTTGTTCCACCTATTTATTTCATTTACTTCTTCACACGGTTCAGAGATAGCTCAAGGCGCCTTTCTAGATTAGAATCTACTAAAGCGTAAAACTATTACCTATAGTATTGGGCAACTGCGGGTTAAGAGGAGCATTTGATAAACAATTTCGGTATCTAAAGTAACGGGTACCAGATACCGGATACCGGTCGCGGGCCAAGTTTATGGTCCAATAAAACCGAGCCTGTGTCCCCGCGGCGAACATCGCTAGACGAATGTACGGCCAGCACACTCAATTAAAATCCTAAGAAAATTTCAACGTGTTATAATATTCTAAAATAGATGCGTCGAAAAAAAACAGATATCAATCCATCCATGTGAATATTCACATGCTTCGAAAGTTACTTATGTGTCTAGTGTGAAGGGAAGTAAGATTGTTTTAGATAAAATTTATGTGTAGGTGGTACCTATCTACTGTCTCATCGTTTGCTTACGCTCTGTTCAGAAATTGTTGTCTTTTGTTTACATAATCTTCTATAACTAATAATATTAGATTATTGTAATACCACTCAAACATCAAATTGGTCTTAACTAAATTCAGAAACATTTTTCGCATCATATTTTAAAGTCAAAATTAATTTCCAAGCTGCCGTCCCGACCGTACTCGTCGTATTTCGTAAAGAGGACTATAAATTCAAGGTTAGTTCGTTATTACTGCGGGATTGTACAACATTTGTGGGTGATAAAACGTTATCACGCGCCGTAATTCATTCTACAATAACTCGTTCACACATCCACTTTACGAATTACTTGTAATTTCTCGCGAAACGTGGCGTGATAGGGTTAGAGAGAGTCCGCGTATCGAGTGACGAGCTAGGCAGGCCTCCAACAAGATAGAATGATGTTCTGGCCTGGTGAAGATCGTTGAAATCCAGTGGATCTGAATGGCACAGGTTCGGTCGACAGAGCACTTTGAATACATGGTTACCTATTTAACAAATCACACGTTTTGAATCCAGTCAATTTTCAATCTTAGACAATATAGTGTTTAGAGTTGCGTCAATAATTTGCTAAATAAACTACGGAAAATTTCCCGCGACATATCCAGAAGCAAGAGACGCGGTTCTAAGTCGCGCTTCATTTGTATGTATGTATGCAGAAATGTACAAAGTGGGCGCCGTTTATGGACGACGACGTAATCGGCGAGAGGTGCTAACAGGAATCACGGCACTAATTATATCGATTTACTCGCCATTCATACCAATATTATAAACGCGAAAGTAACTCTGTCTGTCTGTTCACTCTTCCGCTTAAGCCGCTGGACTGATTTATGTTAAAGCTATAAGGTGTAAGTTCATTACTATTACCTGTACAAATGCAATTTCCAAATATTTCCCAATTATTTCGTACAACTACCAGATCTGTATTTTTGTCAGATATGAATCCGTTTTATTAAATAGTAGAAGATTAAATGTACGTATTTGCCCCTACAATACTCACTGACTATCTGCCTGACCTTATCGAGATCAAACAAGGATCTCAGTAAAAACCCACAGTTTATATAAATCTCCAATAAACTACATGCTTTTTTGCTATTTAAGTTAAACCTGTAGGTACAAAACTGACATACGTTGATACTAGATAAGTTGCTGAGATCAAGTACAAAAATAATGAATAAAAGGATGAATGTAGAGGAAACGAAGGATATGGTGTGCTCGGATAATAGCAGGTGGCGTACTGTGGTCTCTTCTACCTATCACAAAGGGAAACAGGCGTAAGTTTATTTATTTATATATGTTTTGAGTTACAGTTACAGTTTGTACTTACTCACTAGTAAGCTAATAGGTCACCGTACCAGTTAGTTAGATACACGTTACTGAGACCAGAAACATCATCATCATCATGTCCTCCCTGTCGCATCCGACAACGGCGACCCTTGCTTTAAAATATTGATTCTCTCTTTTTAATACCTTTTTAAATGTGCTCGAATATGGCTCGCAAACCCGAATTTCTTTATAAATATTCGGTCACAAGAAGCGCTAAACAGCTGTCCATTACTATTAAATGTATAGTTGTACCTGGGTTGAGTTTTGCGCTTCTCGCGCCTGGCGTCCAGATCCTCACGGCGAACCTCCTCATAACTATAGGTA
Organism: Aethes cnicana; assembly: GCA_963971205.1. NCBI lineage: Eukaryota > Metazoa > Arthropoda > Insecta > Lepidoptera > Tortricidae > Aethes > Aethes cnicana. Next base: position 169,610 of record OZ020276.1, on the reverse strand, counting down.
TCTATGCCCGTTTGGATAGATCTACGCCACTTGGGTCTAATTCCGCCAAACTTCACTTCTTAAAGTTAACTTGAAAGCGACTAAGAAATGTGTGTTGTCGTTTAAAGGTTAGTTTTTTTCGTATATTAAAGTCGTATCCACATCAAATCACCGTCATGTTTAGCTAGGTATCGCTGTTCGCGCCGTACACAATCTGGCCGGTTTCATTTCAATATGCCTGGACTGGAAACATTATTGTTAGCCGCTAAAATAACGCCGGAGAGCCATTTGGCACCTCGCTGGTAAATAGGATAAACAGCGCAGATGTGACATACGATATAAAAAGAGTGATATTATTATGTGCTTTTTTCACTGTTACAATCATCGCGTGAGTTTTCTTAATGGCAACTATCATAAGGGGCATTTTTGTTTAGGTGGGTACTGAATTTTGTACCGATTTAGGACCAGTGTCATAGGAGTTTTGAGCTTTTTATGTAAGAAGTGATTTTTGTTTTCTTTTATACATTCACTTCAATTTAAAGGAGAGAAGTTTTAAAAGTTATGGCTAGATTTAACCATATCTACATGAATAATTGGATATCGAGTAGCTTTGCTGCAATGTTGTGCAGTTCCGTTTTCTTCGTATCTTTTTCTTTTTTTCAAAGCGTTCACATTGATCGCGAAATAATCCATATTTGCGATAATTTCACGAAGGAGATCACCCAACTAGCAAATTATGGACTTATAGTACTCTTCAAGCCTATTTTTATTGCGCTTATAAAGTACTTGTAGCTATCTACAAACCTGGATTTGGGCACACTTATAGGAGCATTTGTTTTTGTAACAGTCTTATAATCTACTTACAGAATGCTATTAAGTCCTATTATATGCACTCAAAACCTTTATAAGTACAATTGCTCTTGTAAGTGTCTGTGACAAGCTCTTTATAAGATAAAAATAGTAAATGTCAGTACATCTTGCAAATGTGGTTTAGTGTTTGTGTTGTGAGTGATTTTTGGAATTAAAAAGGTAAGTACAATATCTTTTTAACATAATACTAATATTTATCGTAGCCGGTGAAGTAGGGATGTGAATATAGGGTTAATAGAGAATGAATTAGTGGGGAAGTGATATTCATCGTTAAAATATAGTATTTTAGAAACATATTTTAAAAGCGCCTCTAAAATTTCTTCATTACACCATTCTTTTAATAAGTTTATTACAATATATTGCAAGAAATATCCGCCATAATAAAAACTGGTTTAAATGAGAGCGTTTTAAGTCTATTATAAGTGTAATAGCGCTTATTCAAACTATTATAAGAACATCATGCCGTCCATGTTGACATTAATTAGGGTTCGTCATAAATTCAATATAAACACTTCTAACCCATGATTTTTTTACAGTTTATAATTTTAAAATGTAGTAAATCCCTATAAATCGTAAAAAAATGTTATTTTCGGTCTTGAATGTTTTGTCTGACTGACTTTATATTATAGGTAGGTACTAGATTTTGCCCGCGACTTCCAATGCGCGTAAACATTAACATGTATTTAATTTTTTTTCGTTCACGTGGGCATTTCGAGAAATCCTCTTTAGTGCTCTCATACACTAAGTTCACTGAGGAATACATTATATGTGGTACGTTATACTTCAGGGCCAGAGATTTTTATCTTTTTCACTGTCTTTCTTATCTTCTTCTGTGTAATTTTCTTTGTCGAAATCTTCACCTTTTTTATTTTCATCTTCACTTAAATTATCTAAATTATTTGATTCTACGGGACCCTTTCTTAATAAAGTTCCCGTTTGATTCAGTGGGTCAACTCTTATAATAGCATCAAACAAGAGTAGATACGTTTTTGAAATCTTATTAAGGTTCTCCTCAAGAATGTAATAAGAGCTATTACTCTTATAAAGGTTCTGCTCAAGAATGTTATAAGAGCTATTACTCCTATAAAGGTTCTGCTCAAGAATGTTATAAGAGCTATTACTCTTATAAAGGTTCTGCTCAAGAATGTAATAAGAGCTATTATTCTTATAAAGGTTCTGCTCAAGAATGTTATAAGAGCTATTACTCTTATAAAGGTTCTGCTCAAGTGTGTAATAAAACCTTATACTCTCACCGAATGCTACTGTTGGAGCTGAAAAATTACAAAGACTATTTGTCTTGTAACATGCACTTATAAGATACCATCTCCTATAACTGTCTTATAACGTACTCCTATAGTAAACTATAAAGCTTTGTTATAAGAACAAGTGATCTTGAGTTATTGCTCTCATAACGCTCTTAATAAGAGCTTTTACTCTTATAAAGGTTCTGCTCAAGAATGTTATAAGAGCTATTACTCTTATAAAAGTTCTGCTCAAGTGTGTAATAAAACCTTATACTCTCACCGAATGCTACTATTAGAGCTGAAAAATTACAAAGACTATTTGTCTTGTAACATGCTCTTATAAGATACCATGTCCTATAACTGTCTTATAACATACTCCTATAGTAAACTATAAAGCTTTGTTATAAGAACAAGTGATCTTGAGTTATTGCTCTCACAGCGCTCTTAATAAGAGCTTTTACTCTTATAAAGGTTCTGCTCAAGTGTGTAATAAAACCTTATACTCTCACCGAATGCTACTATTGGAGCTGAAAATTTACAAAGACTATTTGTCTTGTAACATGCACTTATAAGATACCATGTCCTATAACTGTCTTATAACGTACTCCTATAGTAAACTATAAAGCTTTGTTATAAGAACAAGTGATCTTGAGTGTAACAAGACTTATAGCTTAACCTTGTAGTACACTACAAGCCTATTTATAAGAACACGAGATCTTGAGTATAACAAGACTTGTGGAATGCCAATATAAGAGCGAAAGTCTTTCTCAGTGCACTTACTAGACTATTATGAGAATTGGTAGTCTTATAATTTTGGTTATAGGACTACTTTGCTAGTTGGGCACTTTTCAACAGGTAAATTAAAGAAATTCTCATTTATGTCACGAAGCCCGCCGAAACCAGTGAAAAGTGAATGTAGTGGACCTCACGCGACACTAGCGACTCTAGTGACAAATTCACATGCGATAGCCTCCACTGTAATGATGTTTTCTTTCTACATACATTCTATTCTCTATGAATGGGCTCCTATTGGCGATGCTTATCCGGGCCGATCTAAAATAATTTCCTCGCGTATGGCATTGCGGGCAATTTGCAGCCATAAAATGTAGAAAGCCTCCGAAGGTCAGTGGCTTTCTGAAGATGTTTGCGAAACCTGTTGGCATCTAAACACCCGGTGGGTTTTAATCGATTTCGATCGAGAAATCGGTTTCGAACTTATCAAAATTATTTAATTACTATGAATAGAGTATTAGGTTTATCGCATTATATGTGTCTGTGATATTTTTAGGTGTAGGTAGGTAGGTACTTCTTGCTTGATCCCGCTTGTACAAAAATGCATGGCGTCCATATGGGACTCCTCAAACCTTGTTGGGACTTGTGTCTGTGACACACATTTAGGCATATATTTTCTCACTTAATTTAATATAATTAGTTAGGAAGTTTAATGTAAACTGTAAACATTGCTGTATCTCTTTGATTATCCTTTACCGGTCGGACTAGTAAAAAACGAGAAAAAATCTTCCTCCATCTAGACATGTGATATAATCTACATTTTTTACAGTCCAATTAGATAAGTAGTGTAATTGGGACGTCCTTTGGCATTTATAAACTTCAATTTGATCATTTTATAAACACAATTAAGTCGGTCCAATAATTACAGACATATAATGGTTGTTGCAGATATGGCCGCGATATGTAAAGAGGTATGGAATGTGGAGAAGGTCTCTTTTTTAATTTTTCTCTTCAACGCTAAAATAGTGAGTAGCGTCTCGTGTGAAGTGATCAAACTTAATCTAAGATTGTTTCTGCCAAATTATCGGGGAGTTGCCTTGACAAGGTCTTTTGTTAGTGAGTAGCTGAGTCTGTCATTTAGGCTTAAAGCTTGAAGACCTGAATTCTGCAAATTATGGCTGAAGCTTAAACTTTCCTTTTATTTGGCTTTTCACGCACGATACATAAACATCAACAATCTACTTTTTATCCCAATAATTCATTCACAGGTGTGATCGGCAATTCAGAATAAGAAGAATAAGAATACTTTCAGCGGGTAGCACTTCTACTTCTTAATAAAAACTGTATCATCATCATCATCATCAACAGCCCATAGTAGTCCACTGCTGGACGTAGGCCTCACCCAATGCACGCCAATGAGCTCTGTCCAAGGCGTGCCGCATCCAATCTACACCGGCCACCTTGCGCCAATCGTCACTCCACCTGACAACAGGGCGCCCTACACTTCGTTTGCCTTGTCGTGGTCACACTGACCACGAAACAACCTGAAAAACTGTATGTATTGGGCTAAAGTCACCTTCGCATTTCCCCGCTCCATGGCATCTCTGATTACGCAGATTAAACCCATTAACTACTTAAATGATTGCCGAGTTCACATTTTTCCTCTAATCGCCGGCAATTCTAACTTCTAACATTCCCGTATAAAAACTCTCCTTGCTTCTAACACCTATGCTATGTTAACATACAATGCCATGCCTTTCTCCACCCTGACACCAGTGAATAAGGTACAGGTGTAAAGCTGTTGGCACCCCTATGGTTTACAGTTAACTGTAACATTACGGTGGAAATTCCTTGATGAGTTTTATTTATTTACATCACCCTTGGCCGTAAAGTGGGATTTTCTGCCCGCTACGCGGAGAGAAAATCTCACTTCTTGGCCAAGGCAAGACGTAAAACTTTTGACGAACCACGGGCGGTAATTCGTAAAGCCCCAGATCGCATATTTATGGCCCTGACCTTCGGTTCGGGCCACAGAAACCTGCGTTTTGGGACATTTACGAATTCACTACCCTAGGTCTGTAATGTACTATTAATAGTTTTTTTTTTACATTAAAACTTGGAAATGGAAACACGCTTAAGGAACTTCAAAATGGAATCTTGAATTATTTCGTTATCTGTATATTTGTCTATCAAGTAGGTACTTTGTTGAATCACTTGAAGAATGAATGAAATATACTCTTCGTCACTTTGCGCCACTCGTCACTTTGGTTTGCCGCGTATCATTATCATTGTTTATTGTACTGTAAAATGATGAGATTATCCAAAATAAAAATACTTCACCGCATAAACAAATTACATGATATTACTTTACGATGAAATACAACATCTCACGCATCGGATAAAACAAATTAAAAGGACCACCGATGGCAACGATAACCCTTCGTAAACAGTGTTCATCTGAATAATTCCAGTGTCTGACAATCGTTGTAAATCTTTCATTCATCATACTTTAATCGAAAATAAGATCAACACGGTCCGGATTATTGAATGAAATAGAAAGGGACCCATGGCTTATCCTTGGGCGAGAGAAGGACGGCTATTTTGTTCGATTTATAAATATGTTTTTACACTATACGTCTTTACGGGTGTGTGTACTAAAATTTTATTGCGTGAAGGAAATATACTGGTTAAAGTTAGGAGAAACAGACCGATTTAAAAAATCTATTTTTACAGCGCGTTTTTTCGACGTTCATGAATAGAACTGACCCCAGCTACCAGTCTTGCGAGAAATACAATGTGCCCTACCCTAAACACCTTGACCTGATCCGCCCGCCTTCTGGACAATGCCCGATACTTACATAGTAGTGGTAGGGCCTGGTGCTAGGACCGTCCGGGGTGCTACCACCGTCTTTCCCCGTTAACCTCCCGCGAAAATAGCATTGATCGCACTGTTGTGTGTCGGGTTAAGGCAGCCAGTGAAATTTCTGGCATTCCATCTTAGGCCTCAGGGTAGGCAACGCATTCGAGATCTTATGGTTTCTTAATGGGGGATCATATGGATTTCGGTGTCCATGGGCCGCAGTGACCACTTATCATTAGGTGGGCCGTTGGCTCGTTTGCCTATATCAATGATATAAAAAAAAATTTAGTTATCATCAAATACTTTCAAATTACTTAAAAAAACAGCTACTTACCTACCATTAAAATTACGCACTTGCCTTTTTCTAACAGTTTTTTTTTTTATTAAACTAATTAATGAATTTTCCGTCACGTAAGCCACCATCGTTACCGCCGTTAAGTTTACTTATGTGCGAAATTCAATAAGAATTTACCACTGAGCTTTTCGGTAAAGGAAAACATCGTGAGGAAACCTGCACGCATCTGCGAAGTAATTCAAAGATGTGTGTGTGAAGTCCCCAATCCGCACTGGGCCCGCATGGGGATTATAGCCCAAACCCTCTCGCGATGAGGAGGCCTGTGCACAGCAGTAGTAGTAGTAAACCACCGTCGTGTCGGCCTCGGCTCGTGACGTATAACTAATATCGATTCCCTTCAAAGATCGATACACAATAAATCTCTCCGTCGTGTTCTTTTTGCGTCGGATCAGTGCGCGGAGACAGCAGCCGCTACTGGGTTTGGGTTCGATCCCTGTAATGTCGTTTTTATGCGCACGATTCACTACCATCACTTGATTTGTAGTGACCATTTTGTTTTCTTTTATGTTGCTGCTTGCAATTTTATTTCAATCACTCTGAAGACTATTTGTTTATACTTTACTGACATTTTATGATAACTTCGTTCGTATGTCTATTATTTCTGTGCCACTAGGCCAATTAATTAAATATTTCACTAACTAGTAGGACCACTAATAAAAAAGTCCTAATCAACAGAACATAAAACATTAACGGATAAATAGTTAATTTATTCAAACATTATCTACTAAATTAATAACTAATAACCTGTAAGTAACTCAAATATTAACTAATTAGTGTTTGCAAATGTACGCCCATCTTGACTTTGTTATTGGACCACCGCGTTTTGGTAGGAAATTAAATTAACCTCATATGCATATTGTACCTTACAACATTCTTACTATACATATTTTTACGTCACCCATGGCCGTAAAGTGTGATTTTCTGCCCGCTACGCGGAGAGAAAATCTTACTTTCTGGCCAAGGCAAGACGTAAAACTTTTGACAAACCACGGGCGGTAGTTCGTAAAGCCCCAGATCGCATATTTATGGCCCTCACCTTCGGTTCGGGTCACAAACACCTGCGATCTGGGACATTAACGAATTCACTGCCCTAGGTCTGTAATGTACTATTAGAGTTCCGTAACTTTTAAGAAGTGGCAAAAGCATGTTATACTTATAATCACAGCATGTCATAGGTACAAACATAATAATATAGTATGTTACCAGCCATAATAGGTACAACAATTGGGCACACATACAGGCCTAACCAAATACCCTATTCGGATTGGGTACTTGTAACCAGAATTTTTTTCATTGCAGTCCCGCTTTGTGCCTCACGCATCTGCCGAATTTCCACCCACGACCTTCAGTAACATCATCATCATCATCATTTCAGCCGAAAGACGTCCACTGCTGGACATAGGCCTCCCCCAAGGCTCGCCACTCAGACCGGTCCTGTGCTACTTGCTTCCACCGGTTTCCCGCGACCGAAGAATTGCGAGCCTTAAGTGGCAGTGGGCGGGGCACATTGCTCGCAGGACTGATGGCCGATGGGGCCGGAAAGTTCTCGAGTGGCGCCCGCGAACCGGGAGACGAGCTGTCGGTAGGCCTCCAACAAGATGGAGCGACGACCTCGTTCAGTAACATACTATGGTGAAATTATATGCCGTCTTGGCTGTCTTTTACAGAGCCGCATCAACATTTTCAATATGATCAATTACAATGGTTATCTCAAAGGTTACAATTACAATATAATTGCGAATTAATAGTGCGCTGGCTGTTATTATTAAATTGCGGCGTTTATCGCGTAAATCAATCACCGAATCTGTTACACACTTTCTTTACGGGAAACAGCGGTTTAACGCGCTAGCGCGGGAGGCATAGCGAATGATTGGCACTTATTATATGAGCTTTAGAAAAGGATTTTTACTAGGTATATTAAGATCTAGTGGGACATATCCAGTTTGCTAGAAAAATGTGGTTAGTATTACTGAAGTCTTAAAGTCAAAATGGTATTTTAAATTTAATAAGATAGCAGCGACCGGATTAAAATGATATTTTGTTAAAACTACTATCATTTTTAACACCTAATGTTTTAACATCTTGAAGTTGTATCTCTTAAAATTATCTATATATATAGCGCTGCGAAGAATAGAGATGAACAAAAAAACTATTAAGAGGGTTTATCCCGAAAGTTGGCAACGTCGCATATAGCTGTCAAATGTTTCACTGTTTTTATTAATTTCTCAATATTGCTGATTAAAAAGGAATATATCATTATATGGTTGAATGACGCGTTTTATATTTATTGGTTAGGCATTCAAATGATAAGATTACATTCAAATTCATGGAAACTGCGATGGAAAGTTTTCAAAAGATATTATGGAAGCATAGTACTAAAAACTTCGTGTTCCTATGATAACTGTTGCAATCCATACTTAATGTTTTATTCAACCATAGAACGATAATTCATATTTTCATTCAGTAATTATCAAAAATTAATGAAAACAGCAAAATATTTGACAGCTATTTGCGACGTTGCCAACTTTCTTAACAAATAAGTAATTAATAGAGCAACGGACGGACAGATACCTATCCATCTTCTATGACATATAATCATGAATTATGTGCATTGTTTCAGTAACAATTCGGTTCTGTCATATTTTACATGTATATCATCTCCCGGGCTAGCGTCCATATCTCGCGTATTCTTGTTGATCGACATTTAATAGCATTAAATTCGCGTGAAGTCGGCTCAGACGCCTTTACAGTACACAAATTATTGAACAGCAAGCATACTCAACAAAGCTTGTGGCGAATCGAATGAACTGATTTATCGCCAGGAGAAGCTTTCCATGAACGAAATCCAAACTATTTCGTTTTGTGTACACAAGTATACGGGTGTATCACTATGTTCCGCCTGGACTCCTGGAGGCATACAAAATTGGCGCACTGGAGAATTCTTTATGACAAGCTGGTTGATTCATTTTCGGCAAGACTTGACAATTGACAATCATTTAAAGAAAATGGGAATCCCCAAGATACAGGTGATTTCTATGGCTTTGCTAACGTCTGAAGACTATGTTGATCTTTAACCATCTGGAAGTCATCAAGCACCCTTGATTATCACCTTAATATCAATTTGCACCAATAATGATAAGCGTTATTTACTTGTTCATATCAAGTTTATCCAAACTCTGCGTTTTGTTTGGAACTACAATATGGGATGTTTTAAAAAGGGTGTCATTAAATATCCACGGGACCGGCAACGCATTGGTGACGCCTCTGGTGCTACAAATGACTATAGGCGGCGGTAACCGCTTTCCATCAGGTGGGCCGTCTGCCTGTTTGTCCGTCTAATTATAATAAAAAAAAACTACTTATTGCAAGTTGACCTTGGATTATTTTTTACAGTTCTGTGTGTGTGGCAGTAAATTAACTTACCGTTTTTACTATGTTCACTGTAAACTGCGCGTGCGCCGCACTTTATGTGAAACGGTGAGCCTATTAACCTTCATTGGCTGATATAATTGCTTCTCGATCGACTTAGTTCAAGATGATCTACTTTTCTTTTTCTTATTTTGCGTCGCTTAGCAAAAAAACAATTGTTTTAATAAAATGTATTATTTATTTATTTATTTATTTAATACAAAACAGGGTTATTACAAAACACGAAAATATCTATCAGTGACCAAACTAGGCTGAGCCTGTATCTTGGCCATCTGCGAGTGCGGTTAACAAGAGGAATATAGTATAATAGTTACACTGTGATTTAAAATATGTATGTACTAAACAATATGGATTTAAAGATATTTCTAAAATATTTGTTTGTGTGTGTATGTGTGTGTGTATGTGTGTGTGTATGCGTGTGTGTATGTGTTTGTGTGTGTGTGTTGGTCCTGAACCTGATTCCTCCCTTAGTTATTTTTATTTGACAGATTCTTTGATTTATCGCTTAGGTTGTTTTCTTTAGTTTTATTGATTATTTCTTCAGTTATTAAAAATAATTATTTTAATATCTTTACTTAATTTTCAAACATATTTCTTGTTTTTTTTTTAAGTCTTGAACTTAGGTATATCTACTAACTAAAACTAAGGGCCCTGACTCGGAATAAATCACCACCTACCTGATCGAAGTCTTGGACTCCAATAGAAAAACGGTGAAAATTGTACTTACTACTACTACTACAGCCTATTTGCGTCCCACTGCTGGGCACAGGCTTCCCCTCATCACGAGAGGTTTTGGGCTATAGTCCCCACGCGGGCCCAGTGCGGATTGCGGACTTCACACACATCTTTGAATTACTTTGCAGATGCGTGCAGGTTTCCTCACGATGTTTTCCTTCACCGAAAAGCTCAGTGGTCAATTCAAATTGAATTTCGCACATAAGTAAACTTAGAGGTGCGAGCCGGAATCGAACCCCCGACCCTCTGCATTAGAGGCGGTAGGTCGAACCACTAGGCCATCACGTCGCTAATTGTACTTACTTATACCTAATTACACATGGAAGAAAGAAAGAAATAGTGGTATATCCTTTTCAAATACCTAAAAGAGACCCTTGTCCCATTGTTTACAAATATTACATTCATTCATTGAAGTACCGTGGAGTCTTCAATTGCATGTATTGTTAGTCATTTTAGTAACATTATCATGTATACAGCGAAGTGATAATTCAGCTTACAAATAAACTGCACCATTCATGTCGGAATGCCGGCCATTGTACTTACAGTCGAGTGACACAAGTTGCTAAAAAGCATTATTTTAATTTGACATACTAGTCTCGAAGCCGTGGTAGCCTAGTGGTTCGACCTCCGCCTCTCATGCCGAGGGTCGGGGGTTCGATTCCGGCTCACACCTCTAAGTTTACTTACGTGCGAAATTCAATTTGAAATTACCATGAGCTTTTCGGTGAAGGAAAACATCGTGAGGAAACTTGCACGCATCTGCGAAGTAATTCAAAGATGTGTATGAAGTCCCATCCGCACTGGGCCCGCGTGGGGACTATAGCCCAAACCCTCTCATGATGAGGGGAGGCCTGTGTCCAGCAGTGGTACGCAATTAGGCTGTAGTAGTAGTAGTACGAGTATACTTAGTGTTATAAGTAATATGCATAAGAGCGTTCCAATATTTACAAAGGCGTTGATGATACAAATTAAAATTGTTTAAAAATAAATATTTCATTTTGACTATTTCGTATGGCCTAGTGGTTCGATCTACCGCCTCTCATGCCGAGGGTCGGGGTTCGATTCCGGCTCGCACCTCTAAGTTTACTTACGTGCGAAATTCAATTTGAATTTACCACTGAGCTTTTCGGTGAAGGAAAAACATCGTGAGGAAACCTGCACGCATCTGCGAAGTAATTCAAAGATGTGTGTGAAGTCCCCAATCCGCACTGGGCCCGCGTGGGGACTATAGCCCAAACCCTCTCGTGATGAGAGGAGGCCTGTGCCCAGCAGTGGGACGCAAATAGGCTGTAGTAGTAGTAGTAGTATTTCGTATGATTTAGTGGAAAATCTTGCAAAATACAAAGTCCGCTATTTTAGAATAAAATGTAGGTGACTAAAATATACACGTATGTACATACATAGTATACCAATACATATTTAAAAGTGGTAGCTTACGATCTGCGCATGTAGATCATGCTGTCACATCACAAGAGATTTCCAAGGCTATAAAAAATTGCATGCCTACTTAAAAACCATGGAGGGTTGGAGTAAAGGAGCGCAATCTTTATAGTTCCAAAAGTGGTCACCAAATCGAGTAGGTTTGGGGCGTTGCGGTCGCCAGCCATCTAGGCGGATAGTCTGCAGTAGCGCCTTCAGATGACGCTGCTGAGGCGAAAACGCAGCGAAAACGGTAGTGAGGAGAGTGTGTTTTGTTTTGTAGCTTATCAAATCCGCTGGACACGTTTTCAACTGTTTCGCCATATAAGATTGCGCTCCTTACCAAGATAGTCCACGCTCCATACTAAAAACTATTCATTATCAGTGAAATGTGTCAACTACTGGTATAATTAAATTGCAAACGAAAACATATATTTACTTATAAGTATATCAACACATATGAGTAACCACATGTCATGTATCAGGGCAGCATGAGAACCGAGAGCAATTTTATAACGCACGCTTTCAGTTGAAGAATTGATCTAAGGGCCGGAGAGGTTTATTACTGGCTGCCGGCCAGGGGCGGTACTAGGCGAGCAGAGGCGAACAGGCTACTGTCTGCGAAATTGCCACCGGCAGAGCTACTGGATTTGGGATGTTGGTAATAGAATGCTATGGCCTGTGGTTAGTTACTAGCCCTGATACTTTATAATAATATGTAGTTTCTAAGACACTGATGAAGGTACAGCGAGGTTAGGTGTTAGTTCCGTTGAAAATGACTTTATTAATAAAAATAGTTTAGTGGCCAGGAGCAGGACAGTTCTAAATTCATTGTTTCTTTTCATAAAAATACGAGACTTTTGAGCAGAAAACCTGTTTCTTTTCGTGTTTTTTCTCGTAGGTATTTCTAGCCTAACCGATCGAAAGCCATAGCTGCAATTTATAAAAAAGAAACATGTATAACAGCATCGCATACTCGTTCCTCGGAATCCGTAGTATGTAACCATAGTCACATAGATAGGTACGACCGGTTTTTTACCCATTACGAAAAAAATACCTCCGGTCCGACTATGTGGTCGTAAACAATCATTTTATTTCACTAGTTTTTCTCAATAAACATCATACGTCCATTTACGTCATATTCCAAATACCTATAAAGCGAGTGATGTGAATGAAATGGTTCGCTGGTACCATTCAATATCCACATTCTTACGGTCTTCCAACTTGGAATAAACCTTCTACGTAGCTCTTAGGCTTGCGTTTTGTTTGTTTGCGTTGTTGTTGGATGTTGTAGGGATCTCGATTGCTACACAAACACACAGAGGTGCATAAAAACAACACTCGAGCCCGGGACGGCGGGTACCAGGGCCGCAGCGGCGCACGGCGGTGGCCGGTAGCGAGTCGCGACCGACCGGTCGGGGTAATGATACCACTGCCTTTTAGGGCGCGTGTTATGATGGCTGGAAGAATAGTGAGGACCTGACCAGTACCTTTCCTGATATATTTTTTAAATAAGTTAATATAATGAGGTTAAAGTACGATTATTTGGACATTAACGATCCCACCGGTAAAGGAATTGGGTGGGTTGCAATTTCTTAAATAATCGATTTTGCGTCATACCTAAATTTCAACTGTTAGTATCTGCGCTTGTTTGATAACAAAACTAAACTTAACTGCCTACCTAGAAATTATATAAAATTACGCTCCATTAAAATGCCAATTGTAAATGAAAGAAACAGTCATCGAATACAATCATATCGTCAACGTAGAGTTGTACGTTGACGCAAATAGAATGGAAGCACGAATAAGAAAATCGAGTAACATAAAACAAGACTTTAAAGGTTCCACTCACACTTGAACAAGACTTCCAATAAGATTGCCATTCATCCTACAGGTTTTAATAGCTTGAAAAATTCGCCCATAAATCTGTATAAACCAGTAACGCATACGCATGACAAATCGTTTTAATTAAATGTAGCTCGCGGCGTATCCACGTCGCTCTCGCGGCCAGCCCTGTTTGTCCACTCTCATTAAGATCGCGCAGTTACCACTACGTTTTTCCATCGACACTTGACAGTTTATAAAGACAATCCAACCTCCTCCCGGCTTATGAGAGCCTGGTACTTCAACGGGTCTAGGAGCTAACTACGATCTACGATAAGCGCGCTTTTTGCTCTATAAGTTGTCTCTAGGAATGTAGGATGAATGGTGTCGAGCTCATTTAATAGCCAGTGCATAGCAACTGATTTTTATTTATCAGAATTATTTATTAGGTAGTTGATTGGTGCGTATTAAACGGTGGGTTTTACGAGTGTTGCAATTTTAAACGTAATGCATCTGCGTTCGTTCGACTGGGTAGGTATGCGGTTAATTATATTAATTCAGTGACGTCACTCCGAAGAGTTTCATTGTTGAGTAATTTGTACAGGTGATGGTTTGTAAATAAAATGCCTATCATGTGGCTTTATTTCTCATGGATTGAAATATGTTTATGTTCTTTTTAATATCTTAAATTAGATCAGTACTCATTAGAACCGGTCTTCTATTCAATCGGCTCTTTTTTAATTGAAGTAACATCGCTTCGAATTCGTTGGAGCTGATATTTTTTTTACATTTTATTAGTAAATATTACTTCTTATAATGCTATTTTGAAATTCATTTCTTTATCATTGGTCAAGACACGATTATTCTTTCACAACCTGCAAGCTATGACATTAATCAGCTTCTTACAGGATTCCAACCGACGATAGATCGAATGCGGGTCACTTGACCAGTTAATGTCCCCGCTATCCTAGCCGGGTTCATTCGTTAGATTCCTCTTAATAAGAGCAACAAGGGAAACGCATTTGTGTCCTCGGTAGCCCGTGTTCTGATAGCGAGGCGATCCCGCTATCGCCTACGTAGATGAGCCGATAAACAGGTGCGGTGTGGGAGTGTGGCTTTAGATTTTAATGATATTTTATGTGTGAATGAACTGTTGACAAGAGTTTTTACTTCCGTGTATGGTATGTGAGGTGAACGTTTCGTGGAAATGCACCGAAGTTCTGGGTAGTAGATTTCTTGTTGCTGTTTAAGTACTGGAGTATAAGCACAGAATGCTTACGATAAATCGAAACAATCCATATTAGAGACAGTGGTGGCTTGACTTATTCCTATTTAAAAGATGTTGTAAATATTGTGTGCATTAACAGCATCTTGTTTATAGTCGTGTCGTGTTTTAGTTGGAGGAGTATAGTACATTATTGCCGTGGCCGGGAAAGTAGGTCTTTGCAGGCTGAGTACTGGTTTAAAGGGCCGAGGCTTCGCCGAGGCCCTTTAATATGTACGAAGCCTGCAAAGCCTTTCACGTGCCGAGGCTTATATAGTGCTTTTCTCAAAAATGAAAAAAAAAACTTGATATTAGGTATTCATAATACAGCATTGACACGCACGCAAAGGTAGTCAAGTACTTACAACAAATGCAATGGAACGCCAGTCTTATTTCGTATTCACCGATATTTGACTTTAACAGACACACTAACACGGCAAGTTAAAAACTCGCATGTAGATTTCTCGTTTTTTATAAAAATTAAGACCTTTTATTAATTTTTAAACCAAACTAGTAAACTATTTTCATGAAATTTTGCTAAATAAATATGACAAGAACTCCCGCTCTTTATGGATCGTTCTTTTTTTAAATTCCGTTCTGAAATACATTGCGCTGTTTCAGACACGGATAAAAACGTTTGGTTTCGCGTCAATTGACAGATACAGAACATGCAGACTTGGCTGTTTGGGAATTCCTTCGCGTATTTATCAGTTTAAAAAAAACGTACCTGTACGATAATGAAATTTCATACACTTCGCTTATACATGCCGCGGAAGTAAATTCATACGAATTTCCGGGGCATGCAGTTGAGTTTTTTTTTTTAATTTTTGACTGATCGTCAATGACGCACTTTGCGGTCTGACAGAAAGCAGACAATGACGAGTTTCCCGGGCATTTTTGAGAAAATTATATTTCTATCATATCGTCTGCTCACTTTTGAGGTAGGTACATTAGTTATAAGCTGTTTGCTTTCAATTAGTCAAAGTGGATTGAACGAGTGGTATAGTAAGCAGTCACCCTGAATAATTGAATAGATCAATAGTTTCAATTACATTCCGCTGTAACATGACGAATTTTCTAGTTGTTATTAAGATTTTATAATCGTCTCATATAATCACTCTGACGAAAAAAAACTGACATTGAATTCTTATAAGAAAACTGTGCGAGTTAGTTTAAACTTTTTGTACATTTAGATCATTTATTATGCTCGAGCAATCATCGATGATCTTCATCAGTCATTACTAAAGGAAGCGTGATGGGAAATCATTATCACCTGCGGATAAATACGATAAACAGGTATCCGCTAGTTATCAGAGATCGAGTACTTATCTCATTAGATTAACCTGCTTGCGTGTATTGAATCTAATGAGTAACATAGACTTTAGTAAAAGGACTAAGAAATATTTTGAGTAACAAACACACAATATAGATAGACATAGCTAAATTACGATGGATCGCAAGAAATCGTCAGATCAATAAGTAAGTATGTCCAGGTTATTTGTTACTACTCATTTTCTACTACTAGGAGGGCACAGGCCTCCCCTCATCATGAGACGGTTTGGGCTATAGTCCCCACGCGGGCCCAGTGCGGATTGGAGACTTTACACACATCTTTGAATTACTTCACAGATGAGTGCAGGTTTCCTCACGATGTTTTCCTTCGCCAAAAAGCTCATGGTAGATTCAATTTGAATTTCGCACGTAAGAAAAGTTAGAGGTGCGAGCCGGAATCGAACCCCCGACCCTCGGCACTCATTTTAATTTGGTGTCCATTTCAGGTATTCTAGTTTGCCTGCCGATAAAACACACTGGAATTAAATTTGCTCATCTTGTTAACCTGCACACATCTGGAAAGCAATTCAAACATGTCATACGAAGTTCCCAATCCGCACTATGCCCGCGTGGGGACTAGCACTAAAACCATCATGATTAGACTCGAGCGTTTTTAAGTGGTATTTGGTTACAACGTTCGTTCTTTGCTTATGTTTCTCATTTGCCACCTCAGTGCATAAAAAGGCCCAGGGTTATCAGGCGATAGCGCGGTCACGAGCCGCGGGTGCGACGTGGTAATTAGCGGTGTCTGCGCAGCCGATCTGGATAAGACGTTTGGCGACGCGCGAGCCTGACACGTTGCATACATAGCACTGATTATGTTTGGGCGTTTTAGGTTATATTTATTCTTTCTGTCAATAAATGACAGAAAGATGACCATAAGTAACCATAACAGTTCCAAGTTACAACAACAACAATACTAATTATTGAACACGTTATACAAAACACAGGAAATACAGAAACGATACAGTGTTAATAGGTAAACAACAGGCGCACTTATCGCTAAGCAGCTGTATCTCCCCACTCAACCTTATTTTAGGTATATAACCCAGTTGACTTATTTTAGATGTATTATATGACCTTTTTTTTAAAATCCGATGTATGAGTTTCATTCTTCTGTCCAGCTCACAAAGAGTTTTCTAATTGGAAAAATACCTACCTTTTGCTGTCGTTCTTTTCTTTTCCCAACAATCAGTCCTGTCCGAAGAACCGGTAGATTCTCATCTGACCTGAAAAAGAGTCCGGATATATTGCTAAATAAACTATTAAGTTTCAGTGTTGGTAAATCGACGGCTGTCGCCCAAAACACCAAAACAAACAACAGTGATCGCACTATTGTATTCCTGTAAGGAGGTAAGAGAACCGGTGAAATTAGCAGCATAGAGGCATTAAGATTTTAAGAGGCATTAAGAGGGGCGGACATCGTTACAGAGGCAGACCTAGACAGAGATGGCGCGACGACCTAGACAAGTTTAGATCGGATTGGCCAGAACTGGCAAAGAACAGAGAGGAGTGGAAGAGAGAAGGGGAGGCCTTTGCCTAGCAGTAGGATCTAATAGGCTAGATAAGATAAGATAAGAGGCATTAAATGTCAGTTCTCTTAGAGTTAGAAACGCATTCGCGATCATATGACTCATTACAGTTATGTCCACAGAACACAAAGACCACTTCCCATCAGGAAAGCTGTATGCTCGTTTGCCAACAAATTTCATAAAAAAATGGTATATAGGTATACATATTTTAAGGAGTCATATGATCGCGAATGCGTTGCTAACTGTAAGAAAACTAAGATTGAATGCCTCTATATGTCTCTATGCTACTAACTTCACCAGTTCCCTTACCCCCTTACCCACCCCGGAAAACAATAGTGCGAACACTGTTGTTTGTTTCGGCGTTTTGGCATCATTATAACTTTAGTTAAAGTTATAATGATGCAATCAATGTCTTACAAAACCTACCTTAAAATGAAAACCTAATTCCCGTAACCGTTCTTAAACTTTCTAATTCGATTGGCTGGTAAGAAACACCGATAATCCGTCAGTCGGAGTCAGATTTATGGCTCCAATTACATTCCCGAATCCCGCCGGCGCGGGAATCCGGCCCGGCCGTGACGGACCGTGTGCTTCATCAAGCAACTACAGGTTTACACAACTTAGAAGGCGCGTGGATTAAGCAATAATAGTCACTGCGTCAACGGCTTAAGTGCTTCGCCACGCGCCCTCTAAGTTGTGTCGTGCTATACCATAAACTGCGTATCTTTGAATTGTTACAACTTGAACAAAAAAAAAAAAACCGGCCAAATGCGTGTCGGGCCACGCGCAAATTATAGGGTTCCGAAGTTGACGATGCCCACAGTACCTTTCTAAGACTTATTAGCATCTAGCTAGCCTGTGGTATGACGTGCCCGCCCGACGCCCCTGCCGCTCGAGAAAAATCATTGGTTTTTTAATCATTTCATAAGTCGACTAATGACTCGTAAATTTGTACAGCCTACTTAGCTGTGATAGTTTTCCTTTCAACTACGTTATATACGCCACAACCGTGATTTTTTTCAGCCATCCAAATACCACCATTTAGCTGGCAGGGGGGGGGGGGGGACACGTGACTCTAACAAAAAATAGCAGTTTAAAGCTTAATATTTGACAAACGCATCACTTAATCGAAAAATGGTTTTAACAAACCCACAATATTTTTTCAAGACCTATTCAACGATATGCCACAACATGGGGTACGCAAGAAAAAAAAATTACATCCCCGCTTTACCAGTAGGGGAGGTACCCTATAAAAAAATATATTTCAAAATTTTATTGTATCACTTTGTCACCGTAACTAATATGTATATTCATGCCAAATTACAGCTTTCTAGAACTAAGCATCTCCGAGCAATAGTGCGGACAGACGGACGGACATGGCGAAACTATAAGGGTTCCTAGTGGACTTCGGAACCCTAAAAACTACTAACTTCTGTCAATCGACAGAGATGGCGTGATATCATACGGCGAGTGACATCTACCACTGAGCTTTTCGGTGAAGGAAAACATCGTGAGGAAACCTGCACCCATCTGCGAAGAAAGATTTGTGTTAAGTCCCCAATCCGCACTGGGCCCGCGTGGGGATCATAGCCCAAACCCTCTTGTGATGAGAGGAGGCCTATGCCCAGCAGTGACGCAGGTAGGTTGTAGTGGTAGTGGTGGTGAGAGACTTAACATTTGCGCGTAACGGTGACTACGTCCACTCTGTAAAGAGTGCACCAAGAGATAAGAGGACTAGCTTCTATCCGCAACTTCCCCCGCGTGGAATTCGGTTATCGGGTTCCCGCGGGAACTATGCATTTTTCCGGGATAAAAAGTAGCCTATTTCGATTCCCGGGACTCTAACTACCTCCGCATGCTAAATTTCATCTCAATCAATCCAAGGGTTTTAAGCGTGAAGAGGTAACATACATACAGACAGACAGATTTACTTTCGCATTTACAATACCTATTAGTACTCGTATGTATTTTTGTAGCGCATAAGGATCAAAGCCCACTGGAGCAATCAGGTTCTTCGGAAGAAGAAAACAACTAGAAGCCAAAGCTGAGAATATAATTTGGGGGGATGGGAGAAGCCCATATTCAACACCCGATGAGGGTAATAATAGGCCAATTAGAACAATAGAGACGTACTGGAAGACACGATAACGGTAAGACTCTAATAAGATCTGGAGGGTATGAGAATAAGATTGATCGGAGAGAAAAAATAACAATTGACATTATTAGAAGCACAAACGACGAAAGAGAAAAATAACCTAAAAAGTGTAGTTGGCCAGTGAAAAATAATTTTATTCTAGTTAAGTGAAACTAAAAACGTGAAGAGTTCCAAAAAGAACTGAACGCCGTATCACGATCCCACCGATGCCTGTAACATCGGAGGACGATAAGTGAAATAAATATATTCATAAAAGTGGTTCTTTTTGTCGGTTACAACTGATGCGGCATAAATTAAGCTACCGTTCGGGCTTCTTTATCGGGACCTTTTAGCGGTACACGGCACATTGTTATTGAGATTTGTTGATTTTATTTTCTGTATAAATACGATTGAGTATTGTGAAAACTTTAATGGTTCAATTGATAAAGAAGAAATTGATGATGATTTTTAAAGCATTAAAGATTCTACAACATATGTTAAAGTTGCGGATAGTCTAGTGGTTTGATCTGCCACCTCGTGTAGAGGGTCGGCGATTCAAATCATGGCTCGCACCTCTGCAATATGTTACTTTGCTAAATTCAATTTAAATTTACCACTGTGCTTTCGGATGAAACCAGACACGTTTCTGCGAAATTCACCAAGAATCTGTTTGAAGTATAGCCTAGCTATTTAGAGTACTACTACTACTACAGCCTATTTGCGTCCCACTGCTGGGCACAGACCTCCCCTCATCATGAGAGGGTTTGGGCTATAGTCCCCACGTGGGCCCAGTGCGGATTGGGGACTTCACACACATATCTTTGAATTACTTCGCAAATGCGTGCAGGTTTCCTCACGATGTTTTCCTTCACCGAAAAGCTCAGTGGTAAATTCAATTGAATTTCGCACATAATTAACTCTTAGAGGTGCGAGCCGGAATCGAACCCCTCGGCATGAGAGGCGGTAGGTCGAACCACTAGGCCACCACGGCTTACAAGCCACCACTATTTAGACTCTATCGACATAAAAGAAGATACCTTGCAAAGGAAAAAATGCCTATGTTTCCACCACAATGGAGCCTTGCTGTAGTGACACAATGACACCGATAGAAAAACAGACTCAGATATCAATTTATTTTTAAAGCCTAGATAACAATCATTGCTATCAGCACAGAGTCTGGATCTAAAAAGACATTACGGGCGGCGCGGGCGCAGGGCGCTAATGAACAAGTTAATTAGACGACGTCGTGCAGTTATCGGCCGATACAGCCTTAATTAGCTGCCAGTGGAACTCGGGAGGTAAATAATAGAACACGAAATGTCTTTCTTGAGAATCTCCTGTTACTTTGGTTATCAGTGCAATGCCGAATTTTTCGAGTTTAAATAACTAGGATAAATTATTTCAACCGAAGTTCATCCTGTGCTGGATCAATTATTTTTCTCAATATCTCAAGACGAGGATGCTACTCTTACATTTTTCTAAAACGACAAAAAAGGCTGAGGATGGTAGGAGTTGTCGCTATCAGTTTTGAAAAACTGTGGAAAGCGTCAAATATCAAGAATGTGTTCTCGCTGGTTCAATTTTCCGTTCGAATTTAATAATTCTGGTAACCTCATAGTATTTGAATCAAAAGTGTGAAGCTTCCAATCCGATAGCATCTCCCGATCCAATTAGAAATGAATTTGACCTGAAAATATCTATCTCTTTTTAATTAGATTCCCGATTATTGTCTCTAGGGTTTCATGGTGAACTATGAATTATCAAACCAACAGGATTCATTGTTAGTGTAGTGTAGGAATATTGCTATTGGACTGTAAGATCTATGAAACATACTCGCAACGTCCAAAGGAATCGATTGCTAAAGCATAAAAGAATGTGAGCTGAATTTATCATGAGTGTCATGTCAAAAGTAAAATCTGTACTAACAAGAAATTAGCAAATTGCGCTTCACAATTCAAATTAAACTCATTATATTTATTTCATTGGACTCAGTTGGATCAAATTGAGTACCTAAGTATATTTTTAGTATTTTTACTAAACATAGAAGAGTCAGTATAACACTGACTAAAAAGTGACGGTCGGAGATGGTACTACTACTACTACTACAGCCTATTTGCGTCTCACTGCTGGGCACAAGCCTCCTCTCATCACGAGAGGGTATGGGCTATGTCCTTATGCGGGCCCAGTGCGGATTGGGGACTTCACACACATCTTTGAATTGCTTCGCAGATGCGTGCAGGTTTCCTCACGATGTTTTCCTTCACTGAAAAGCTCAGTGGTAAATTCAAATTGAATTTCGCACATAAGTAAACTTAGAGGTGCGAGCCGGAATCGAACCCCCGACCCTCTGCATGAGAGGCAGGTAGGTCGAACCACTAGGCCGCCACGGCTTCACAGCTTCGGAGATGGTAGCTTAGGTGTAATTACCGGGATACTATCACCCCCGTCTTGAAAAGATCCAAGTTGCACGCTTGTCAGTATAGTGGAATGGACGATATAGTCCAGGATTCTGGGGTCCCATTCCGTCCCAGAGTCGCACGCACTCCGAGGTTTATTGACGGAAGCCCTCATTAACGAGCCTCCGACGCTGCGGTATCGGACTTTACACCCGGAGGCTGCACAGGATGATCCGATTGATCCAATTGATCCAATTTGGTATTTATAATTATGTTTTTTTTCTTGCGTGACCCTTATAAGTATTTTGGGCTTATATTGAAAAATTACCTTTAGCACAGGTATGTAAATATTAAATGGAAAAACGCATAGTACCTACGATGTAAAACAATAATATTTCGTCTGTAAGATATATCCACTTATTTTCTTTATTAGATACAGTGTTATAATTAACACTGTATCTAATAAAGAAAATAAGTACCAATAATTTGGTTGGGACAAAAATTTGAAGTTAGAGATCTCTTCCGTCGTCTTAAAACAAGACTGTAGTTTAATTTCTTATTTTGAAAGATTTACACTCAACCGATTTCATTGCGTTGAGTGTATCGTGATTTTTTGGCATTGTAAGGAAGCTTGATATTTTTTAAATTACCGTATTTTATTTTATTATAACTCGTGACTCGGTCGCCGAAAACCAGTGGAAGCAAGTAGCACAGGACAAGTCTGAGTGACGAGCCTTGGGGGAGGCCTATGTCCAGCAATGGACGTCTTTCGGCTGAAACGATGATAATGATAACTTAAAATATTTAGGAAGTATGATTTACTTATTTCAAGCAGTCGTATTGAATGTATTTATCCATTTGAAAGATGACCATGATAATTAAACTTAAGTATACTGAAAATCATTGTATCGGGTTAGGGACTATACATCCCTTCAATGTAATTGTAGTACGTACCGATATGTATATTTTATACATGTTATGTAAATGTTATAACTATGTGTAAATTTTGAAAAAAGGCCTTCTGCTTGAGTTTGTTGCGGCGCTTCTTCTCAAGCTATGGGTTTAGGAAGCGCTAGTAAATTCTTTTCTGACGTGTAAAAGTGCCCCTATGTGGCCAATTCGCTGAATAAATGATTGAATTTTGAATTTTGAATTTTTTGAATCATTTCAGGCTCGAGTTTGGCTCAGCCTGTAGCGGCGGCGCGGCAGCCAGCGCACACGCAGATTGAGTTAAATGCCTCCTTATCTCCCGCTAATGGCCCGGGAACATGTCAATTCATCACTCGCACGTCTCTCGCCCATTTCTAATACTTTTTACCCGTTTTGGGCACAGAATGTTTTAATGTACGGTAGCGATGTCGCCTTGCTTTTATGCTTTATAATTACGTCATTTAATTGGATGTTTTCGATGTATGTTTATTCAAACGAGGTGGGGTTTGGACACCTTTAAGCTTGGTTAGATATAAAAAGGTTGTAAAAGAAGTTGTAAAAGGAAAGAACTCTTTAAAGCACACAAAATCGACCGAAAACCTTCAATACCTACCTTGTGCGTTATTTTATATGGACGATTTTTTGGATTTCTGTCTGAAAAATTGTGAAATGATTTACTTACAAATGACATCCATCTAAAATATTAACTTATAAGAATTTCCTTTTCTCAATATGTTATTGCGTGTTTTAATAGACTTAAATCTGATTTGACGTCTGACTTTAGCCTGAAGTGCAAAATATCCTTACGACTAGGGAAATAAAGTCAAACAGTTTGAACATATCAATAATAGTGGACAGCAAGTAAAATTTATTCCATCGATTTATTGTGAGTACTGAGTAGGTTTCGGGAGTTTTTATTTTTAATATTTTATTAAATAGCCTTGTTTACAATTCAAATACTATCTATAGCACAATTTCAGAAAATCTTATAGGTTAAAGTATTGTCTTATTGAAAACATGTTCACATTGCACTTAAAAATACAACATTATTTCCAATTTCAAATGAACATGAACATAGGTTCCTCCCAGCTAGACAATTTTAAGACTTCTCGTCTGATACGGTTATTTCCAATATGAAATTATAATTTATAGATTACTAGGTTCTGCCCGTGACTTCGTCCGCGTGGAATTCGGTTATAGCGTTCTCGCGGGAATGTTAAACTATACTAAATTATATTCTAAAACCTTCCTCTTGAATCACTCTATCTATAAAAAAACCGCTTCAAAATCCGTTGCGTACTTTTAAAGGTCTAAGCATACATATGGACAAACAGCAGGAAGCGACTTTGTTTTATGCTATGTAGTGATAATTTCAAATTATTTTTATTTATAGATTTCTTTCCACTATTTATTTTTGTAAGTACTACTGAAACCTGAGGAAACGAGAATGTACTATTCTTTTTACAGTGGTAACGTGAATGGACTATATTTTTTACAGCGGTATTCAGATATAATCATCTGATACTCGATCATTCAATAAAACCTGTATATTTTGAAACATTCTTGACTCAGAACCTGTTCCGACTGCAGTAGCATTTCATATCAGTATCATCCCTCCAAAATAAAATAAAAAGTGAAAAGCGGAAGCCGTCTAAGTCGATAAGTCGCCGACAAAGGCCTAATACATTAAAGGCATTATAAATCAGGTGATACGGCCAAATGAAGACGTTTCCAGCCGATTACTGCGTCGAGTACTTAAAAATTAGTTTTTTTGGTCACCGATTGAGAACGGGAACCACAATTAAGGCCATATTTATCTTTGTTGAGATTACTATTAAGTACTTCTGGTTGACGTGTTACCTACTCATCTTTCTCTAGGATACGGTATGTCGTTGTCTTTAGATAATTTTATGACGTTTTCTCACTTCACTGGTGAAATTAAAAGCACAGCTTTCGTCTCAACACCGTAGAATACTTGTTATGATATGCGTTCTTATCTTACCTATATACAGTCAATAGCAATGAAAACGGGTCACTTTGTATAGTATTTTTCATACAAAGTGACCCGTTTTCATTGCTGTTTAGTGTAATTATGTATAAGTTCTCATAAGAATAGCGGCAAAGTGCGAATATCCTTCGATTGCCAATCAACGAGAAGCACGCCTGGATGAGGCTTTCCTAACATTTGTTACTCTGTGCATTAGAACATTGATTTTTTTAAGCAAAGTAAATAAATTTTAGCCTTTATGATAATATCCAGTAAATAACTGTCTCTCACATTAAGCCCAAAAACCGTAACGTTAAATGCAAAAAAAAGAGTATTCAAGTGAAAAAATAAATAATATTTATCATAACAAATCTCTCAAAAATGTTTTTGATTAGTCGGTCGTATGTTTTAATTATTATATTAAAAGCTAATATCGAGCGCACTCCAGGGCGAATCATACGGCGGCCACAAAAACGGCCGCTCGCGCGAAAAAGGAACAAACATGCTCGATAACAACACTCGAGAATCGATTTGGAGAGTTACCATTTAATTATTTTATCGATAATCTTGCATGAAGAGTAGGGTTGCCTGTGCAAATATTTTTTTTTTACTTGGTAAAAGTACGAATGTAACTTAATATTGTGTATTTGTTTTATAAATACTGATGGCAATTATTATTCATTATAGTGAAATTACTTCTCCCTCATACATCTGTATGAGGGAGAAGTAATTTCACACGTAAACGTAGTTACAAAAGCATAGAAAAGTTTCCTAATAAGGGTATAATCTTATTGGATAATGATCTAAGATGTTGCTCTCGTCAATCTTACCTTCCAACTGTTATATTGAGATTTTTTTAATTCCGCTTTTTGAGTTATTTGAAATAGTTTTATTAAATATCTGCTTCTTCGCTAACATCTAATACATCTAATTTTCCCAATGCCTGTCCTTTTATGAGTGAAAAAACAACGTATAAGGCCCGCCACATACAGTCGTAATTGAGTCATGCACATTTTTTAGTATGAGTTAAGGTTACAAATCTTTCCTGTGGACAGCCCAAAGTTAAGGGGTTTAAAACCCTAATTTCTTGCTGGGCCTTTACATACATGTGCATACAAATTCTCTCTTGTAACCTGTATGATATAAACATAACTTGTGTATACCCAAGCCGTTAACTTTTGCATTGTCCACAGGAAAGACCCCTGTTTTCGCGTTCTGTGTATGACCCAATTCCGTAACGGAATCTCATAACGGAATTCCGATTCGGAAATTCCGAACGCATGCCCGCCATACAAAATGTACAGACCTGCCACATACACGCAGTAGTCTTCCGTTCGGAATTCCGAACTGAATGTGTATGGCAGGCTGGCAGGTCTATACCTACATTTTGTATGGCGAGCATGCGTTCGGGATTACGTTACGGAATTCCGTCGCGAATTCCGTAACGGAATTTCGACTGTATGTGGCGGGCCTAAGGGAATAGTGTTGCCAGCCCTAATATTGTTCGGAACAAAAAGTCGGAGAGTAATCGTCGCTTAGCCCGAGACGCCCGGTAGCCGCCGGCGAGCGATTTTATCGTCTCATAACCGACTCGATTTATAAGTATCGATTATATGTATCGCCTCCCGCTCGCGGTCATGCCGCGTTTTTTACCGAACGTGTTTTCTAAGTAACAATCGGTTGCGATATCCTTGGCTCTTTTAAAATAAAAAAGGAAATTGTCATGTTCACCAATTTTTTTTTCAGATTTTTTTCTATACCATTTTTTGTACGGCAATCATAAGTTTTTATTAAAATTAAATTATGAACCATGTGATCACGTTAAAAACTGAGAATGGAAATTCAAGGCTCATTTTTTCATTGTCATTAAAGTTAAAAAAAAACTTCTAAGCAATCGTGAAAATCACATGGTAAGTTCAGAATTGCTTCAGAATTCGATGTCGAAAATCTATATTTTGTTAATAAATATAATTATAACATACGCACCAATCTTATTAGCAAATCATTTCCCAATCGTACTAACCAACGTGTCAAGTTACCAAGATATAATGTAGAAGTGCTCTTTCCGTAGATCCGGGATCGTGCGCCAGCGCATTACCGACCCAATACGCCCTCATACCTGTCCTATTAGATGTCACTGCGCATAGAAGTAGGTTTTCATTGAGATACATTGTCGCAAGATCTCAAAAGCAAGTGAAACTTATATACTAGATTCCACCCGCGAGATCTCCGCGAATTCTTGCTAGTAATTCTTAGTAACCTACTAACAATACAATGTAGTTAGGAGAGTTACTTATATCAATCATTTTTCAGCCTTGGATTTTTATACACTTCGCTTCTGTCCGCAACTTCGCCCTTGTGGAAATCCATTATCGCGTCCCCGTGGGAACTATGTGTTTTCCGGATAAAAGTAGACTACTTATGTCGTTCCCCGGGACTCGAACAATCTCCATACCATAAATCATCCAAATCAGTTCAGTGGTAACAGACAGACAGATAGAATTACTTTCTTATTTATAATATTTGAAAGCCGTGGGAGCTTAGTGGGTGCAGAGGGTCGGGGGTTCGAATCCGGCTCGCACTTTTGAGTTTAATTTTTGCGAAATCCAATTCGAAATTACCATTGAGCTTTTCGTTGAAATAAAATATCGTGAGGAAATCTGCACACCTCTGCGAAGTCTGGATTCGTGTGGGGCATAATAGCCCATAGATACCTATATAGGTGGCCAGGAGTGAAACGTAAATAGGCTTTCTTGGTGGTGTGAATACAATAATTGTATACTTTATTGAACATCAAACATTCAAGGAACAATAGTACAGACATAATGTAATTATACAAAAAGTATGGCATGCAGCAGGTGCTGTTCTAGTGATGTGCCCAGCAGTGGGACTGTATTGTGGTCGGTGGATATAAAGGTGTCGTTGCCCTTAACCTCGCTATCAGCGGAAAGCGCCCGCGCATCGCGGCTTAATACATTCAATTACCACTTGACATGTTTATGATCCCAAAAGGCCATTACGGGAAAACAGTAAAAGATATAGCGTTTGGCGTTTGCTTGTTACGTCATTTTACGTCTAGGTTGTTTTTTTATGTGCTTTATTCATTTTTCTCAGCCTATTTGAATGTGAATTTTAACTTTGATCGTCCAACCCCATTCTTCCAATTTTCCATTTTTGTTGTTGTATTAAACTTACCTATAATCTTATGTAATCTGTAGCATATCGTATACAAGTTTTTCATGAATTGTACAGGCGGTCTCTGCTGGCATTTTGAGTCCGTGGATTGTAGTATTACTAGCGTTCAGATTTCCCACACGTAGAAGTAATTAACAATGTTACTAACGAAGTTTAAAACTTCGTAAGAAAATAAATCCATTCTAATATCCTACTAATATTATAAATGTGTATATGTTTCTTTGTCCTTACTTATACAAGGATATGGAAGTTCCAATTTCCCCTATGTTCTGTTTCGAATAGAGCCCTAAATTCTACGCTGGACGAAGTCGCGGGCAATGGCTATGAAGTATATATTTTTATAATATAAATAAGTATATTTAGTTTCTCCTTTATTTTTCTATGTATGCTTATTTGTCTACTCATGAACTTGTTTCCTCTCCACTACTCAAAGGTTAGCTGGAAGAAATTCCTTCTAGGGATAAATCGCCTCTGTACATGTGTCTCTTCTCTGTATTGAAAATTCTATTTGTATGATTTTATTCTGTACAATAAGGTTACTTACTTACTTACTTGTACTTATGTTATTTGGTACATCCTGTATTCTCTAAACATATTTCTACTGATTTATATTATTGTACAAACATCCAGTCATTCAAAGCAGAACAAATCAGTCTTCAACGGCTACCATAACAGTTTCAACACGCTTTTTGCCTCCCAAAAGTCTTTCTTTGGACAAACCAAAAACACATTTTTGGAGTACTTTGTTACCAATTTGCATAATTTAACCCTTCGGCTCAATATGTCGTTTTTATTGGAGCAAAAAATTAAACGGTTGCCGCCGGACGCTCTTTGGAGGGACACCGGGTGGCGATAGATGGAAGTTTTGTAAACTGAAAACATCTAGAAATACATACTTACTTAAAATGAGTTTAGGTATTTACACGAAAACCATTTTAACGATAATGTACAGTTAGATAAATATCATCTGCTCCGTGCGTTACCTGTGTCCGAGAAAGCCGGAATTAAGAAAAAAATTTAGATCAAAACCATAAACGCAGCGTGATCTCCAAGTATTAGAATACATTAAGTAGAATAAATATTCCGCTATTGATTGGACTATAAACAAAAATTTTAACAACTGGATTAAGCGAAAAGAATCTCTTATTCAATATACATTACGATCTAAGATATAGATTTTAAGCGTTATTTATAAGTTGGTGAAGTGATTGTCATGTCACCGTCTAATTTGCAGATAGAGCCAAAGTTCGAAATTAATTTTGCTTTAGTAAAGTGAGGCAAAGCATGAATCTTGAATTTCCTGTTTTTGTGTCTCGATCTCACTAATTCTATAGTTATTTAGTAAAGTATGTAGAGCGGCTACTAATTACTAGGCATAAAATCTAAAATTCAAGTTTACTTCAACTGAACTATTAAATATGTTTTGATTTGATTAAAACAAGAGGTGAACGAATTTGTTATGATTAATATACGCATGTATTTTGATTGTAAATGGTCGATATGTACTTTTTACAAAACTAGCTTAATGGAGTGATACATAATTATACATAAATAAATATAGATTTACATACATAAGTTTATGCATGTTTTCCATTGAGGTAGGCAGCAAATGCAATATTTTTACGAAAAATCAATGTAAGTAAGGCTGAATTAGCCTAAAAAAATTACTTACACAAATATAAAAAAGTATTGCGCTTTACCGCCTGTCTAAATTTTAACACAATTAAAGTTTATGACATGTTTTTGCCAACTTTTCCCCTTTGTCCGTCCGTCCGTCAGTCCGTATCGATGGCTGTTTGTTTTGGTATTCGGCAAAAACTGGAGCAATGAATCTCCTTTGACGAACAGACCGACGCGTAAGCAAATAACCCTATCCGTAAAAGGGGGTAAGACAACTTGCCTTTTTTGGTTTTTGAGATATATTTTTTTCAATAAGTTCCTAAGGTAGGTACATGATTACATACCTAACCCATTTAGTAAAATTTAATTAATTTAGTGTTAATATTCCCTGTAATTTTTTCAACGATTTCATACCAAATTGTTATTCTCAATAACAAATACCTAATTGCTACGCTAGTGGTAGGGCCTGGTGCTAGGTCCTTCTGGGGTGGTACCACCGTCTTTCTCCGCTAACCTGCATAGCAGTGGTCGCACTGTTGTGTTCCGGTAGGGGGTTAAGGCAGTCGCCGCAGCCGGTGCAATTTCCAGCACAGAGGCATTCCAACTTAGGCCTCAGGGTAGGCAACAACGCATTCGAGATCTTATATTTCTTAATAGGGGTTCATAAGATTTCGGTGGCCATGGGCCGCAGTGACCTCTTACCATCAGGCGGGCTGTGCGCTCGTTAGCTTATACCATTGACATAAAAAAATCGAGATATTATTTCATTTATCAATAAAACAAAGTTTTGAAATATTACTCATATCTGTAATACACTCAACAGCAAAGAAAAAGGGTCACTTTGTATAGAATTTTCCATATAAAATGACCCGTTTTCATTGCTATTTAATATATACTCAACAGCAATGGTTTTAGCTAAGAAGTCATACACAGTAAAGTGTTCAGACTTTTCCATTTTCTTTTGTAATAATATACAGCGTTCCCCTATTCCCTCCACCTACACAAATTTCTTAACAAATAACAAAGCACTCCGATACACATAAAACAGTTAAAACATGCTTAAAAAACAACTAACTGTTTCACAAAATGGACAGTAGTCATTTGTTATAAAAACTGTAACGGTCCCATTTTTTAACGTTCGTTTTTCATCAACCCTTTACGAGAAATGCCGTTAGAGCACAAAGCTCGGTCACAAACTAATAGATTATGCAAAAACGGTCCGCTCTTCCTATTCATCGTATGATTCCCATGCTCTTATAAAGGATCCAACGGCAATCGATATTCAGCGAGATGACACCTTGTTTGAATATACACATCTTTCCCAGGATCCTTTCAATCGATACCAAAGGGTTAGGGGATGCTATAGGCAAATTCGATTATCTCCAGCTCGCCCGGCATTCTCACGCACATCCCGATCTTCTACAATAAATCTTTGCATACAACGCATAATAAAAAAAATGCCATTAAAAAAAGAATTATCTATGCGCGACCCCTCACCCGATATGCATAAGAAAGGGCCCGTACACACCCAAATTATACGCCACGGTGACAAGTGCTGGCATCCATGCACTATCGCAATCCTTCGCGAATGCGTTCAACGGAATAAATAGCAAACTTACTGCGCGGGCCCCGGTGCGATTTTTTTCTATACCTGTACGAGGGGTAACGCAAAGTTGGGACAGTTTATTTGCATTTTTTGTATTATTCCTTTTCAAATAGTATCTTAACCCTATTCAATAATGTCAGGGGTTAGGTTGCACTTAATATTCAAAAAAGGGCAGGTACATTTCTCTTAATATTCTCGCATAAATTATAGTCAGGTACATTTTGCTCTATTATGCAGCGCGGAGCGGCCGATTTGCGGAAGGGTGTAACGCCAATTTTAAAGTATTGCAATTTTATTTCTATTGATCGAATTTAGGGTTCGGTTTGGACTCGCTACACCTTTGAACTTTGATTTCGGGAGCTCTATGGGAGCGGATCTACGACGTTCACTTCCTCAATAGTTTAACCCGTTTCCTTTGTAGGAATATATGCAAAAAAGTTCTACCCATCCTATTTTTTTACACAATACAATTTAGGGGCTATGCACATTATGCAAATGCGTGCATAAATTTGGTTGCCATACATGGGGTTCGTTCGATCGAAATTATACCTTCGAAAACCTGCATACGACCTGTTTTTGATTAATGGTTGTGATTATTTTTTGTGGATTAATAAGCAAGTATGCGATTTTTTTCCTTCAGTTTACTGTTTAGAAATGCGGTTCTTGATGTATTTTTTTCTCAGGGATTTCTTACCGTTAGGGCTTGTATGCATTTAGTTTCATTTTTTATTGTGTAACAGTGACACATGAACGGGGTCGGGATTCGGATTAGAATATGTAATTACTTCCTTTACGGGTTTCGGAAACGGTTGTCGGTCCGTTAGCGGTTGGCACCTCGCGGCCGGGCGCCTGCGCAACTTTGTCATGCTAACGACGGCACAGCTTTACATTACGTTGAGGGTAACATATTTTGAGATTACCTATTGCTTATACTAGATTATATAGATTTGGAGCAGATGAGTATGAAGGAGAGCAAGATAACCTTCATGATTCCTACCTGAAGATTAAAAAAGTAAAAATAATAACGAGGCTTTTTTTAAATGTGAGCTAGGAAATAATAAAATCTACATTTTTGTGACACAGTTTTTTATTATACCTTCAAAGGTAATTAGATCATTGCCTGTCATCATGTCGGTAACCCTTTCAGTCAGTTGCCATTCTGCAGCATTTTTTAAGTGCCCATTACCAATAATGTCGACGGACAAAATAAACAAACCTCAGATCCGTTATTCAAAAAAAAATCAATACCCACCAAAAAGGGCGGTACACCGATTGTTGTCGAGGGGCTTCGCAAAAAAACACACTTTTTTTAAGAAAAAATACTTGGCCCCTTTTTGCGCCCGACCATTGTCTCCGCTCTATTGTCTTGACAATTTGAAATATTTTTATGCTTTCCGGACCGCGATAATGTTTTGGACTTATTTTCGATAACTATTATTTAGCAAATTTATCGATCGGTCGGTTCCATTGTTTTAAAAAAATCTATTATTGATTGATATCTTAAGTAGCAATTTGTACACGGATGCCAGTAGGAGGCATTGAGTGTGCTGGTGACATTTAGCTTTTCGAATTTTGTCAGATATAATTTAATAGCGTTAGTTATAAATATAACGGGGCTTGAAACGTTGGTAGAAAGTGGGACCGGAGAAATGAAAAATGAGAGGCATAAATTCGAAGTGAACTACGGCGTGACAAATGCGAATGTTTGATAGTAAAATTAGCATGATAGGTATGATTTATTGGGAAATTATGCTGTTGCATTGATTCCAATCGATTTTCGTCCTGATTAGCATGTGAATGGTAAAGGTGTGCAGCTCGACGACATAACTCTGTTTTTTAGCAGCTGCCTCTTGATTAGCTATGTCATTGATTTCGAAGTTCATTTTTGCGTTGAGTCATGCAACTTATTATAATAACGAAAAACAGAGAGCTTAATAGATTACTTCCTTTTTAATTACGGTTGAGTCATTAATTTTAAAATATTTTTTGCACATTCTCTATCAAAAATTATATAAACGTAGGTATTGCTCTTAGAAAAAAAATATCGCGTCGCAAAGGGTTTGCGTTTCTTTAGAAGTGGGACCGTCATCATGATTCATGATAGGTTCATACTCGTTATATGAATTACCCATACTCACTTCATCATCATCATCATCATCATCCTCATTTCAGCCAAAAGGCGTCCACTGCTGGACGGTCCTGTGCTACTTGCTTCCACCAGTTTCCGGCAGCCTTCACGAGGTCGTCGCTCCATCTTGTTGGAGGCCTATCGGCAGGTCGTCTCCCGGTTCGCGGACGCCACTCCAGAACTTTCCGACCCCATCGGCCATCAGTCCTATACTCACTTGTATTTATGGAATTTTTCAGATTATCAACCAGGAAATTCCCATGGGTTAAAAATCGTTTCATATCATTATGAAACGATAGTAATAAAAGTATCTACTTATCTTTGCGGCAAACAAAAACCTAAACTACCTTCATGAAAGAAACGTTCCTTGTAGGTATGTGGACACACCACGGGCGTTCATTTATAATTAAGTTGACTAATTTCTATGTTCTATTTAATATCAATGGATCTGAAATAACCAAAACAAAAATACACTTCTATTGTTCGCTTAACTTTACAAAACAGATATCATCTATATATTATAAATCAATAAAAAGTGTCATATCACAGCAGCTGCTGATTCGCGCGTTTAACCATAACCTATGCAAATACCTACCATAAATAAGAGCCTATTGGCGCCTATCAATAGTCGAAAATCACTTGTTATTTATATGCTAATTACCGATCCCGGGGTTACCATTTATTGTGGCATTCAAGGAATCTAAGTGATTTGCATTGCAAATCGGCCTGCTTCCGTTGACTTGCTGACTGACGATATTTTTTGTATTTTGCGCTGTAACGGGGCAGATGGCAAAGTTGAAAGGGCAGCACTTATTGTGTAAAGTTTGCGATCGATCGGTGCTGGTAAGTTGGCGTGCTTGATCGATAGATGGAGCTACCGGTATGTAAAAATGACTGAAATTTCATTTTGGGCCTGGGTCTAAAAATGCTTAATAAAAGTTGGTCTTTGATAACTTAACTGTTCCGAACAATGTTTCTGAGAAATATAATCTTGGTGGTGTAAAAATATGCCTTGAATATTCCAAATTCATTTTGACAATTATGTAAACTTAACTTTCTTTTTCTAGTTTAAAATGAGTAGCTTGCCTTTTTGACTGAAACTATAGAAAGAAATGTAATAGTTGACCTTTTATGTTAGTCTCATAAGCTGATGACTAAGTCATCATCATCATCATTTCAGCCAAAACACGTCCACTGCTGGACATAGGCCTCCCCCAAGGCTCGCCACTCAGACTGGTCCTGTGCTACTTGCTTCCACCGGTTTCCCGCGACCTTCACGAGATCGTCGCTCCATCTTGATGACTAAGTATGTATTTGTATATATTTAAGGGAATATTTTTAGCACATTGATACATAATGTTTTTTTTAATTAATTTATTTATAACAGTTCAATTACAGAGGTTTTAACAAAAATGCAGCACGGAAACCTTGCGGTTTATCTGCTCTGATCTGAATTGATGATTCAATTACATAAGTAGCTACTTATGCTTTTAAAAAGGAAACTAGAATATTAAGGTACATATATCCACCCACGCTCTCAGTTTTAACAATCAAGATGAAAACTACTAAGACGTCAGTCAATGGAAATCGTTTCCAGCCATTCCTTACGCCCAGGGCGTGCCAGGCCAGCCGTGTTATTTTTGTCACATTGTCATTACAAGCCTCCATCCAAATTGCACCGCGGATGCCACCATGCATATTCATCAGGACTATTGTCTCAGGCACATTGTGCCACCTGAACGCATCCAGTATAATCTGACCCTCCGTACTGCTACGTTTCTCCCCGACTAGCCCAATGCAAAGAATACCTCAGGGACACGAAGTGGGCCCGCTTAGGTTGGTGTTTCACACAAAAGCGTTCATAAAATGTGAAGTGAGATCTGCCGCTGAAAGAGTGAAGGTATGGTGGAGTGTAGTTAAAATTAATCACGGTTTTAGTTTAGGTCAATGCTTTGTAATTAAGAAGATGCCGACTGTAGGCCTTTCATTTGTTTTTCACCACGTAAAGTGTGACAATATGCAATGCATTTTAGATGGTGAGGAAAAATACAAAATAAAATAATGCAAAGTAGATTAAATGAAAGAAAAAGCTGTCCGTTTCGGTTTTTGATGTTGAAGGGTATTTACTTATTAATGTATCTAACAAAAGAGACACAGAAATAACATGACTGCTTGCTATTTGAAATATATTTAAGCATTCATATACTGCCATTTATTGCTTGACGATACAAATCTAAAACCGACCTCTATTTAATTCAATTCAATTTACTCAAACCAAATTTTACCTGCAAAATGAAAGTTCGCCACCTCTCCCATTACCAAATCGAATATGATTATTTTTATGAAGATATTGATAATAATCACGATGATGATTATGATGAGCAGCGTACGCTAACAGAATCTAGCGTGACCCGCGACCGCGGAGAACTGTCCATCAATCCTGCAAGCATGCGCGTGAGCAGAGCACTAAATCGGCCTTATCGGCGGCATCGCTTTTATTAGATAAATTAATAACGAAAGGCTTATTCCGCTTTGGAACTGCGGAGATAATATGAACTCTACTAAAGAGCGATTTTGGAATTTCACGGATTGTAGGTACTACTCGTAGCATTATTTTATCGCTATAGAAAGAGATAGATTCATGTGTGATCTACATAACACATTTTGAATAATAGTAGTCTCTGCTCGATACCTGGTCCGGGTTGAATTTTGTACAACACTTCCTTTCATTTCAAATGAATTTTTAAAAACATTTTCTAAGTTATTACTAACGTCATTAAGGAAAATGCAACACTAAGCACACTTAAGTATCTACATAGGTAGTAAGTAAGTAAGCATGCTGCATGCTCTATTTGACATCTATTTGTACGCCTAACGGCAAAACTCGGTAGGACATAAAGATTTGTACCATCATGATGCGACCTGAGTTATAACAAATAAATGATATTTGATTTGATTTGATTTGAAATCTTTCGATCAAATTTCGTTTCTTGTCCCAGTCTAGCCATAAAATTAGAACACCAGTATTGGCAATTAATATTTGTCTAATCTTATTTGTCTACAGAAGATTACAGTTAGTTTTAACAGAATTACCAATTAATTGACGAGAACCAATATGAGAATGAATCAATGAATGAATGTAGATGTATATTGATGTTAAAATAAATGTACAAAAACAATTTATTAGTAAACAACAAACAATTAAATGAAATCAAGATACAAATCACATACATTAGAAGAAGAAGAAGAAAAATATTAATTTGACAAAAACGACATTACAGACGAATTTAACAGTTTACATAACTTACAAAAGCGGTCTTCTTTCGAGTCAAATAGGAGGTAGGTAGCTCAGCATAATGCTGCGACGTTGGTCGCAGCGCTAGTTTTCAGCTACCACCCATTCAAGACATATACAGAAATACAACAATTACATATAGAAATGAAAATAGAGACGAAACAAAGAACCAAAGAGAGCAAACCATCTAATTGATAGTTGCAAACACCGACACAGACGGACCGAAAACTATAAATAATATTAATGGTGGTCAGTACCGCTTGACCCGACCCCGATGATGGACGGTCACCGCTCCACGCAATCCAATATTACGGTAAAGTAAAAGTGTAGGTACTCTAATCCAATCGATCAAATAAAAAGTAGAAACTACTGATATCGTGCGTTGAGTAAGTCTTACCTATAGATGTTTATGCATTGCATACCTACACACTTTTACTTCTGGCAAAATTCGCATCTGGGACCCTGCCAAAAATATAACCTGAAATCCATACTGCATACAGTTAAACTACTGAACTTAATATACAGGCAGAGAACAATCATGCATAAAACTGATTTTGTAATAACTTGGATTCTTAGGCACCTGTTAGCGTAAGCGTATAAGCTATCAACTATGTATATTTTTACTCAAGAAACTTACAAACATATATTATTGGGATATGTCAATATCGCTTAATATTGGCATTTGATTTCAATACAACTCAACCTATACAAAACCACATAATTAGGTACCAAGAACAGTATTTATCGAACTCTTTAACACGTCCAGCAAACTGGCAAAAGTGTCTTAAATGTCAACTCTACGGCCATTACCATAGGAGCCGGCCATCGCTTATCAGGCCATCACGTCGCAGCAATCAATCAGCTCGGTGTGAACGACCTGGGAAGGTGTCCACAATGGTCTGACGTCACCGGGATGTGCGTTTAAGGCGAAACGTCTGGACAAAGGATTGGCGATGATAAAACCGTCGACCAACTTGGCGATGAGATCAAAAGTTTCCTTTTTCAACCCGTGCCGTATAAGGACTGTTTGATACACAAGTGAGGTATCGATTCCTTAACATTGAAGGGCTATGCTTTAAGTATTATCAGGTATAGCTTAAGGTATGAATTAGATTCCATACCTTAAGCTACACTTGATAATGCCATCTGACCATCTCAGATTCATTGAATTATTTGAAGTAAATTTAAACTTGTATCAACTTCACTACTTTTCAAAATCAAATTCAATCATTTATTCAGCAAATTGGCCACATCACAGCACTTTTACACGTCAGAAAAAGAATTTACCAGCGCTACCGGTAAGAAAGTGATCATTTTGATTAATAAAGATTAAGAACTTGGTCTTTTTATGAATACTGCATATGAGTAAAAAAAAGATCTTTGATTAATAATGGTAAATTTCAAATTCAAGTCTCAAAAAAACTAACTGACGAAATAGCAGTTCATTTTCCGGTCCAAGATGCAGTCATCTAAATCGGTCATCCGTGAAAACAACCTCCATAATTGCTTCAATAGATATTTAATAGATATGTAATTAACACCCTGATAATTATCACTATGAAGTCGTGGTGGCCTAGTGGTTCGACCTACCGCCTCTCATGCAGAGGGTCGGGGGTTCAATTCCGGCTCGCACCTCTAAGTTTACTTATGTGCGAAATTCAATTGGAATTTACCACTGAGCTTTTCGGTGAAGTAAAACATCGTAAGGAAACCTGCACGCATCTGCGAAGGAATTCAAAGATGTGTGTGAACTCCGCAATCCGCACTGGGCCCGCGTGGGGACTATAGCCCAAACCCTCTCGTGATGAGAGAAGGCCTGTGCCCAGCAGTGGGACGCAAATAGGCTGTAGTAGTAGTAGTTATCACTATGTAGACAAATACCACATCCCTATAAAACTCAATCTAACCGTTTGTTTGTATTAAAATGCTGGAATTCTCACAGAGATAACCTTATTTTAATAAGCTATTAACACACCGTTTGAAAAATGCGGTGTAAAATTTTAATTGAGTATTCATTCTTTACAAATAAGCATGTGTGCATTAGCATGCGCTTTTGATGCAGGCGATAACTTATAATCAGCATTTAATCATGTACATGCATTAAAAATGATTTAATAGCTATTAAATTACTCTATTGATTATAAAATCTTTCTTTCTCTTATCTTCTTCTTTTCTCTTCTTCTTCTTCTTCTTCTTTTCTTTCTTTTATCTTTCTGCCCGCAACTTCGCCTGCGTGGAATTCGGTTATCGCGCTCCCGTCGGAACTATGCGCATTTCCGGGTAAAAAAATTTGCCTATATTTATCCTTTCCCAGGACTCCAACTATCTCCATACCAAATTTCATCCAAATCGGTCTAGCGTTGAAGCGTAAAGAGGTAACAGACAGACAGACCTTCGCATTTATAATATTAATATGGATGCCCATGGTATCTTTGGGCACGCAGTTTGTCTGCTTGGCCCATATTGTAATCTGACATTAAATAAATATCTTGGGACATATCACACATATGGACCTAGCCCCAAACTAAGCAAAGCTTGTACTATGGGTGCTAGACAACGATATAAATACTTATATAGAGAAATACATACATATATAAATACTAACATCCATTTATTTATTTATTTATTTATTCATAAAAGATTAACATGACCTTACAGTTAACACCAATGCGTCATGAAACCAAATAAAACTATTTTGGCGACGAAACGGCGTGGCTCCGCTGCATCGTCATCTCCGGTGTAGGATTCGGTAGGTATTCCATGACTCGAGTACAAACATTCGTGTTCATCACACAAAGTTTGCCCCGAGCGGGACTCGAACCCGCGACCATCTGAACAGAAGGCAGGGTCACTACCAACTGGACCAATCCGGCCGTCATTATTCGTAAACATAGTATAAAGTAAAACTTTTAAAACTGTACCTACTAGGACCGTTAAAGCCTAAAAAAGAAGATTTTATATGTTGGTAATTAAAAAAGTTCGATGGCTCGCTCCAATCAGAGAGGTAAAGGCGTAAATACTTTAATTATTACTTCTAACGAGTGGAAAAAATTAAATACTTTCAAACATAGGGATATATTAAACTCATTGAATTGTTCCATCATTCTGATCTACGCGATCATTTTGCTTAAGTATATTGTTCTATTAGAGTACATTAACACGAGCGAAGCAGCGGGCATGACCTTGCTCCACGTAATTTGTTTTTCGTATCCTGTGTTTATACGCAGCTTAAAAGATCTTAAGCCAAGAGGATTTTGTACAAAAACTAGCTTCTGTCTGCGACCTCGCCCACGTGAATTTTGTTTATCGCGTTCCCGCGGGAACTTTGCATTTTCCCGGGATAAAAAGTAACCTATGTTCGTTCCCGAGACTCCAACTATCTCCACATCAAATTTCATCCAAATCGGTCCATCGGTTGAAGCGTGAAGAGGTAACAGACAGAGTTACTTTCACATTTATAATATTAGTATGGTATTAGTATGGATTTAGATAATTGCTATAAAGTTTGGGATGTTCATCTGTGTGTGCTTGGTATAAAGTTCCTAATTGAGATGAGCCAGAGAGAACTTCTTAGGGCTGATTTTTCAATCGTTAGATAAAAATTATTTTTCAGATAGCCCATACAAAGTTCGAATCAAATTTTGGAGAAATCTGGAGACTAAATTTTACCTGAAAATTCAAAAATCAGTCCTTAATGGTATTTAATTTAATCTCAAAATGAAGATCACATTGAATGTTTTAACTTGAGCTCAAATCAAACAGACATGGTCTTTCCCTGTATCCTTCATTTACTTTAAGTCTATTATTGAGATTTTCAAAGTGTCACTTTGTAGGTAGAGTGGAAGTCTGCCTGTTGTCGTCACGGCTGCACACATCGGGGCCGGCGCGTGCGCAGCGCTACATCACGACACAACTAAGAAGGCGCGCGGACTAAGCAATAATAGACTCTACATCAACGATTTAAGTGTTTCGCGGCGGCCTTCTAAGTTGTGTCGAACTATATTCACTCGGACAGCCCACTCACGCCGTCCCTGTCTTACTACAGACGAGAGTGGTTAGTGTGAAAGAGACGGCATGAGTCGAATTAATGTATAATTAAAATAAAGACATTTATTTGATGATACGTTTAAATCATTGACCTATAATAACATATGGACGAACAGTGCCTAACAGAATATATATTTCAAAATATATGGAGCAAAACTGACATTAGAAAATACGTTCCAATATGCTAATAACGCCTCTTTATAATATGTGTTAAGATAAATATTTTATACAAAAATAAACCTAACACTATAAGACTTAAGTGTCAAATTTACCGAGCGCCAAACGGGTGCCCGAGTTGTTCGGGCACCCATTTTGACGGGCCATTTTTCGTCGGCTGATTGTGAATCCTTACTTATAATAGATCAATGGTTTAAATTAAATGATTAGGTAACGAACTGATACAAAATTTCTTGAAAACAATAACCATTTACAATCTAGTCTGCGAACACACTATTAAATATTATAAACTAGAAATAAGAACACAGCTGAATTGTAAGTGTTACTTTTTGGTTTTTATAAATATTTGTTCTACAGGTAGGGTGTTAGTGGTTGAAAGAGTAACAAACTTCGATGTATCTACATAACACTATAGATACTTTTACGGTTTATAAAATTACTTAATAACATAATATTCTGAGAACAATTTAACTGTTACAAGTAAACTAACGAAAGGAAATACCTTTCAAAGAACAGGGCGAAACCCCTAATATATTTATAACAATCGACCAATCGACTAGTAACGAAATAGATCAATGAATCAACTCTACGAGTACATTGCATAGGACGATTAACGGCGATCCACGCGCATGCGTGCGAATTACGAAAACAGCTGATGTAAATATGGCGCCTCTTGCGTGGATTACTGATACAAAACAAATAGAACTTTACGTCACCCATGGCCGTAAAGTGTGATTTTCTGCCCACTACGCGGAGAGAAAATCTTACTTTCTGGCCAAGGCAAAACGTAAAACTTTTGACAAACCACGGGCGGTAATTCGAAAAGCCCCAGATCGCATATTTATGGCCCTCACCTTCGGTTCGTGTCACAAACACCTGCGATCTGGGACATTAATGAATTCACCGCCCTAGGTCTGTAATGTACTATTTTAATACCACTCTCACCAGGATTAAAGCCTTTACAGCTCAGTGGCTTCATCTACCATTTCTCAGAGG
The DNA here is from genome assembly GCA_963971205.1 of Aethes cnicana. Taxonomy (NCBI): domain Eukaryota; kingdom Metazoa; phylum Arthropoda; class Insecta; order Lepidoptera; family Tortricidae; genus Aethes; species Aethes cnicana. The sequence goes on along the minus strand of OZ020276.1, from coordinate 127,524 downwards.
GTTGTAGGTTACCTACACCTCGTCTTAGATGGTTCAAAAATGAGACTTCCTAGTTATTATGTAAATGTAAAAGTCAATCTAAGTGTCAGTTTCTTTTCCTGATTATGCAAAACATTTTCCGAACTCGTTTTGTTATATGTGCTTAGATAGGCACTAGCCTGATATTGAATTTAGCTCAAGTCATTAGTTAAAACAGAAAAATAACCTTAGAACACACGGGCGTTCAGAGTTGCTCTGATTAGACATCAACGCGCTGTCCAAGCCCGCTACAGATCGAAATTAGAACTAAGGCTACGATCTTATTAAACAAGCACTCGGTGAACTGTTATTTTGCCTCAATTTAAAAAAAATAAAAGAAACTCGAATTTTTAACTACTTTTGATATAGGTCCCCAATGTCACTCACACAAATAAGATGAATCTAACGACAACATCACAAGCTAAAAACCATCGAACCGTTTAGGCTACAGATTGTGGTAAAGAAATACCTATACATACATGAAATTAAATGAAAAACGAAAAATACATACACTTGACAAACATACCTAACCCTTCTGAATAGCAGTCGGGTGTTTACCTTCCCACTGTGACACCGTGGCTGTCTCTTCATCGAATGAGCCGATTATTTTTGAGATATTCCTCAAAAAGTTAAAATGATGAGTTAGTTAAAATGTTTATTTACCATCTTCTTTTCTGATATTTTTCGATGGTGGAAGGGAATTGACTAACTTCTAATACTCGAAATTTTTGGATTTCATCAATAATTGCTGTCAGTTTCTTTTTTTTAGAATAGTGTTTTCTAACAGGGGAATGTGGCGAGGTGAGCGGTGGCATTCCGCCACCGCGCCTGCGCCAAGGCGACCCACTATAAGCAGCCGCAGTATTAATGTCAACAAACCAGTAACATACTATAAAAGTCTATAATTGTACATCATCCACCACGCCACAACAGTTTATTTACGTCCCACTGCTGGACATAGCAAACATTCGTACAAGTTTTATAAAGCGGCAGGATTCACACCTATGAAACTAATTCATTCAATAAAAACATACGAAACAGTTAGTGGCAGGACCTGGTGCTGGGTCCGTCCGGGGTGGTACCACCGTCTTGCCCCGCTAACCTGCCGACAAATAGCAGTGCTCGCACTGTTGTGTTCCGGTAGGGGGTTAAGGCACCCGGTGAAATTTCTGGCACAGAGGCATTCCATCTTAGGCCTCAGGATAGGCAACGCATTCGAGATCTTATGGTATCTTAATGGGGGATCATAGAATTTCGGTGTCCATGGGCCGCAGTGACCACTTACCATCAGGTGGGCTGTGCGCTTGTTTGCTTATATCATTGGTATATATAAAAAAAAACAATGAGAACTAAGTAAATCATGCTTTGTGGTTTTAGTTTATTTTTAGTGTCGGAGTTTAATAGGTTACTTTCCTAATCTAATGATAGTTTTGACAAATGAAAATCCACCACCCATCGCCACAACAGCCTATTTACGCCCCACTTCTGGGCACACAAAACTGGGCCTCCTCTCATCACAAAAGGGTTTGGGCTATAGTCCCCACGCGGGCCCAACGAAGAAAGGATTGGGGACTTCACACACGTCCTTGCATTACTTCGCAGATGCTTTCCTTCACCGAAAGACTCAGTGGTAAATTGAAATAGAATTTTGCACATAAGTAAACTCAAGAGGGTGCGCGCAGGATCCGAATCCGCAAATCTCCTGCATGAGAGGCGGAGGTCGAACCACTAGACCTCCACGGCTTATAATTAAAATAAATCAATCAAATTAATGTAATTAGGATTAAGTTTTAATGATATAGTTATCAAGTGATACCAGACGACGTTAAAATAAATGTTAAGAATAACGATAAAATGCTAAATGTAGTATATTAAATTATAATGAACCAGTTCAATTGGCCAGTGTCCTACTTAATAATAATTTATTGAGTTGTTTGTTTGTCGTCAGTCGATGGAAATACGTCGGTGGAAACGGTATTGCACTGTTTACAAACAACTCTACAAACTGCGCATAATATGGCTGTAGGTAATTGTTAAGTACCTATGTTATATTATTTTACTTATTCTCTTTCCCATATTATATGGGAAATACTCTTGTAAATGGTATTTCATGATTACTTTCCTTGATGCCATTGTACATCATTAAAATTTTGGCATCCTCTCATATGATGAGAAAAGTCATCTGCTCATAGCGCGCTAAGGTACCTAATAAACTAGTTATTTTCCATTCAACAGAAGTGTCGGTCGAAGACCCACTTAACTCGTCTAATTTGTAAATGAGCACGGGATAAGTAGTGTTCAGAACACGATGCGTTATTTTAATACTAAGCCTGATCGAGGCTACCTGCCCTGGCTATTGCAAGCAGGTCTAAGTAGGTGTACCTATCGCGCAGTGAGAACAAATGGTACAGGTTTGGTTGCCACACGAGTGTCTCCGAAACAGGGTCGTCAAAACTAGCCGGATTGCGTTCCTCGTGCCATAATAGTGCCTCGGCACAGATAGAAGTAACCTAAACGCAACTTTGACTGAGGTTAAAAGACTTAGGCGTATGTAATGAGTTGATGAAACTAGTTAGAATTTTTTGTGACAAATTCATTTCATGGTGAGGTTATTATGAATACAAAGAGTACACATATCAATTAATTATCACCCTTGATTTTTCGAGTTTCATACCATGATTTATTTGAAGGCTACTACTACTACAGCCTGTTTGCGTCCCACTGCTGGGCACAGGCCTCCTCTCATCACGATAGGGTTTGGGCTATAGTCCCCACGCGGGCCCAGTGCGGATTGGGGACTTCACACACATCTTTGAATTACTTCGCAGATGCGTGCAGGTTTCCTCACGATGTTTTCCTTCACCGAAAAGCTCAGTGGTAAATTCAAATTGAATTTCGCACATAAGTAAACTTAGAGGTGCGAGCGGGAATCGAACCCCCGATCCTCTGCATGAGAGGCGGTAGGTCGAACCACTAGGCCACCACGGCTTACAATTTGAAGGCTGATTACCGGGAAAGAAAATAGTTTCTTCTTTGTTTGGCCATCGAACTATCTCCATAGCAAAAAAATTAAAAGTAAATATATTTTTGTTTATCTATTGGTTTTTATTTGTGGCACTAAAAATGTTAACAAGCATTTGTTCACTAGTTTATAAAGGTGCTTTAAATTAATCAAACAACAGTTATAAATCCAGCCGGGGACAGTCGGCGGACAGGTAGGCGGACTTATCGCGCGATCCGTCCTGAGATGACGCCGCAAGGTCGACTGGATGATAACGTAATGCTCCAGATAAGGTGTGCTTAGTGCTTTCAAATGTAAGGTTCCGATTTTATCTTATATTATCTTATTTTAGTAGTTTAATTGGTGGGTAAACGGTTAGGTATTAATTGAAGATAGCCCAAGTGGCTGTCTGTAAGTAATTCTTTTTATTCCGCGCAATCCGTCTGGAGATCACTAGAACAGACTTAATAATAGAAATTCATTATATACGGTACGGTGCCATCATCATTGTCGTCATCATTTCAGCCGAAACGTGTGAACAGCCAAATACATCACCGAACAATTTAAATCATCAGACACTTCGTCAAGAATTTTGAAAACCGAGTAAGGTATATTTTACAAAACAAAAAAGTAGATTCTTGTCTTAATATTTAGTTGATTCTTAAGGTGTGGTTTAAGGTGTCTTGTCGTGAGGTGTGGTTCATCACGGAATATTGCCTACTTGGTTATTATCGTTGCATTACTTTTACTCACTTCTTGAATTTTTGACGTACCTAGCCTATATCTATTTGAACATTTCCTTTCACCCACTGAGGTCTTTATTAGTGGCTCGGGGTGGTCGATCATCAGCTGTTGATCGATGGGTGTTATGACGTGCGCGCATTGTCCAGGGTTTACGATCCAGGGATCACGCAAATTTTGGATAGGGTAGTTTACAACTGCTACTGGTAAATTCTTTTTCTGACGTGTAAAAGTGCCCCTATGAGGCCAATTTGCTGAATAAATGATTGAATTGAATTGAACAAGAACAGTTTTATTTTTAAGGGGATGATGATGCGTAGTAATAAATGCGACATAGTAACAGTGAATATTTAAAGAAATAAAGTTTTTTTGATACGAAGAAGTGACATTATTTTCAGTTAAAAAGTAAAGCAATTGCTTGGATATATAAATTTTATGCACATTAATATCGTCTTCATTCTAGTAACACAATCAGCCTCGTATATTCAAATGGAGCCGGTATTACATTCAAAACACCTTTAGGACTTAGGCATTTCGATTGACATATTTAAATCAAAAATCATTAAAGTACCCAAGGACATTTCATATTTATATTGTTGCTATATTTTATGAAATTAGAGTGGAATGCATCAAATACCGCACGATTATTAGTTCCACGTTCAAGACTAGTGCGCAGTAGGGTAAACTGTAAAAGAGGGTAATGCTATTGTGCCCAGGATTGATGGCCGGATTACTGATATCGCGTTATTTGGAAGCTCGCCGTAAGCTCGGCTTTACGAGCTTTCAAAGGGTGGACAATGCCTCTGTGGGTTATTGATACTATTGCCGTTTTATATTAAAAAGTTTAATCAATTTTAGTCACGTCTCAACGTGACCCAAATGAACTCAATTACTCACAATAGTACTGATTGTTTTATAAACAACTAGTTTCTACCCGCGACTTCGTCCGCGTGGAATTCGGTTATAGCGTTACCGCGGGAACTGAGCGTTAAACTATAACAAATTATATACGAAAACCTACGAGTACCTCTTGAAACACTCTATCTATTAAAAAAACCGCATCAAAATCCGTTGCGTAGTTTTAAAGATTTAGGCATACATAGGGATATAGGGACAGAGAATGCGACTTTGTTTTACACTATGTAGTGAAATAAGAATCTATTGGTATATATTCCTTTTTAAATAAAGAAAAAAGGCAGTTCGAAGAAATCAGGCATTTTTATGTGTCGACAAATCCATGTACAAATAAAAGCAACAAGTTTTCCATTTTATCCCCCCAATTCGCTTCATCAAGTGAAACTGCCGATTCTAACATCGCCAATTACTTCCATTTAAAAAAACGTGACCTGCCGTTTCATTGAAAAAAAAAAAAAAACAATTTATTTTGAACCGGAAACTAAGCACTAAAATACATTTATCTGTATATTCTGTTAACTTGTCAAACGAGTTTGCAGTAATTAATGAAGTTTGCATGGGCTGGACGGCGTTTGTTGGGAAACGTTTCCAATAATTGCAAATAATTGGTACGTAGTTAGGTAAAACTTTTAATTTCAGCCAATTGGTTAATAAGTCTTATTATGGTTATTAACAATCGGTGAAGATTGTGTGGACTCACAACATTCACTGAAATATGACTACCTCGCTTGTTAACCTATAATGTACCTACTCATTATAACTTTCGTTTCTTGTATCTACTTGTACATTCTTTTATACTAGAGATCTTCTACTATCTAAAGTCCCGCGCCTTCACATTTCAAAATGCTTCAATGTATTTAAAAAGCACCACCAACACTCTCAACACATGTGTGTGTGCTGAGACAGCCATCAACTATGCGTTGAGAGTGTTGGTGGTGCTTATTGATTAATAATAATAAAAAAGAAGAGTTTTGAAATGTGAAGGCGCGGGACTTTAGATAGTAGAAGATCTCTACTAGAGTGGTAAGAGTTGTAGGAAGCTGAAATTTAGCATGAAGATACCCTAGGTATATCTTCTTTGGGGAGTGTAAGGGAGCACAAAGAGAGGATTTCCCGAAATTTTTATAGGGATGCGAAAAATGCGACCTACGTGGGTGCCGGCTAGTAAGTATTGAATAAAATTCGTCATGTTCTAAACTGTACACCAAACTACTACTACTACAGCCTCTTTGCGTCCCACTGCTGGGCACAGGCCTCCTCTCATCACGAGAGGGTTTAGGAATCCCCACGCGGGCCCAGTGCGGATTGGGGACTTCACACACATCTTTGAATTACTTCGCAGATGCGTGCCACTTTCCTCACGATGTTTTTCCTTCACCGAAAAGCTCAGTGGTAAATTCAAATTGTAATAATTGCATGTATACCAAACACTGCGTCAATATTAGTAGAAACACATGGCCTCTACCTTCTAAATTCCTCTAAGGAGTGTTCTACTACTATTAATTACCACGCCCACGTACAGTAGCCATCATCAGATGGAAGAGAACAAGTTGTTCATAAATATCTGATCTTATTTCCAAGACGAGTGCATGTTAACATATTTATGATCACCTCCGACATATATGATGGCAACGGTATTTATAATATACCTACATTTGTAAATATATTTTTTTAGCCTGTCGGAGTGTCCCTCTGCTGGGCAAAGGCCTCCCCTTTTTTCAATTAGCTTTCCCTGTTTGCCACTCTTTATCAAAGACGTCTAGGTTGTCCCTCCCCGCCATCTCATTTTTGGTCTGCCTCTGCGCCGGAACATTTACGAGTATATACCATTTAATAAATCTATTTATACCTACATCTACGTTTGTTTGAGAACTTGTGGCATGCGGGCCGTCCTTGCTTCACCAAGGCGCTTCCTCGCTCGAACAAAGGCGATACAGAGATACGAGCTTCCTACTGTGGCGGAAGCCGGGCGGATGACGTGTGGACACTGGTGTATTTCTAGATAACGTACTACTGTACCGTAGTAAAACATTTTTTAACTGTAACGTAAGGTAAGTTGGTGTGAGTCAAAAATCGAATGGCCTAGTTTCTCTAGCGAAGTCTATTGGAAAAGATTATAAATACTCTCATTTTAGAGAGTTTTTCAACAGTTTACAAATATATAAAAAAAAAACGATGATGACATCATAAAAATGAAATGCACCTATAGGTTATGTAAACTATCAAAGAATAGCCACATGGCTTCACTTATTTGGGTTATACTTTTATCTTGATGACTATTTCCTATTATTGAATGACTTTCAGGTAGCGACAGGAGAAACAGTGTCTTTAAAATTGTATTATTATCGGTTCAGTAACTTAGGCGTTAGTAATGAAAGCATCACAAACTCACATGTATTATTACCTAAGTACTTGTGAGGTTCAAAGTCAACACACTGCAACTATTACATTTCAAGTCGCACCAAGAAAGCGATTCACTTTTTGTTTTTTTTACGTGGAGCCGGTTTTTTCTTATCGCACGTATATCTTGGCTAGGTATCTTTAAACGGCTGTATTGTTTTAATAGTTTCCCACGTGTAACGACCTGCTACGTTGGTTCACGTCAGGTGGTATAATCCAATCTTGCTATCAAATAAACTACTGAATAGATACGACAGTTATTCCCATTATGGAATTGTTTTTAAACGACTGACTAAATGGTCTAATCGGTTTTTGGACAAGCTTTATAAATTCACATTCGCTATTTTTAGTTCTCTGATGGCAAACTTATGACCCCGTAGAAGTAATTATGCTGGTATAGCATGATTCGACTTGAGGGCTCGCGGCGAAGCTCTTAAACCGTTGAAGCCATGTTGAAGCAGAGTCTGCTATTGCTTAATCCGCGCATGTCCTAAGTTGTGTTTTTCTATAGTTGCTGCTAAGAGCGATGAGTTTTAGTAGACACAGCACCATTAAATATCGTAAATAATGTTCTCCTAATTATACAACTTTATTCTCGTTCCCTTTTTTTCCTACCTAATTAATTAAGTAATTATCCAGTACTCAAATTGCATATGTGGGTGCCAAGTCTGCTAAGGCCCGGTTCCTATATCCACGAAACGCCTCGTTTTGCCTACGGACGGTTGATTTTTGACATTTGTTCCATAGAAAATCTGTCAAATTTTAACCGTCCGTAGGCAAAACGAGGCGTTACGTGGATATAGGAACCGGCCCTAAGTTGAAGTGGAAGTGGAATGGACTAACTCAGCTTTCGATTGAACTCCAAATGGCGGTTTTCGGAGTATTCGCAGACCAGAACCTGGACAGATTCGAGTGGCAAACCCAGGCACTCAACAGTGGATGGAGAAAGAAAGGCGAAGCCTTTACCCAGCAGTGGGATACAAATATGGGCTAAAAAAAAGAACTGCATTATCATTCTAAGACCTTAATATGGATTCTTATATTTGCCACATTGCGTAAGACATTTCCAAAGTCATTCTTATATCTAAATGGCCACCTCAAAAACTCCAACCATGTCGTCAACAACAACATATATTAGGTACATACAACGCTCAATCTGAGTTGTCTTAATTACCACAATAACGTAAGGGAATTTATGCGTGTCGGTGCAAAGACTCCCACGGTTTGGGACGCCTTATCTGATCCGGACGGGTCATGACCTTGCTGTGACCTCCAGCAGGTGTTCCTGGGGTGAAGCAGACTCCTGAGAACTACTACTACTACCACAGCCTATTTACGTCCCACTGCTGGGCACAGGCCTTCTCTCATCACGAGAGGGTTTAGGCTATATTCCCCACGCGGACCCAGTGCTGATTAGGGACTTCACACACACATCTTTGAATTACTTCGCAGATGCGTGCAGGTTTTCTCACGATGTTTTCCTTCACCGAAAAGCTCAGTGGTTAATTTAAATTTAATTTCGCACATAAGTAAACTTAGAGGTGGGAGAATCGAATTGGAATCCAACCCTCGACCCTCTGCATGAGAGGCGGTAGGACGAACCACTAGGCCACCATGGCTTCAAACAGACTCCTGAGAACACTTTTGTAGAATGTATGTATGATCAGCCCCGGTGCGAGGGGGTAATTGGAGACCATGATCTCGCCAAAACCACAAAAATCTTTAGCATTCTTGTGAGTAAACAATAGTGTTTATAATAATATGTTTGTCATCGTGGTTGATAAAATTTTGGATTCAAGTACTGTATTGATCACTACACTGGAACAGCAGTAGAAGCATAATACTATTAATCAGGGGTTCGGTTAATGTAGATCCGTGGATCCTTAGAGATCTTGACCACTTCACGCCATTATAGCTCCATTTTATTAAAATCCTACAGTCACCATGTGAGATATTTTTGGCACGATAGAGCAGATTTGTGAAAATACCTCAAGGTATTCATACTGGTTTATTAATTTGAGGAAATCACGCACTTGAACCCATGACGTACGTCTAATCTGTATATCTGGCGCACAATGTACTCAGTTCGAACAGTCGAGATGTACCGATACCGCCATTGTCAACGGATCCTGCATTATCGTGCCCACACTAATCGGATCCCACTACAGCAACCTACTCTTTGTCATCCTCATTTATCACTTCGAGTCCTATGCCTTCAATATTAACGACTGTTTTGACTGCAACGTTAATGTTGTCAGTGCTAGTGACAGAAGGATTTGTTTGCGCCGTTTAGAAATAAACGAGACGTTGATTGTGTTATGTAAGTTCGGATTTGTGTCGGTCATGTATGAGATTGTTTTTGCTGTTGTTTCATTTGAAACCCGTTTAAAGGTTGGTGGATGAAGTCCGATTGCAATCGTTGTTTCCTTGATCATAAAGATTGTTGTTTTGCTCGAGTGTGACGTTATACGAAGCTTAGACCTGTGTTCAGTGATTGTGCGTTAATATCATACTTTGTTGCTTATAGACCCGGTCAAGTTCTGCTCAATAAATATATCTCGAAACTCGGTTTGCATATTGAACTGCTCTTGTACCGGTTGCAATCATAGAAATGCTCGATTATGATATTAGATCCTATTGGATCTCGCTGAATATTATAACACCATAATCTGAAGGTTTCTCATGATCATCAAGGCAGCCGAAAGACGTCCACTGCTAGAGCTAGACTATTCAAAGCAGATTTCTTCAACCTTCACTAGGTATAGTCGCTATTTCTTATTGAGGCTTATCGACCGCTTTTATTTTGATATCGCAAATTTCTAGCCCCTTAAGCCATCAGGTCTTTTAAAAAGCCCGCCTGCCTATAGATTCGTAATTCTTCTACCTATGTCGGTGACTATATAAAATATAAATATCTTTGGCTTTAACTCTAGCACTGACTGCACATTTATAGAATCTCCATTTGATCACTACTTAGTTTAAATTAGTCTCATGCGCATTGGAATCATTCCCAAGTCTTTTTATAATAAATCGAGTCATATCCCGCCGCCGGGCCTAATGCGGCGTAAAAAGTTGTATAATATCGTCTGCAGCTTTGTGAAGCACGTACGCGTATCCTTCCCTTTGTCCACTCCTGCGCAGCGAGTAAGCCACCCTCCATATGAGAGTTTGTCGCGACCGGGGAACGTTTATGCATTTTAAATGCGAGGCGCTAACTGCTTATTGTTTTGTAAATAAAATGCTTGACTTCTGAGTTTGATAGAAATGGCATTTAACATCCTACATTAGTTAAAACATATTGTTAATTATTACCAATTTCATCATCATCGGTCCATGTCAATCCACTGGACATTAGATCCCCAAAAGTAAGCCAGACTCCCGCGCATACACCGGATAACTGCGATCTTCACCAGGTTTATATTATAAGTAATAATCGCGGCCTACCAACAGCTCGTCTTCCTGTATTTGTAATTATTTTTAAACTACATGTGGGATTTTGGGGCAAATTTATATATGTATATTTATATAGGGCCAAGCAAAACGTTGTGACGATATTTTACCTACAGAATCAACTATCGAATCTAAGCATGTTTTTTAGGTTATTGATTTTTTTCGAGTTATTAAAAAATAAACATTTTTTCCCACTAAGGGATTGACGGCGTGAGCGGTAGGTACCTTAATCCCATACTAAATTATTTTTTTAACAACTCGAAAAAACTTAAATAACATGCTTACCATCGATAGCTGATTCAGTGGGTCAAATATCGTCACAACGTTTTGCTTCACCCCGTATATACATATATAAATATCTATCTCAGTCTCAGTAGTTTGCGTTTTTTTTTTTTTTCATCATCATCATCATCATTTCAGCCGAAAGACGTCCACTGCTGGACATAGGCCTCCCCCAAGGCTCGCCACTCAGACCGGTCCTGTGCTACTTGCTTCCACCGGTTTCCCGCAACCTTCACGAGGTCGTCGCTCCATCTTGTTGGAGGCCTACCGACAGCTCGTCTCCCGGTTCGCGGGCGCCACTCGAGAACTTTCCGGCCCCATCGGCCATCAGTCCTGCGAGCAATGTGCCCCGCCCACTGCCACTTAAGGCTCGCAATTCTTCGGGCTATGTCGGTGACCCTAGTTCTACTGCGGATATCCTCATTTCTGATTCTATCACGCAGAGAAACCCCGAGCATAGCCCTCTCCATTGCCCTCTGAGTGACTTTGAGCCTTCTTATGAGGCCCATCGTAAGCGCCCACGTCTCGGAACCATAAGTCATCACTGGCAACACACACTGGTCGAAGACTTTCGACTTGAGACACTGCGGTAATTTGGACGAAAAGACACTGCGAAGCTTCCCGAACGCTGCCCAGCCGAGTCGGATTCGACGATTGACCTCTTTCTCGAAGTTGGACCTACCTAACTGGACTGTTTGTCCCAGGTATACATAATGGTCAACAACTTCGAGCGCAGAGCCTCCGATTATTACGGGAGTTGGCACAACATGGACATTAGACATAATTTTCGTCTTGTCCATGTTCATTTTAAGACCAACTCGATCGGAAACTCTGCTGAGGTCAGCGAGCATAATACTGAGGTCCTCCATGGTCTCAGCCATGACTACAATATCGTCGGCAAATCGAAGGTGAGAGATGTACTCGCCATTAACATTGATGCCTCGACCTTTCCAGTCCAGCACCTTGAAAGCATCCTTGCAGCGGTGAACAGCTTCGGAGAGATCACATCTCCTTGTCTGACTCCCCGCTGCAGTGGAATAGGCTTCGTGGTCTGGTCCTGTAGTCGGACGGACATGGTGGCATTTTCGTACAAACACTTCAACACTTCGATGTACCGGTAGTCAACTTGGCACCTCTGGAGAGACTGCAGCACAGCCCAAGTCTCGATCGAATCGAAGGCTTTCTCGTAGTCCACAAATGCAAGGCAAAGGGGGAGGTTATACTCTTCGGTCTTCTGTACAACCTGCCGCAACGCATGTATGTGGTCTACGGTACTATAGCCCTTTCGGAAACCGGCTTGTTCGGGAGGCTGGAATTCGTCAAACCTGCGCGCGAGACGGTTCGTAATGACTCTCGAAAACAGCTTGTAAACATGGCTCAGAAGTGAGATGGGTCTATAATTCTTCAACAAGGTGTTATCACCTTTTTTGAAGAAGAGCACCACCACACTTCTGTTCCATGCTCGCGGCGTTCTCCCTTCATGAATGACGGAATTAAACAGCGTCTGAAGGGCCTTAAGGACTGGTTTACCACCCGCCTTCAGGAGTTCGGCTGTAATTCCGTCGTCACCAGGGGCTTTGCCGTTCTTAAGCTGTTTGAGAGCCATACTAATCTCGTACAGGCTGACGTCCGGGATATCTTCGGTATAGTGTCGGGTTAATCTAGCTCTAGGGTCTTTAACTGGATCAGCGACGGGTGTTCGGGTTGTCGTGTATAACTGTCCGTAGAACTTCTCGACTTCTCCCAACAGCTCGGATTTGGATGAAACGATCCTGCCGTCTTCGGTCTTCAGCTTTGTCAATTGGCTTTGGCCAATAGACAGATCTTTGGCAAACACCTTCGAGCCTCTGTTACGCTCAATAGCCTTTTCAATACTGTTGGTATTGAATCGGCGTACATCACGCTTCAGAGACTTCGAGATCTGTCCATTGAGCTGCCGATAATGACAAGCGTCACCTGAAGACTGCAGAATCATTTTACGTCTCACCTCCATGAGCTTAAGGGTTGGGTCTGAGATTTTCTTGGTTCTTATACGGCGGGTCTTGAAGAACTTAGACCCAACCGTATGAACAGCTTCCACAAACCCGTCGTTATAATCGTCCACGTCGCTTTCTAGGCATGCAAAACGGTTATGAAGTTCGAGCTGAAAGCTCTCGGGGTTTTGGATCTGGGCCGGTGCCGGGCGGAGCGTAGACTTTATCAGTCGAGATCTCTCAAGCTTTACTTGGATATTCAATGTGCCTCGTACCATACGGTGATCGCTCCCGGACTTAACCGAATTGATCACTGAGACATCATCGAATATCTGCTTCCTCGTCGACATGATAAAGTCTATCTCATTCCTCGTTACACCATCAGGGCTCATCCAGGTCCACTTTCTGTGCTCACGTTTCTTGAAGAAGGAGTTCATCATATAGAGTCCCTCCTTCTCCATGAAACCAGACAGTAGGTGGCCCCGGTGATTCCTGCGCCCTACTCCAAATTGCCCCACTCTCAGCTCTTCACCGTCTTGTTTGCCCAGTTTCGCGTTGAAGTCCCCCATAACAACTGTGAAGTGAGTTCTGGAGCCATGCATGGCTCTGGAAATGTCCTCATACATAGCCTCCACCTCATCGTCGGAGTGCGTCGAGGTCGGAGCGTAAACCTGTATAACCTTCAACGAATATCGTTGTGTTATTCTGAGTACAAGGCACGCTACCCTGGTCGACACACTCTCGATCTTCACCACATTGTTTGCGAGGGACTTGTGGACGATAAACCCGACACCTCCCTGGGACTGTTGGTCGCCCTCCCGGAAATAGAACAGGTTACCGGACTTCAGGGTTATCATGTCCTCCCCCTCTCTCCGGACTTCTGATAACCCTATGATTCCCCAACGTAACCTGCTCAATTCTTCCTCCAGTTCCAGTACCTTTTCGTCGGTCCGCAGTGTACGGCAGTTATATGTTGCCAGGGCCAAGGGTCGTCGTTTTTGGTAGCCGGGTCTCTGCCGGGGATTAACTTTAGCACCCCCTGCCCCGCCGTTACCATGGCCGCTACCGGAGCCAGGAATAGCGGGGCCGCCGGGGACTGGGGGTCTGGGCATTGCTTGTGGCACTTCTTGGTCCCAAGTATATAGATCCCTTGGGGGGGATTGCCATAGTCGCCACGCTTGGCAGGCGGGTTGGCGACCGCAGTTTGATGAAGGTAGTTCTCGGAGGACGCTGCTGCCCATCCTCCGGTTTATCCCTTAGTCGCCTCTTACGACACCCACGGGAAGAGAGGGGGTGGTGCAATTCTTTGCCGGCACCACACGGACAGATTTTTTTTTTTAGTTATACATATTTAGAAAATAACTGTCATTAAGAAGACCATCTCTTAGATCTTAGATTTAAGTTTAAGTTAGGGGCTATACATCCCTTAAATGTAATTTTATTATGTATCCATATAAACCTCTCTGAATCTTTATGTTTCAATTTTGAAAAAAGGCCTTCTGCTGAGTTTGTTGCGGCGCAAAGGATCTAGGAAGCGCTGTTAAATTCATTTAAAAGTGACGTGTAAAAGTGCCCAGATATGGCTCATTTGCTGAATAAATATTTGCATTTTCATTTTCAGTACTCGTGCACCATTTAGGTACCATCAGTTTTACGTGCACTGTAATTTCATCCTAATTCATAGTTTGATGAACAAGCGTCCTCATAGTCAAGGCTAAAGCATATGAAATCGTCAACGATCCCTCTGTAGATTGTGAGTGTACTACTCGAGATATCCATCTCGTCAATGGGTGCCTTATGAATGCACCTGTGACGTCACGGCTCCATTCACTGCCTCGATCCATTGGATGCTGTAATCTTATTATGATCATATTTTTTCCTTTTAAGTCATTGTCAAGTTTGTGGGTGATAATTTAGACTTTCTAGCTTGGAAATGTAATGTTAAAATAGACGTCGAGGATTTTAATGATAGTTGACGATAAGTTATTTAATGAGAAGCTACTCGAAAGCCTCCTCAAATCAAATAAGGTTTATAAAAATGCACATACACACAGTTCGCATTTTGTTATTGGTAAATTTTGGAATAATAACTCAAAGTAATAAGTAATTATTCACACTTTTACGCTTAGACCGTTTACATACGCTATAAAAACGTGCATTGGACTCCTTAATTTATCATAGAAACCAGCAAAATAATAAAGTAGTAAAAAGTGATACAATGATAAATTAATAATAAAGCAACACGAAACATATCTTCCAATTCCTAGTTAAATCAATTATAAAATCGTAAAAAGATTGATAAGCTAATTGCGAGGAACAAATTGCGATAGGCACGTGCTAACGAGTGCTATCGCCGATCTATTCAAATGGCTCTATAAATATTAATATGAAGGAGTGCATTAACCATTCACGAATTGGTCTTGCTTTTATTACGGGATGCCGCGGGTCATGAGAACTGTATATACAGGATGTTCAAAACACTTTCAGTGCCACCATTCCGCTTTTCGTACACAATGGACCCGGCTTATGAACTTGAGGCAATGAAACTGAAAAAATACATCAGCTCTTGTCTTGATACAGTTGATCACTAGATTTGCACGAGATTCTAATCTGTAAGACAAGATCTACAGAGAGTCTTGCGTTGACAGAAAGATGAGGAACTTTGCATATTAGAAACGCCCAAATTAATACAATCAGCTTAGATATAGACAAAGATATGTGGTGCTGGCGAAATTTTGAACGAAAAAGAGAATTGCCATTTTAAAATGGTTACTGATGAAGTAAATAACATATTAATCGTATCATAAATTTGCATAATAAATTGTTCAAGTTTGTTCTTCTCTATTTACAGAAGAACAAACTTGAACAATGTCAAAACAACAAAACTCGGCAGTGCATATATACCTTGTCAGATCTTTATTTCTAAACATCTCTATTTCTGCGACGATTAAATGTGTTGATTATGAGCAGGAAATATATATAACTGACAAGTTTTATTAATCTGTGAGTCACTCCCAGCTATTCAAGATTAAGTATTATATGTTTAACAAGCCTCGTGGATAAAGTGATCACGACAGTCTGATCACGACAACAATTGGCTTCAACTTGCCTCTAGTTATAGTTTCTACAAAAGATCTGAGTTTGAAAATTAAGACGACTGCTAATGTCAACGAAATATTTGTCTTCATTTGATCAAATAATATTGTAATAGTACAAGTAAGCCTTATGGTATCAATCGTGTAGTTAGGTAAACTGCAGAAATATCGGAATTCAAAGTACCCCACAAGAAAGAGCAAGAACGGAGAACATAGAATCATTCTTGACCACCACGCGAAATTCAGCTGAGATCATAATTTACGCACCCCTTGGTAAAGATTACAAATATTTAAACTCTCATCTGCCCACATACACATAACAGAACAGAATAAAATCATGGAAATATAACCATACCTTCAGAAATTTCTTTAACATAACCTGTATGAAATCCAATCATGCAAACAGTGATCATGGCAAATCAGTCTAGATAGAGAAATCTACGCCTACCGGGTGACTAAAATAGAGATGTTATAGGTGTGAACGTTGCGCCACGCCATCGTGCGCCATTGTTCTGTTCGTTCCTGCGGCATGCGGTGTGACGTCACGCGTGGGTGCCCGCTCACCTTGGCCACCTAATCCGACTTAGAACTTTTTACGAACGTCTGGCTAGATTACACATCTGTTTGATTGGGAATTTGAGGTTCAAGTATTTTTTGAACTGTCAAAATTAAATGGACCGTTGCTTAGTTAAAAGCAGGCGATGACCTGATGATACTTACATACTAGGTTTCCTTTTATTACTTACATGAATGTTTCTCTGCTGGGCTCAGGCCTCCTCTTATCGCGATATTCACTAACGGTATTTAGCACACGTTTAAAAGGTAAGTACTTGTTCGTTGTTTTTTCAAGTTTTTCTATCATCATAATTTTAACATTCGACCGTCTACTGGCTGAATATAGATAGATATCCCTCAAGGTTCACCACACTGATGGGTGCTGCGTCAGCTAGGTTAAATTCCTGAGACTTTCACCAGATGGACGCATCTTGTTGAGGCCTACCGAGAGCGAGCTTTCTAACAGTTTCATCTGCAATACTCTGCATTTTAGTTGTGTCTTCCCTAAGATTGTTGTTTTGACTCATGTGTATGTCTGGTTATTGAATAAACTTTTCCTTATTATGTATTTGTCTTGTTTTATCAATACGTGGCCGCCATTCTTCAGTCAATATTCATACCTACTTGGTTTATGAAGGTGAAGTTTTAACAGTGACAAAAAATAAAAAGGAAAAGAAATCCGATAAGATATGAATTTATAGACCCCGAGCATTTATCGCCTTATACATAATTCAGCATCTTACGTGATTTCCGAACAATCGTGGACCGAATCAGCCTGTACCGCGTATTTGTTTTAGTAATGAACATTTGGAGTTTTAAATAATAAAATTTATTCATAAGCCGGTACTTACCATATTCGAGTGTGCTGTCCATATGTATGAGTGGTTAAGATATTCTTATTTATGGGTCTATGTCAAGGTCGCGATCACTTTGCATAATATCAAATTATTTATTCGCTCGGAGTGTTCAATTTGTAATTCAAATATTCTTTGCATTATTCGCTGGCGCTAATTGTGGATATTTTAGGGTTCGTTTAGTGTTTACAAATTTTACAATGCACTTTTGACGTTGGCGATGTATGTAATCGTCACTGCTTTAAGCCGCTTAAAGAATAATTAAATAATTAATTTACTATGCCGTGTGCAACTGTGCACGTGCCATCTTTATACAAAACAATACTTTTCTGTCATCAATTTTATGCATAATAAGATTCATAAGATTGTGAATGTTTTTTTGCTTTTACTTTATTGGTGATACACTGATAACAATTAATCATTACATTCAACCATAAACTGATTATATTATAAGCAATTATAATAATATACTACAGAACCAACGTAAACATTGATAATTATTTTTTCCGCAGCAGAAGTGAGTACTCAGTTTAGTAATTACCATGTTACGCAGACGCCTATATTAATAATTAATAATTGTCATTAATAATTAATTATTTGAGATACGCGTGTCTGCGTGAGAAAAACTGAGAGTTGGGGCTGATAATGGAGCGAGAAGCTGCAGCGGGAGCGTTTTAAACATCATGCTACAGAACTCAAGTTAAGGCTGATTTTACAATCGTCATATACAATCGTCATATACAATGTCTTCGGATTGTCCATACAAAATTCGAATTAATTCTGGAACAAATTCAAATTTTGTATGGACAATTCGTCAAATATTTTTTATCTGACGATTGAAAAATCAGTCCATAAAGAAATAATAATGCCAATATCCACATAGTGTTCCGATACACATAGCACAAAAACTTAATAACTTGAAAATTAAACAGGTATTGTTTTATTTTTATTTTAAAGTCTTGACTGAACTATGTAAACACAAAAAGTGAAAAATTAAAACAATCAAACAATATGAATATTTTCGACCTATCGAAACTCTTTCTTTTATTGATTAGTCAAATTAAATATGTACGAACATTATAAACATTCACAATACAATAAAAAAATAACAGGAATAAAACATTTAACATCCGTTTAGCTAATTCTTTGATCGTGGCGATTGTTGTGTCTTTTTTTTTTCAACGAAAACAGATATTTTAACTTAAATATTTGCTCAAATAAGGCAATCATTTAGATAGAGCTATAGTTAAAGGTTCTCCTGGAGATAATTTTTTTAATTTGATTTTATTTTACGTAATTTTCGTCGACAACTTTAATCCAATTCCCTCACCCGCTCCGCTCATACGCGGACACAGCCTTACCGGCATTATTATGTATTACGCCCGGGTTAAGGACCGAGTTTTGTTTCCATATTTTGCATATTCATTTACTTGCGGTAGGTCGCGTTTTTTCACTCTTAATTTATGGGTCAACTGCGCGTTTGTGGTTCCTATAATTAGGGCATTTGCTTATTATTTATGATATGATAATATTATTAGCGTGCTACGGAGTGGTTTCGGTTACTTTGTGGATAATGGGCTGGAAGTGAAATATTATGAGGTGTCAGGTTTATTATGGTAAGTAATTGTGAATCACAATTTTGTTGGAATGTCGGTTGACAATGTTTTTTAAGTCTTTAACGGAAATATAATCGGGCTTGTCCCTTTAATTTTGAAATGAAATAATTTTTAATTCAGATAATATACTGGTTAGTTGTAGGTACATAGTAGATACTACCTCATCATCATCATTTCAGCTAAAAGACGTCCACTGCTGGATATATGCCTCCCCCAAGGCTCGCCACTCAGATCGGTTCTGTGCTACTTGCTTCCACCGGTTTCCTGTGACTTTCACGAGGTCGTCGCTCCATCTTGTTGGAGGTACTACCTACCTGTAATTTAAGACTGTCAAGTATCTTTTACTTAGAGACTATCAGACGAAAATATTCTGAGTCGAGCGAAATGTCGTTGTGACGATATAGGATATCAATTATAAGCTTGTTTACCTATAGATTTTGTAATCGGCATGGTAAAAAAAAACACAAATAATATTTCGTGCTGTTGGCAATACATCGTCATCATATCTTTTCATCTTCAACGGTTCATAACTGAGTTAATACCTACTCAGTTTATTTAAATAATTAATTTAAACAATTGTGACTTATATGTCACTCAGTTTTCGCCTTGTATCTTACTGCCGAAGACTGTAGAGATCTTCTACTATCTAAAGTCCCGCGCCTTTACATTTCAAAACGCTTCAATGTATTTAAAAGCACCACCAACACTCTCAACACATGTGTGCGTGCTGAGACAGCCATCAACTATGCGTTGAGAGTGTTGGTGGTGCTTTTTAAATAATATTAAAAAAATGAAGCGTTTTGAAACGTAAAGGCGCAGGACTTTATATAGTAGAAGATCTCTACAAGCTACCTTACTTGACTACAAGTTAAGGAAGTGAGTTGTCATATGATTAGAACTACGTGTTTCCTTATCACGTCTCGGAACCTTTCGTCTACCTGCTTGGTACAATGAACTAATGATGCCTACTTTTTAAAAATAAAAAGATTATCTGAAGTTATTCTACATACTTACTTTACTGTTCAGAATAGTGTAACTATAGAATTTACAAATTTGAAGCCGTGGTGGCCTAGTGGTTCGACCTACCGCCTCTCATGCAGAGGGTCGGGGGTTCGATTCCGGCTCGCAACTCTAAGTTTACTTATGTGTGAAATTCAATTTGAATTTACCACTGAGCTTTTCGATGAAGGAAAATATCGTGAGAAAACCTGCACGCATCTGCGAAGTAATTTAAAGATGTGTGTGAAGTCCCCAATCCGCACTGGGCCCGCGTGGGGACTATAGCCCAAACCCTCTCGTGATGAGAGGAGACCTGTGCCCAGCAGTGGGACGCAAATAGGCTGTAGTAGTAGTAGAATTTACAAAAGCTGAATACATCAAATGTTCAACCTCTTTTAACTAAACTGGGAAGAAAAAAAAAGCCTTTTCAGTATGTTTCGTTCAGAATGAAATTAGACCTTCAGTTCAACAGATGATATTATGTTGGGAGGCCTTCAGGCTTCATCTAAATGAAATCATCTCATACTTACTAGTTATAATGTTATCAGTAGGTACAGTCATCGGCTATAATAAAAAAAAAATCAACACTACACGGAAAAAAAACCTAATTTTAGAATTGACGTAAAACGGACTAAGATTCGACGCGGCTTTTTTTTCTATTTGATAAAATAATAACCTGTCCGCACAGTCGTATTGTGCGATCACATCGAAATCGTTGAAGCATGCTTCCTTGTGCTAATTAAAACAAGTATTCCCCCCTCCCCCACCGTGTCGACCTTCGCAAACTACTGATAGCATTAAGTCGGAGCCGACTAGCTGAAGTAATTTTAAAGTCTCTTAGTTAAAGTTGATTTTCAAGTGGACGCGCGGAGCAGGCTCTACGACTAGATAATTAATTATAGCCACAATATCTGTCCGCTCAACAATCAGGTTTCCATCGTGGCCCCGATTTGGGAGTACCTACGAGGGTAGATGTACCTAGTAGAGTCGGAATAAGAAACCAACCAACAACCAGCCACCCACAGCTGGGCACTGGAGAGGATTGGGAACTTTACACACCTCTCAACTAGGTACTTTCGCAAAAGCGTGCAGGCTTCCTGACAATATTTTCCTGAACTACTTACATATCTACTTAACTGAGGTAAAGTGATATTGAACTTTGCACATACGTATAAGTCTTGTACTATTGTCAGAGTGAAGATTTGAACACTCTAACCCTCTACATGATGCCAAGGCATACTACTTGGCTATCACACGATACAGCCGATATTAAATATTATATGCACGGTATCATAAGCATGTGTATAGGCTAGCATTAATTTCCAAACAAAACTCAGACCGTACTACACAACTACTTACATAATATGACACGAAGCGAAGCACTTGCGTTGTTAACAAAGAGTTTATTATTGGTTAATCCACGCGCCATGCCAGTGATGTATAAAACAAGCCTGATCACACGGTCTCGATGCCTAGAAACAATTATCTCTGGTCGCCAAATGCTATACTCGAAACACGAATTACTCCCATCAAGATAACTATACAAAATTTATGTGACTTAAATACTCTTGGGTGAGTCCGTTATCTCTTAAATTGCGTTCTATCAGACGTTCCAAGATACAGGTTCTACAATTTTACCGCAAGCAAAGTGCTCGTCCTATATTCTTCTCAATATCTGTTTCATGAGTAGGTAATTGTCATTTTATTGTAAATGCTTCTAGTCTACATACTAATAATAAGACGTAGAAGGCAGTCGCGTCTGAAACTTGAAAATTAAAAGAAACTATCAAGTCGTGGGGACTTTATAAACTATACTGAACACAAAATAACGATTTTTAGAATAACTGTCTGTAGTATGTATGTATGTGTGTATGTATGTCCGGATTTAACTCGAAAACTACTGGACGGATTGCAACAAAATTTGGTATAGGGGTAGTTTATAACACTGGTCAACATATAGGCTACTTTTTATCCCGGAAAAACGTATGGTTCCCGCGAGAACGCTATTTCCGAATTCCACGCGGACGAAGTCGCGGCCAGAAGCTAATTAGATCGTCATAAATTATTTGTAGAATTTCAACCCTTTCATCTACGCGATGATTAGCATGAATAAGCACATAGGCATCACACTCATTGCTTATCACTTCATAAGTTCTAGTTAGACCGATGGACATGGATTAAATTTTTAATTTTGTATGTGGTGTTAAAAACATCCGTGGCATAAAGCCGTGGTGGCCTAGTGGTTCGACCTACCGCCTCTCATGCAGAGGGTCGGGGGTTCGATCCCGGCTCGCACCTCTAAGTTTACTTATGTGCGAAATTCAATTTGAATTTACCACTGAGCTTTTCGGTGAAGGAAAACATCGTGAGGAAACCTGCACGCATCTGCGAAGCAATTCAAAGATGTGTGTAAAGTCCCCAATCCGCACTGGGCCCGCGTGGGGACTATAGCCCAAACCCTCGCGTAATGAGAGGAGGCCTGTGCCCAGCAGTGGGACGCAAATAGGCTGTAGTAGTAGTTAAAAACATGAAGAATTATCAGAACATAAATACCGATAGTAACGCTGCGTTCGTTACTAACAACACTCATCTCTTCCAGGTATTTTGTTAAAAGGGCTTCGAATAGAATTTGCACGTACGGGATAGAAGCCTAGAAACGATAAGTACGCATACAGTCTATAACTTATATTGCCATAAAAGATCAGATAGAATTAGACTTGTACGTCGTCGACGATAATCTCGATACTGGGAGCAATTATGAGCCAATTTACGCAGCATCGTAGGCTCGGCAAAAAGCCGTCACAGTACGAAATAATGTCTATAATGTATTTGTGACTAGTATCGAAACCTGTCGAGTTTTTTTGTTATCACGGTCTCACCGCCTCGGCGTTTTAGGTTTATCGGCGATCGGGGACATAAACCCGCGGCTTCATTGGAGACCCGATAGGCACGCATTAAGCGACCCACACACGTGCGCTTCGAACGCGCATGTGTATTAGTACTATTCTTTGTAAGATTCCATGCACTTCCTTGGTATCTCGTGATTCACTTTGTTTATAATATGGAGTTTTTTTATTTAATTTAAGACCTACTTGTTAAAGTGAACATCGAAGAATTCCTGTATTTTGAACTGAAGCTTACAGACATGTTATCTTCGTGCATTATATTAAAACGTATCATTACCGGAAGATGAGCTGTCGATAAAGGCCTCCAACAAGATGTAGTGTCGACCAGGTGAAGGTCGCGGGATTATCGTGGATGCGAGCGGCACAATCCCAATCTGAGTGCTACGCAATGAGAGAGACCTATTTCCAGTAGTGGACGTCTTTTGGCTGATATGAGGATGTGAATGATGGTACTGAAAACAGTTCGATTTTACTGATTTTTTTTGCCTTAATACAAAAGGACAAATATACACTATTGTTAAAAAAGACCAGACTCGCGTTTATTTTAATCGGAAAAAACGAAATTCCTGTAGGATTTGTTTGATGCAGGGTCCGTCCCAATAAACTTGCGCCAAACAGCGCTCGCATTGTTGTGTTCCGATAAAGATGTAAGAGAGCCGATGACATTATCAGCATAGAGGCATTCAATGTTAGTCCTCATGATTGACGACGCTTTTGCAATCTTACGATTACTTATGTCCGTGAGTCACAGAAACCACTTACCATCGGGTGGCCTGTGTTTAGAGAAATCGCCACCGCTAGCACTCCAGCGTCTTAACCGCCGCGTCCCACCCGCCAGTTTGTAACCCCGAACTATCCGATACCGTTGCCCTGCGTAGGACAGCAGATGTTCCATAACCGCCGTGCAAGCGGGAAAAATTGTGAAACACTTCGCTTAATAGGCCCAATGACAACCGGCTCGAGGTGACAGCTAAACATGGGACTTTATTGCCGAAACAGCTTTGTCTTAAGCACCTGTAGATATTACAAATATAAGTACGAAAACAGGTTGGATCGTGGACAGCCCGAGTTGGCACCGATAACCTCGACTCTGTTTCCAACTCATCTTAAGTTTGTTCTGTGTTACCTACTAGACTTTCTGATAGGGCACAAGAAAAGGCCTAACACTGGTTTAGTTTACTACTACAGCCTATTTGCGTCCCACTGCTGGGCACAGGCCTCCTCTCATCACGAGAGGGTTTGGGCTATCCCCACGCGGGCCCAGTGCGGATTGGGGACTTCACGCACATCTTTGAATTACTTCGCAGATGCGTGCAGGTTTCCTCACGATGTTTTACTTCACCGAAAAGCTCAGTGGTATATTCAAATTGAATTTCGCACATAAGTAAACTTAGAGGTGCGAGCCGGTATCGAACCCCCGACTATGTGCATGAGAGGCGGTAGGTCGAACCACTAGGCCACCACGGCTTTTTTAACCTGGTATAGTTTATTAAGATCGAAACTTTGGCAAAAAATCTGAAATTGTTAGTAGCCTACCCACATGAAATTGAATAGAATAGGTACCCATGATATTGAAAATAAAAATATTGAAAAGTAAGTTAGTGTAGCAATAAAGTATAGCAATTTTTTTAAAGATATCATAATGCAACAGAAACATCTCAAAAGGGATCTTTTCAGAATTTTTACAAAATAAAATTTTAACGCACAATTTTCTATATTGTTCTACTACTGTACATACAATATGCATAGCTTTAAGTAATAAACAGACTTCATTTTTTTATATCCTATCAATAAGCAGTAAAAATTACCACTGCATGAAGTTTACACAGTAAACAGTTACTATCATAACGCTTTTTGCTGATATCAATGTACACGTACGATCCAAATGACTAGTAATCAATTAATAATGCGCAGGAGTTTCTAGTACATTGCGCAGTCTGTTCGTAGCGCTGCTTATGCGCTACTTGAAAACGAGCAATGGATCGGTAGCTGTTCTAGGAAAATCGCTATGACTTATAAGTCAGTAGAGGATTAAATCAACAAGGCATAAGCGGCAGCGAATAAAAATTAAGTATATTAAAATTCATCAATACTACAACAATCAATACATCAACTTGAAACGTATTCACTTTCTTCAATAAAATAATACGAAACGTTAAGGAAAACTGACTTTGAGTCCGGCGGTAATTACACTCAACAGCAATGAATTCCGATCACTTTGTATTTCATTTTCCACACAAAGTGCCCCGATTTCATTGCTGTTGAGTTTAGTTACTAAATCATCACATTATTTTACGTTTTTTTTCGAGCAAGAACTTAAGGTGAGTGTTTGAAACTGTTTTAATTGTTAATTGACAAAGAAGTGTCCACAATTTACTACACATTTCAAAGACTTAATAATAACGTACTACGGCACACATTAATGGAAATATTTACTCGTAAAGAGTCTAGTAATCGCCTCTCGCCTGTTGCTCGTGCGCCTCGGACAGGAAGTAAAGTTTTTGCATCCTTCAATTACCCTGGGGCACTAATATTATTTTTTGTTACGCTTATAATCTTGTATAATCCTTCAGCCGACGGCACTTCTTTCCGATGGTCTTAGAGAACCGTCATCAAATTATGAAAATTTTCATGTTAAAAAGAACTATAAAATAAATTTATAAAACAGAAAGCAAGAAAAGGGTGTCATTCAATATCTTCAGGACACCAACGCATTGGTGACGCCTCTGGTGTTACAAATGTCTATAGGCGGCGATAACCGCTTTCGATCAGGTGGGCCGTCTGCCTGTTTGTCCGTCTATAATAATAAAAAAAAGCATTTGTATCCACTGTTTACTCATTATTAAGGTGCAACTTAGATGCATACCATGAATATTTTAGCTTTTCCGAAAAAATGAATTATCAAGCGCGGAAAATACTAAATACCTGCTGCGACTTCGGCTGTAATTTTTGAAAAACTACCTAAGTGGCGCCTTTTAAATCAGTACCTACAACTTTGAAACAAAAATACACATATAAATCTTTAAAATAAATTCATATATTTAAAAGGGATATTTAATAGATGCTTATAGATTTAAAATATACGTTTAAGTAAAAAAAAAATTGCCAAATGAAAAAAGATCGTGACAAAACCACATGTGTTTGCGAAGTCATTTATAGATAAAGTCTTCAAGTAGGGAATTAATAATCGAATTAATTTGAAATATATTTGTTCGGAACCGAATACTGAGCGCGATTCGGAACGCAGCCCTTGATAGATACTAGCGAAGCTGTGGCTTTTTGAGGTACTTTTTTGACAGACGTCATATTGTATTTGTAAAAACTTGTAAGAATAACTTTTTGAGACGCTGCGTGGTTTATTGAGATATTTGAACTATAAATTGTAATCTACAACGCGTACGAGCGTTTTGAGTGTAGAAAGCTTGAATTGTGATTAGTTACTTGACATTTGTGTAATCCTTTGGGAGCGTGGTTGTTTGCGTGCGAAAACTCTTGGAACGGGGAACGAGCAGGCCGGTGAAGGGAATTCAGACCTACACTTTACACACTACAGATACACACCCTTCACGGCCTGTTGCCTACACCTATGGCTTCCAAAACAGACGTCTCAATAGCTGGGCCCGTTTACTAAGACTGCTGTAGCCGAGGGTATAGGTGGCGATAAACTGCAGTCACACAGCAACGCCTACAAGAATTGGTGTCTGCGAAGGGGTCTAAAATTTATTTGGTAACAATGATAATTCAGTACTTACAGCCGTGACAGCAATACAGGCCTCTGTTGGCAAGCGCCCAAGGGCCGTGAAGGGTGTGTATCTGTAGTGTGTAAAGTGTAGGTCTGAATTCCCTTCACCGGCCTGCTCGTTCCGCCGGGCCGCCAAGAGTTTTCGCACGCAAACAACCGCGCTCCCAAAGGATTACACAAAATGTCAAGTAACTAATCACAATTCAAGCTTTCTACACTCAAAACGCTCGTACGCGTTGTAGATTACAATTTATATCTCAAATATCTCAATAAACCACGCAGCGTCTCAAAAAGTTATTCTTACAAGTTTTTACAAATACAATATGACGTCTGTCAAAAAAGTACCTCAAAAAGCCACAGCTTCGCTAGTATCTATCAAGGGCTGCGTTCCGAATCGCGCTCAGTATTCGGTTCCGAACAATCTCCCGCTCCAGTCAGACCCATTCTGACTGCTAATAAATGGGGAGGCGGGCTAGGCTCGCCACCGCTCGTTTCAAAACCGAATCTCCGACCATGACCTCAGCAACTCTGGGAATCCCGTCAGGCCCATAGAACAACTCTACAATGCGTCCACGACGCCAATACAAGGGCAACAAATTTGATTCCTTAACCAGAACAAGATCTCCAACTTTGGGAGGATCAGTTTTGTCGGTCCACTTAACGCGCTGCTGCAGAATATGCAAATATTCCAGCGACCAACGATGCCAGAAACTCTGAGTCATCTGCTGGAGCAATTCAAAACGGCTCAAACGTGATGATTTTACTTCTCTGATGGTATATTCAGGCAGGGCGTTAAGGGGCCGACCAATCAAAAAGTGACCAGGAGTCAATGCTTCCAGGTCATTTGGGTCTGACGAGATTGGGCAGAGAGGTCGCGAGTTGAGGACGGCCTCAATTTTGCAAAATACCGTTGCAAGTTCCTCGAACGTTAATATCGTTTCGCCAATAACTCGTCGGAGGTGCGTCTTTGTAACCTTTACAACGGCCTCAAAAATTCCACCCCAATGGGGGCAAACTGGGGGGTCAAATTGCCACCTAATGCCCATTCGGGACATTGCGATCCTCAAAATATCCTTATGACTATTCAAATAGTTACAAACTTCGTTCAAATAACGATCAGTGCCCTTATAATTAGTGCCGTTATCAGAGCGGATCAAGGACGGTAGTCCCCGGCGAGATACAAATCTACCTAGCGTCGCAAGAAATGCTTCCGTGCTGAGGGCACTTACCAGTTCCAAGTGAACTGCTTTGGTGGCCAGGCAGACAAACACACACAAATATGCCTTGACAGACCGAGCGTTGCGAAGCTGAGAGGTCTTCACCAAAAAGGGGCCAGCAAAATCGGTACCCACGCACGCAAATGGCCGACTCTCCGAGACTCTGTCGGACGGCAAATCACCCATCATCGGCTGTGTGGGTGCGGCCTTCAACCGATAGCACGGCATGCACTTAAAAATGACGCCACGAATAGTGCGTCTGGCCGACAAGATCCAAAATTCACGCTGCAAAATGGCTAGAAGGGTATGGCAGCCTGCGTGAGCGTTAGCAATGTGTCGATCTGACACCAACAAATTCACAAAGGCTCCTCCTTTAGGGAGCAACAAGGGGTGGCGAGCCCCATACGGCAAATTCGAGTTTCGAAGTCGTCCACCGACTCGAAGCAGACCCGACTCGTCCAGGAATGGATTCAAACGAGCAAGGGGACCCTTCACAGGCGTTCCTCTTTTCAGGGATTCAATAGTCGGTTCAAAGTGCTCTGTTTGCACTACACGAACCCAAAACATCAAGGCCTCTTGGCGTTCCAAGGGCGACAAAACTGACGTCAAGTCCTTATTCAGTGGGTTCCGTCCGTTGCGTATGAAACGCCGGATCCAACCGGTAACCCCAATCAATTTTGACAGAGAGCTATATCTGTCCAACAACAGATTCAAATTGTACGCAGGTTGCGTCTCCACAACGCCCACACGCAAGCCTGGTAATTCCTCTGGAGAGGAGAACCGATTCTGGGGCCAGGACGCCTCAGGGTGCGTCAACCAATCTGGTCCCCACCAAAGAGAATGGTTCACAAGCGCAGGAGCCTCGCAGCCTCGCGAAGCGCAGTCCGCGGGATTCAATTCTCCTGGCACATGTCTCCAGATCAGCGGGGTCTCAGAGCTCTGGATCTGTGAGACTCGATTCGCAACAAAGACCTCCAAGTTATGTAGCGAGGTGCGAAGCCAACAAAGAACGATCTCACTATCAGTCCACGCAAATACTTCCGAGATCTCAACGGTACAACCCAAAGTACCACAAACATGATTGAGAAGCCTAGTAAGGAGGGCTGCTCCCGACAGTTCCAACTTAGGAATCGTCAACCTAGTCCGAATAGGGGCCACCTTACTTTTGGCCATCACCAAATGAACTCCCACGTGACCGGATGAACTAACAGTCCGCAAAAATACCACGGCCGCATATCCTCGTTCGGATGCGTCACAGAAACCGTGGAGACTGACTCGACACTTGCCAGCCGGCAAAAATAATCTAGGCAAGAGAATCCGGTTCACGTCCGGAAGTGAGGACACAAACGAACACCATTCTCTCAACAACTCTCCCTGGAGAGGTTCGTCCCAAGGCACTTCCGCAATCCAAAGCTTCTGCAAAAAGCACTTAGCCAGAAAAAGGACTGGTGTGATCCATCCATTGGGATCGAAGGTCCGAGCAGTAGTCGACAAGACCGAGCGTTTCGTCCAGTTCTTCGGGAAGTCCAACTCCACCTGATAAGTGAAGACATCCTGGACGGGCTGGTACTGTATACCAAGGACCGCAATCAAGTTAGGGTTGTCAGCATCTTCAAACAGGAGAGGGTCCTGTTGATGTTCCACTGGAAGATCACACAATAAGTCGGGGCAATTTGACAACCACTTACGCAATTCGTAACCTCCCGACTTTAGGATTGCAATCAACTCGTCCCGCAAAATCAAAGTCTCCGCGACGGTAGAGGCCCCAGTGCAGACGTCATCGACGTACACCGAATGTCCCAAGATGGCCGCCGCCCGGGGATAGTTCAATCGCTCACGATGAGCCAATTCCAACAACGTTCGAATAGCAATGTAGGGACTAGACTTAAGTCCGTACGTGGTAGTGTTCAACTCGTACACTTGCATCGGATCACAAGATCGCTCACGCCACAAGATCAATTGGTACCGCCGGTCATCTCGGTGCACCACCGATTGTCTGAACATCATTCGGATGTCAGCCACAAAGACAATTTGATGACGGCGGAAGTTGGTTAGAATATCCGAGATGTCCCTATGCAGTTTGGGACCGGAATGCAAACACTGGTTCAAAGAAACCCCATTCGAAGTAGGGGCCGAGCCGTCAAAAACTACTCTTATCTTCCCACCGGGAGTCTTCAAAACCGCGTGGTGAGGCAAGAAGTAGTGCTCGAGCGAGCGCCAATCAATGTCGGAAGGGGACATATGTCCCAAATCCTCATACTCGCGCATAAAGTCAATGTACTTAGTACGAAAGTCCGGATCCCTCTTCATTCGGCGTTCCATGGACAACAACCTTTTTTCTGCCAAGGCATGAGACTGACCGAGAGGGGGGCGTGCAGCCCTGAAAGGCAACCGAGTGACAAAACGACCATCAGCGCGGCGACCAGTATTATTCTGGTACGACAATTCACACTCTTCTTCCGCTGGGTCGACTCTGGGAGCCTTGGGGGGCTCTTCAACCTCCCAGAAACGCTGGACTGCGTCAGAGAGTGAGAGCCCTATTGCAACAGTTTGGTCTTCAACCCGTGGGACAGTACCCCTCAACACGGGACCACAAAAACTATATCCAAAAATAGTGCGTAACGCAATTAACCCGTACGGTTGCAAAACCCGCTTTTCCCCGGACAGAATCAAACCCAACACGTCTACTCCCAGGAGTAGGTCTACGGGTCCAGGTACAAACCACTGAGGGTCAGCGGGAGTCAAATCCGACGTCAAATTTACCACAGCAGGGGAGATAGTCACCTGCGGGTTTCTGCCCAAAATATCATTCAGAATGACCGCCTTGGCCACAATGGACGGCCCACAATTTACAGGCGAAAAACAAACCTTGACTTCACCCTTTGGTCCTTCCACCTGAAGGCCACCAATGCCGTGGATCACTACAGGGTGAGGTCTACATGGGAGGCCCAATCTCTCCACCAAATAAGAGGACGCAAGACAACCCTGGGCACCCGAATCCAAAAGGGCACGTACAAACAGGGAGTCGCCCTTCGGGCCCCAGACCCTGACACAAACAGTCGGCAGAAGAACTGTCTCAGGTTGGGCGGCGGTGGTGGGAGAGAGGGCGGCAACTACCTATTGGGGGGCATCGCGTGATGGCGATGTCCGATACGAGTGGAGGTAGTGCTCCACTGGTACCTCATGGCGTCTGCTCGGCAATCCTCGGCTCGGCGCGTAGTAGGCGCTACTGCGACCGAACTGGGGCGGGCGGCGTTCCAAACGCGGTCTCTCGCACAGCGGTGGGGAGAACCGCGGAGGCGTGGTGCGGCGCTGAACCGCTGCAAACCTCTCCTGCTGTTGAGGAGAGGGGGGAGGGGTTCCCCCGCCCGTGGGCGGCAAGCCCCGACGAGACTCCCTTTGGGGATGGTGGGGATGCGGGCCCCCGCCCGTGGGGGAATTCCACCCCGCATCATCAACCCGAACACCACCATTCCTATTGGCACACAAAACCGGGTGGTGCTTCCCCTGGCAGTTCGGGCACGGCTCTGGCCGTGAACAGTCCCGCTGCAGATGCTGCCCCAAGCAGGAGTAGCACCACCGGCGATCATTCGCAATGCCTCGTCGATCTTTCACCTTCCTATTGAGGAATTGAGGACACGCAGAAACAAAATGGCCGTCAGCATTACAATATACGCAACGAGGGCCCTGGGCCGTTGCGTATCTGAGGGTTGGGCGGCGTGGCTCAACCACCCCTCGAGGGGGGGGGCGAGCGACAACACGACGCTGTTCTGGAGGAGGCCGCGCTGGGGCCGGGGACGGGCCTTCAACGCCAGCGTTGTCCAACAAGCGGCACTCCTCTTCCAAAAACGCCAACAAATCTGCAAATGGCGGCAACTGCGTGGCACTGTCACCACCATGTTTTTGCTCAAAACGGACTTTCAAGTCCGTAGGCAAACGCGACAAAACAATGTGCAACAACATAAAGGACCATTCATCGATAGGCAGACCGAGCCGCCGCAAAGCATTCAATGCCACCACCATGGGGTTGACCAAGTCCACTCTCAAAGTGGCAACCCTATGGACGTAGGGCAACGACAACAGCTGTGCAACATGGGTATCTGCCAACCGCCTAATGTTGGCATACCGCTTCACCAATAGTTCCTTGGCAGTGGGGTAGTTTTGGTCGGTGACCGCCAAATGTGAAACAAGACCGAGGGCCTCTCCCTTTAATGTGGAGAACAAGTAGGCCAACTTCTGACTCGGTGCCAAGTCCGTCCTAGCATCTACCAGACTGGTGAATAAGTCATGGTAGGCGGTCCAACCTTTCAAATCCCCATCAAAATGTGGCAAGTCAAGAGTAGGTAAACGCCCCAAAAGAGCCATGGGTGGAGGTGTTCTGGTTTCCTCAGTCAATGCACCCCGCTCTACCCTGCTGGCGGCTTGGGCAATACTGTCCGTCAAATCATAAAACTGTGTGATGTCGGCCTCCACACAGTCATCTAGCTTTGGATCCTCGGTGTCCAAAAGCTCCGTATAGCAACTTTGTACAATTTTGCTCCGCTCCGTCAACTCTGCCGATCTTCGGAGCAAAGCATCAAAACGATCTGGTCGATCTATCAACGCAGCAGCTGAAGCCGCCCATCTCAACTCCGCTTTGATTCGGGCAACTAATTTTGACATACTTGTCCAAAACAACAAACAAAGCAAAAGGTATATAATTAAATTTAAATTCTATTGTTCAACAATCTAAACCACAAAAAAAGAATTAAATTTAAATTATTTTGTCAGCAACGGAACCCTGCAAAGTTGCCTGCAGATCCCTAAATCAATTGCTATTACAGTGAGAACCTACAACAATTAACAATATTAGTTCAAAACTATAATTGATTTAAACTATAATTCAAATTATATTAATTAGTACAGAACCCTATTTTAATATAAAATTAACTAGGAATCCCCAAATTCAACAACTAAAATATATTTACAATACAAAGGTGTCTATTAATAGCAAAGGCCAAACCAATTCAATCAACTAGAGCAACTACTTCCATATGCACGAAACTACCCTGTTTTTTCATATGTATCAACTACCTACCAAATTTGACTTTTATCAATTTACATTAAAATTCACAAAAATAGGTGAGATTATATCTCCTCAACAATCTTTAGTGCAAACTAGTTACTTAACATAGAAATATCAATCAATTTTCAACAATGATTTACCAATTTTCTATCTTTGCCCGTAGCAACCCGAACATCAAAAAATAGATTTATCCAACAAAAGGTAAATTTAATGAACTGATTCCAACTGTGTGGGTTTATACCCATCAAACACAGTGGACTTGACTCTAAACAAGACTTCTAGACACCGCCGTGTAACAGGCAAAACCAAAAATTACTAACTAAATGCCCTGTTCTACGACTTGTGTGGATCTCAAAAACCCACGCTGTGCTACCAAAATTATGTTGCCTACACCTATGGCTTCCAAAACAGACGTCTCAATAGCTGGGCCCGTTTACTAAGACTGCTGTAGCCGAGGGTATAGGTGGCGATAAACTGCAGTCACACAGCAACGCCTACAAGAATTGGTGTCTGCGAAGGGGTCTAAAATTTATTTGGTAACAATGATAATTCAGTACTTACAGCCGTGACAGCAATACAGGCCTCTGTTGGCAAGCGCCCAAGGGCCGTGAAGGGTGTGTATCTGTAGTGTGTAAAGTGTAGGTCTGAATTCCCTTCACCGGCCTGCTCGTTCCGCCGGGCCGCCAAGAGTTTTCGCACGCAAACAACCGCGCTCCCAAAGGATTACACAAAATGTCAAGTAACTAATCACAATTCAAGCTTTCTACACTCAAAACGCTCGTACGCGTTGTAGATTACAATTTATATCTCAAATATCTCAATAAACCACGCAGCGTCTCAAAAAGTTATTCTTACAAGTTTTTTACAAATACAATATGACGTCTGTCAAAAAGTACCTCAAAAAGCCACAGCTTCGCTAGTATCTATCAAGGGCTGCGTTCCGAATCGCGCTCAGTATTCGGTTCCGAACACGGCCCTTGGGCGCTTGCCAACAGAGGCCTGTATTGCTGTCACGGCTGTAAGTACTGAATTATCATTGTTACCAAATAAATTTTAGACACCTTCGCAGACACCAATTCTTGTAGGCGTTGCTGTGTGACTGCAGTTTATCGCCACCTATACCCTCAGCTACAGCAGTCTTAGTAAACGGGCCCAGCTATTGAGACGTCTGTTTTGGAAGCCGTAGGTGTAGGCATCATAATTTTGGTAGCACAGCGTGGGTTTTTGAGATCCACACAAGTCGTAGAACAGGGCATTTAGTTAGTAATTTTTGGTTTTGCCTGTTACACGGCGGTGTCTAGAAGTCTTGTTTAGAGTCAAG
>OZ020276.1:0-93174 GCA_963971205.1 Aethes cnicana | reverse complement strand
AAATAATGATGTTCATACATGCCTACCTGTCAGTAGGGAGTCATTGTGGTGTGGATTAAATTTAAATTGTTGCTATTACTGTAAATTTATGATTAGTGACGAGGACGAAAGTAAAAAATACGAATCGGGTCGAAGCTTCGTTTTGTAAAGGAATACGAGTGAGTCAATAGGTGCAATCTTGTTTTAGCGAGCGGCCCGCCGCTCCCGCGCATAATTTATTAACAAAATATTATTAAAAGGATGCAGACACGATGCCAAAATGGTTTTATTCCTGTTTTTTACTTGTTTTGTTGTTTTTTTTCGTTTGTATGTATTTGTGGCCAACCTTGGTACTTAAAACTTGTAAAAATAGGTATTTTTTCTATATAAAATAATGTACCTACGACGTATATGATGATATATATTAAAAAAGTTCTTTATAGAAATCGAAAGATGGAAATGCCTTTTATTGCACTGTCCCGCGCCGCCCGCGCTCACTCGGCACTCGGCGGGCGAGTCCTCGCCGGTAGTTGATAAATAACGAACAAAATTAGTCATAAAATGTTTTATATTATCTAAGTATTTAATAAAACAGAGTAATATTTTAAAAGCGAGTATTTTTTCCACATCCTGGTCATAGGACGCGGCCGCGGGCCGATCTCGAAACGAATCTGGTGAAAAAAAAGTTATAAACTCAACTGACACATTTGTTGTTTCGATTTGAAAAGGCAGGGTTTTTATACCGAAGGAGTTCTCGAGAACCGCTGACGTCGGTTTAAACTATCTTATTAATTGTATTTATCGTTAATTCTCGTTCTTTATTGTCTTTCTTGCCGTTCAAAGTTCCATAAGTTTAAAACCACAAAAAACGTAGGTATACACCTAACCATGTTAACCACTTACATCCACAAATTGAATGGCGTACCGTGAATCACATTCATTGTTTCGTTGATATCATACCATATAACTAATGGGAATTAATTTTACATTCTAAACTTTTTAAATTATCGAAAAAATACCCTGAGCTTCCTTATTCTCAATGTGACCAATATGACACATGCATTTTAAAATTATTTAGCTTTTTTTTCATCTTTTTTTCTAAATATTTCATTGTAGGTATATTGTGATCAGATCAATGTGATTTTAGAATTCGGTAAATTTAACTTCACTAGGTAGGACAAAACTTACCAGTTCTTGGTTAGGTTAGATTAAGGTTTTATACTGACAATAGTGACAGACTGTAGTGACAGTTTTTCAATCTGACATTGTATTGTACAATATTTAATTCAGTCGACAGTCATTGTGATATCATTTCAATGATTTTGAAAACCTTCATTTGAATGTCAATTTTAGAAATATGAAATGACATGCAATTTCTACCACAACAACTTCTGCTTGCATAGCCCATTGACCAAGTTAAAGATCCAATAAATAAAATCTCCGAAGTCTTGAAATCTTACGAGTTATTTAATAAAATCAACAAGGTGTTTAGTTTATGCAGTTTATTCGGGAGATTAAAAGTGAACTAATTGAAGTTGAGTATTAATCTGCCCTCCTATTGGTTTATTTTCTTACCGGTATCTAGTGCCGGACGACCGGTCCGTCGCTGTCTATTCATAGGTATTTCGATCTACCACAGCCATAAAAATTGTATCCAATAATTGCTATCTGAATCTTTTTCAACGTCACCACTGCATTTTTATACGCTAATCATACTCAGGATGCGTTTAAGGTATTTTTGAAATTTTAAATTTAAACATGAATGTTTGAATTTAACATTTTCAAAAAGAGAGGTTATTTAAAAAAATATAAAATTTGACATTTTTGTGTTAGTTTTGCTGATCTAATTATAATGGACGATTAATTATTCTAAAGAGGTTTTATATGTACATAACTTTATTATTGTAATAAGGAAAACCACGTGCTTAGGATATAAACAAAGAAATAATTTTGCATAATTATACTACTCAGCAATCAAACAAATTTTAGAGATTGTTTGTAGCTACAACAGACTGGTAAAAAATCTTAACCAGTATGTTGTAACTTACAAAACTTTTCGATTTTTCATGTTTTTTTTAAATTATATTACTGACACAAATGCAATTAGATATATCTATACCTATCTACGACTATATTTACGACAATATTGTATCTACATAACTGCTTAACTATTTGCAGGTACATAGCTACATACAGTATTTTTAAAAATTGATTTCCTAAGTTATTTTTTCTGCCGAAAAAATATAATTTTATGGTAAAAGTCTACGGCTTGTCGAAAGATATATTGAAAACATGAAAAAGACACGCTACAAAAACTTGTTTAAATATGGTTTTATAAATAACATCTTTCTATTACACAAATTTTTACTGCCTTAGATTTATCCAATTTATCATTTATCGTAGAGAGTTGCTTTCTCGTTTCTATTAAACCAAGATATAAACACCAACAAAATAAAACTCATAAGTTCGTTATAGAACTTTATGCGAATTCCTGGGCTTGTACGTTTTAATCATTTACTTTTAATAATTAGTTTATTAGATTGACTGTTATTATCGGATTGTTTGACTAGGAGATAGAAAAAGAACAACAATAGTTTTGTTCTGTGTAATTATTATTACCAAATACGAGGAAACGACTATTGGTTATTCTTATTTAGATAGGTAATAAATTTATTAGCAAGAATTGTTATCAAATTAAATGGCGTAAATTTAAGTTCTTTGTATTATTTACTAAACAGAAAACCTTGATGTTAAGCTGGCTTAAAAATTATTATGAAACAAATCTGATACACTAGCATTTCTAATTGAAGTGGTCTACGTTAAAATAATATTTATTACTGAATACTGTTATGGTGGGATTAATGTTATTTCAAATTCTTAAAGGTTTTGAAACAAATCAGACAAGACGGCTTCAATCATTAACTTTCTCCTGTCAGCAGTAAAAAAACAGCAAGGAGTTAGTTTTTCACACAAGCCGTGCCGTGTGCGTACGCGCAAAAAGTTGTCGTGCCGGCCATGGACAAAACGAAATTCCTCCCGCCCAATGAAGCGGCGCCAGTGAAACCGCGCGACTGACATTTACGGCACATGACTCTCTTTTGACAATTGACAACTTACGTACCTTTGGCAACCTGTACCCTCCTCGCTGTAGACGT
This sequence comes from Aethes cnicana, assembly GCA_963971205.1. Taxonomy (NCBI): domain Eukaryota; kingdom Metazoa; phylum Arthropoda; class Insecta; order Lepidoptera; family Tortricidae; genus Aethes; species Aethes cnicana. The sequence goes on along the minus strand of OZ020276.1, from coordinate 90,040 downwards.
TTGAAGCGTGCCAGCAACTCAATTACAAATAATTTAACAAATGCAATTTTATTCACGCCTTCCTATTAATAACAATGAAGTTTTTCATACTCTTCAATATTAATGAAGCTTATGTTTGTAAATAGACGCTAAATATTTGAATCCAACGACATTTATGCTATCTAAAATCGATACGCTCATTGGTAATAGGACAGTAACCACGAATTAAAACATTTTGGTCACCAATTAGATGCATGAATTTACACTAACGGTTTAACACATTGTTAGAATTTTACTAAAGTGATTGAAATACCTCGTAACACTTTAGTTGCATCCTGGTGTTGTAACAAAATGGGACAAAACGTGTGTTTTGTGAAATAAATTTAGACAAATGTGTCTGTAGTCATTTGCATGACAACGCGTCGGCCGCGTTAGGCCGCCTCGCTGTCATATTTGTGTTTATTGCTATTTAGAAGTGTTTCATTTTTTTATAATAATGGCCACATTAATATTATTTAACCGTAATTTGAGAACTTAGACTTGAAAATAATAACATTATTTCCTACGCAACTGCATCTAGAATTATTAAATCCCTTCCTTACAATTAAATATTCAAGTACACAAGCTTTTTATCATTTTGTAAGTTCCACATAATTTTTAAATGAATATAGGTATGTTAGAGTTAGACTATAAACATTATGTCAATTGATTTTTTTTTGAAAATTTATAGTATAGAATATTAATTTTTTTAGCTATTTGAATTTATAATTAGTAAATCCTTATCATTCCTTCCTTATCATTGATTTATATTTGAACTAATGCCATAAAGATATTCAAGACATTTTTAAAATCAGATACGATAACTAAACCAGAAACTTTAAAGTGTCTAAATAAAACAATCGATTGAATGTTAATTTTATACCATCAACTCAATCCTAATCGAAAAAGTGAATACGAAACTTCAAAACCTTCTAACATGTAAACGATACCTACCAGTTAAAAACCGTTTTAACTTTTGTAAAGTAACTTTTTAGGACGCTAGTGTCAACGCGCGTGCGTGTGCGCTCAAGGCTCTCGCGGCTGTGTGCGCGCCATTGTTCTGCGAAACCTTCGCCGATAAGCGGTTCCCGAACGTACTAAATACCTATGTACTACATACATACCTACCTACGTACCGGTAGCTGTTCAGACAATACCATTGTCACATACATAGCTATATGTACAGATAACAAATGGTGACAAAAGGAAAATGTGTCTTTAAAGAAGTATTCGTTCGACATCCTGATTGGCTCCGTTGTTAATGATCAGTTGCCTGTGTGGGTTCGAATCCCGGTAGATATATTTAATATATGTGTATTTCACAATATAACATGAAAGTGTAAAAAATTCCATTTGTGATATTTCCATCTACAATATTTCACACCGAATACCTATAGTAAAAGCTTTAACAAAAACTAATTGGGAAATATGAAATACGTTATTACGGAAATGATACAATGTAAGTCGTAAAATTGACATGCTCAGTTCTTCCGCTACCTTCCTACATGTTTAGTTTCAGTGGTAGTAAGACTGTAAGATGTTACGTAGGAGTGGACCATGTTCGAAGCCGATTCGAGTTAATTAATTTTCGATTTGTTGAGTGATTGATCATGGCGCATAGAACGAATGATTCTGCTGATCGACTCTACTCTAAAGTTGATTATTATGAAGTTCATTCGATTCGTCTCTTTCATTCTTTCGTGTAATAAATCGGTAAGAATGAGGCGGAGAGATCTTCATTTTATTTTAGAACTTCCAAGTCAAGAATCCTCGAAATCGTTGACTTGGAGTCAAATATCAAAAACCAATTAAAACTCCGCCGGATCGCGGACAGCCGAACTCACTTTCCTTAATTGTTTATTTATTCAAAGTGTGAAATATCTTTTCAATAAAATATTGAAATGTGATAATAACTTAGAACCGCTTTACATAACACTCACTTTCGTACATAAATTGAAATATGCGGCGCCAACGGCGACGTGGAGTCTAGAAATGTTAAGTGTGAAATGTCAGCCAATTAACACAGATTAAAATTCAATTTTATTCGCTGGTAAATTTAATTAGATGTTTTTATTTTGAGTGGGAGATATTGAACTAAGACGCGAAGGAATTTGAAGGCAAATTGATAGTAATGAGTGACTTACGCACTGGTTGAAAACACATAATTAATGTTGTATGTTTGTCAATTAGAAGTACGAGTAGGTAGTCGGCCAGCTGCGGCGCCGTAACTCGGCTGTCAGTTTTTCTGCGGTTGCCGTAAAATATGTTTAAAAAGCCGCGCTCGCGGCAGGTGCGGCTGGAGCCTTTATCAGCGTGCATGTTTTATTAAATTTATAGGTTGTACGGTTTTGGTAGCGCCCCGAGCGGTCCGCCTTCGCCGCACTATCCGGCCCTTTTCTGTGACATTCGTTTTTTCCTCCACACCTGATGCGGTTATAAAAAGTTTAGATCGATCGCCGTTTCTAATGCGTGGCCGATTGAGTTTGTTTGTTGGATTCGCCGAAAAGTACGGTTTTTTGGGAGTAGGCAGTTTATCACATACGTGACAGAGATGTTAGGTGCCGGCGGTGACTTATCTACCTGTCAGGGCGTCGATAAAATTAACGTGCAACGCCTGCAACAGTGGAAACATTCTTGGCGTTTTACCTCGATCTGGAAGGTACCTATATCAATCCTACACTGGATGGTGTATCATTCCTAACCTTTTTTGTCAGGGATTTAGGGGGGGAGATCATAATCAATTGTAGTGCGATACATAACAATTTATGATTGATCATTTACACAATAGTTCTTTTTAACTCTTCAATGATTATCGTTTGTCAGAACTTTATACTATACTAGCTTCTGTCCGCGACTTCGCCCGCGTGGAATTCGGTTATCGCGTTCCCCCGGGAACTATGAGTTTTTCCGGGATGAAAAGTAGCCTATGTCCTTTCCCGGGACCCCAACATCTCCACTCCAAATTTTATCTCAATCGGTCCAGCGGTTGAAGCGTGAAGAGGTAACAGACAGAATTACTTTCGCATTTATAATATGGATAACTAAATAAATATTCATGTCGGAAAAAAATGCAATTACCTAAGTACTTTAGTATAAATTTTATCTTTATCTGCCTAGTTTCAGAAACAAACAAACGGGGTTTTGTGGACATTTCAGTGATGCTGTCAATTTCTATTCCTTCATTATTTACAAAACAGTTAATCAGACTTCTTGCAGTAGCCTGAGCATTAATATTTAATTCCTTAACTAGTTATCTATTGGTTGTTGTATTCGAATCATAATGCCATCTTTATTTATGATTAAACTTGTTTGTTTCATCTCGTATACATAAAAGTATTGGCCTTTACAACTAAAGGCAATCTCTACCATTTCCGCAAACCATCTTTTAGGTATTTCTGTGACTATGCCAAACATAAAGGTTTATTAATTTTAGGTGCATTTTAGCTAAGAAGATAAGAATCTCAGGAAGAAACACAGGAAATACTATTCCTGTTAATGTTAAGTGCTTTTTTAATCAACTGTAATAGTAGAGTCATTATACCTAACAGATTTTATACTTTTTTGCATTTCTAATTACTTAAACTTATACCTACTTTAAAATAAGTGTAAAACCATTGACTTTCGATTACATTCTTCATCTTAAGTTTACCTCAAACGAGCACACGCAACCCGACAGTCATTATCAAATATTAATATTCAGACTATTTTTTACAGGTTTTGTTTTTCATAAATTTTACTTAATTTGAGGTCGGTTATCGGTGACAATGACTTAATTAATAATAAGTACTACTACTACTACTTCTACAGCCTATTTGCGTCCCACTGCTGGGCACAGGCCTCCTCTCATCACGAGAGGGTTTGGGCTATAGTCGCCCAGTGCGGGGATTGGGGACTTCACACACATCGTTCAATTACTTCGCAGATGCGTGCAGGTTTCCTCACGATGTTTTCCTTCACCGTAAAGCTCAGTGGTAAATTCAAATTGAATTTCGCACATAAGTACCTAAACTTAGAGGTGCGAGCCGGAATCGAACCCGCCACCCTCTGCATGAGAGGCGGTAGGTCGAACCACTAGGCCACCACGGCTTCAATAAGCATAATAAGTACTATGATTTGACAAATCTTCACAAAATCCATGGTCTCTGAGCGATACGTCAACGTCCTAATAGCTTGGGTTCGGGTCGCGGGTTCGATCCCAGCGCGTGCGGTCAATTGCCAATTGTCATATTATAGGCCGGTGGGCCTTGACCCCTCGTGGGGACACTAATGTCACTGATAATAATGTCACCAATCCGAACCATAATTGATTGAGCGTAGAACTGTTGAAAACAAGGGCTTGAAACACGTCACGATTATAGGTTCCATATAACAGTTTGCATTGCATTATTGATGACGGCAGAGATACGATTAGAATCATCTTTTTAGGTAATAATAGTCTTTCTTTTTTTCATGTTATGAAGTCCGAAAATGTACTGTTCTCATTAACTCACCGTAACAGTGTAAATCTCTATTCCTATGTTTATGTTTTTTAAATATTTTGTTCACATTTATTTCTTAATATTATTATCAATTTCCACTATAACTTATTTATGAAAAAAACTTTGCGATAAAGTTGTTGGTAACAGTTGGAGGTATAATCTAAACATATAAAAGTTGTTCTGAATTAAGATCATCCTCATCAATTTGAACTAGTACACACATGAGTTATATTTCCCAAGTTGGATTCCGTGTAAAAATAATAGAAAGTGCGCTATTCCAAAACATTTATAATAAATATAACCATTACAAATATTACAATCATTTTAGTACTTAGTAGGCCTAGTTCCGAATAAGAGTAACACAAGATTAATATTTAGCTCTCTAGCTTCCTTGTTGATAGCCAGAAGTTGTATAAAAAACCAGAGTATCATTGTCTGACTTTACATCACTATCCGTGAAATTGTATATAAAACATGGTTGCCATCAAACTGTCTACGAAAAAATAGGCCCACCTACTCTTAGATCGGATTTGCTATATTTTGCTGCGATGTGTTTTTAAATTTTCTCTGTTGCTGCTTACTAAGTAGGTAGGTACTTTTTTCATACAAAATTTCAGTCCCTGATACAATATTTAATTTTTATATAAAATATGTGATAATGACAATCTGTGCTGTCCGCCTGTTGGTTTCTTCCACGCAAAAGATAGTACCTACTTACATAATTAGTAGGTAGACGATATACTTTCGCGTATGAATTTCTAAAAAAATCTTTAAGGACGAGATACTTAGGTAAAGTTGATTAATAAACGTTAAAACTCCATGCGTAAATGTGCATTTGGTTAGCAATACGTTCCTTATACCTACCTAGCTACTGAATAAATGCAATGATTTACACAGTAAAACATACTGCATTACATACCTAACGGACATATTTATATATTGTTTTAATAACATTTCAAATTAAGGCGCGTTTTAAAAGTACGCGTTTTTCAGGGATAAAAAGTAGGGCATTTGTTTACCCGTGATCCGTGATATACATTCCTCCACTCCCCATACCTGACCGGACGGTACGACCACGTTTAGAATATAATTGTTCATCCAAAATTATGACTTATTAATTATTTTAAATTCTAGCCACATACTTTTAAGAACAAACAAAATAAAAAAATAATTATCGAAATTGATTTCTGACCTCGGAGATATTTTTTTTTGTAGACACTAGATATTAATGGAGTGACGTTCATATTTAAATTTTAATATAGCTACAGGGAGTAGGTAGATAATGTCTCCTTTTTCTCAAGTTATCGACTTATCTATAGGTAAGTACTCCGATATTTAATATACAAAGAACCTACTCACAGGTAATCGTATCAGTTTAAACTCTCGTAGTAACCCTGTCGTCGCTACTTTAATCGCGCATTGTTCAGGCGGTGTTTTGTCTGTCTGTTCCTTATTGAGTGATTACCCGTTGAACGCTAATGCCCAGTTTACCGCGGTCGGTTATGCTGATTAGAAGTATTAAAAAATTCACAACATTTCTGATAGATTTATTTTTAGTTTATTATATGTCAAAATATCTTGCTTTATACATTCCTACACAAATAAATAGAAAAAAGTGTATATAGTGAACAATTTTTGTTATAATTATGTTATCATTCACTCGGTGAATCTACATTCTCTGGTGAAACTTATTCCTTAAATCTCATCATCAATTCATCACTTCCCATCAGGTGTGATTAGGGTCAAACAGTAGTCCGTAGTCAATAGTAATCAAAAGGTATTGATTATTTGATTTTGCAATAGGTACTCGTTTAATTAATTTTATGAATGCGTGTTTCTATTGGTTTCCTCCAAAGCTATCAACATTATTTATTTATTCATTCATGTTATTTGTTATCATGGCACTAAGAGTGATTCATTTGAATTACCCTTTTAATACATACGAATTAATTAATTCCCATCGTTTTCTGTACCCACTCAAAATGTGTGTGTAAGCGTGTAATATGTACCTATGTATAAATATCCTAATACAAAAACGTTCGTTTTTTACATAATTCTATCGTTCGTTGTAAATTAAATATGATTTGCACATAAATATCTGATATAGAATAGTTACGCCGCCGTCATTTGAACAACGAGTGTCAGTTGAGTTTTGGTTTCAGGGAAACCATTGGTTGGATACATTTGGTTCTGGTTCGTTATCCTAATGAATAAAATGGTATAAATGAATTTAAGGAGGTTGATTTACGTCAACTTACGAAATTGACCGTAAGTCATATCGTTTATCGTTAAAAAGATTAATTAGTTGTATGTAATAACGGGATTATTGAAATAGTTTAAAAAGTGAAAAAAATACCAAGTTTAGGTCAATTTTTGCAAATAATTTATAAAATATTCATATGAGCTTATATGAGTGATCGTTAAAAAAAATCATTGTAACGATAAGTCCACAACATTAAGTTTATGGGCCATACATGGAAAAAATATAATAAAGACATCAAATTATAAAATACCTATCATTACCTTACATATTAAACAGTATTATTTACAGTAACAGAAATTGAACAATCATCATCGTTTCAGCCGATTGACGTCCACTGCTGGACATAGGCCTCCCCCAAGGCGCGCCACTCAGACCGGTCCTGTGCCACAATAAAAGAAAATAAATTAGTCAAGCAATTGAAAAACAATTGTCTACGTTTTCGTGAGGCTATTTAATGCATGGATTCAAAATATCAAGTAAATCTAGAAAATATAACTTTTCTCAAACATGCTCGGAAATGTTCGTGTTACTTTCAAAAAAAGAAGACGCGAGTCGGTCCATTGCCGGCCTTGGCCAGCAAAAACATTATTAACGTGTGTGTTTTTTTTAATTCGCTTGCTATTTGAGACACCTCTGTAGAGAAACTGACAAATCCATGGAGGTAATAAGTACAACTTCCACGGCCGAATCATCCACGATCATGGAAGTAGTAAATACTGATGTGGGGTAAGTGCGCCTTTTATTTCGCCCCTATGCCTTGTAAACAGCCAACTACTAGTTGAGTAATATTTATAGGTTTCGATATATTTATGTTAGGCGCATTTACCCCATCCTGGCGCACTTGCCCCGACTGACCTTACGTATTTCCTCGCTGTTTGAGAAAAGCATTATATATACCTCGGCCGCAATTACGATTGCCGGACTCGTACTAATAGAAGGCTTCGCTTCGCTCAGCCTTCTAACTGACTCGTCCGGCAATGCGCTACTTGGCGGCCTCTGCAATACTTAATGTACTATTACTTCAAAAGTATCAGGCGAAAAGTCTTATTATCGGTGTTAATGACTATTTATGTATTCGTACATAATGACAAGGTGTACAAAGGAGCCTTGACCGGCGTGGGAGCTGCGGTCGACCGTCTTCACCGGCTGTATCTATGGGTATGTATCTATCGGTAATATCTCTATGGGTAAACTAGCCGTGGTGCTGTTCATGTGGTCCAATCGTCATAAGTAAAAAATGTAGTGTAAAGTTTTGCCATCGGGATATATTTCGATATTTTCATGATCAGGATGTCGTTTCATGAAAGTCCGCAGGTGTACCTAACCAAAGTGGATTTAGGATTCAAGATTCTATAGTTCAAGTTACTAAAAGTTTGTCCACAGAATATTTAATAGTATTACATATCCATGGGTACTGTATGTACCTATATTAAAAGTGAAGTAAGTACAAAACTACAGATACATAGTAAATAAGTAGGTACCTATTTCAAATCTCGAAAATTCGACAACACCTGAACTGTCAACAATTAGCGAATTTAATTAATGATATGTGGTCGTTTGATAGGAAATTTCTTATGTCAATATCATACTGCACATTTAAAATCTCCACTTTGACATCTTGGCAGTGACCAATGAAGTTTCATATTAAGGACATAAATATCTCAGTCATTAAGTTCGGTAATTGATTGACAGACAGTTCGGTTGTTATCGGACTTTCAAGATTTCCCGATGGAATATTTGAGAAAACACATCCTCGTGTAAACAATACCTTACGGCAAGCCGTAGGACACTGGAACAAGGCTAATTACGGCCGGTGTTTACTGTAGCGATAAATCTAGGGTTAGATCTGCATCATATTGTCATAAATGAATGGCAGATCGGCGGTGATAAGCGTTGTGTAATGCGCACGACGGAACGGATGGACGTACCAACAGACCTGCATGTGCATTTGATATAAGTATACCAATGTACAACCTAAGTAGGTACCTACATATATGTAGTTGGAAAGAGTTTTATTTTTCTTATCTACGAATGTCTTATATTGAATAAAATAATTGGGATACTGCTATTGGTCGCCTCAACTGAGACAGTATGCATTGCATTATAACCTTTTAGACAAATTCAAATTCAATCATTTAAGTATTCAGCAAATTGGCCACATATGGGCACTTTTACACGTCAGAAAAAGAATTTACCAGACACCACTTCAATCAACCCCGTAGGGGATGAATTATCAGGAAATTGTTTTTCAGTGTTGTACTAGTATATATGAATCAATAACTGATTAAATTAATTTCGCACATAAGCTAACTTTCATGTGATAGAGTCAAGTAAGTAGTCAACCGAGATTTGAAGCCCCGACTCATTGCATGAGAGACGGCAGGTCACAAACCACTAGGCTGCCCCGGGTTTTATCAGCTGACATTAAAATTACATGATGAAGTCGAAGAACGACACTACTTGGCTCCAGGCGATTACTTACTGATCTTTCGACGGCTACGCCAATTGAAATACCCGTAGCACAAACATGATCTCTATCAGTAAGATGAAAAGTTGCTGTTACGCTGTTGGATTTGACGTTGTATGCCGTCAGTAGCGCTGGGAAGGTTAAAACAATTCAAATTGCACACAATTGATTGTCAATTGGGTTTGTATCATAGCTTCCTGCAATTGAGTCTAGACCGGGATATTAGTCTAGTCCAATTTTATTGTCTGCGGCCGGTCTGGCAGTTGACGTCTTATTAGCGACGGCATGTGGGTCGGCGGCCTGATTCCCGGAACTCATCATCAAAATTGAATATGTGATTGACATGAGCATTTGGTTAGAATCTTGGTTAAATTCATATTTAAGATACTATACCTATTTGTTTACCAAATCCTCTGGTAATGAGGTGACTGTACTACGACGGAGGCTGTTACGGCGATAGGTAAAGTAGGGACTACGTATAAATTTGTAATCTTCGGTTGATAGGAGTTAATGGAAGAAGAAAACATTGTGCCAATCGATGCATGTGGGAAACGGGCCAGAAGGTGAAGAGGCATGTTGAGATCGAAGGATATACTCCGCCTACTCCAAACATTTTATTTATGGGGTTAATGAACTGCTACCATTAACAAATCCACCAATTATAATAATCAAGAGTTGTCAAGTTCGATTTTCAGTAGTAATCGAACAGTAGGTACTTTGTGTTATTTAGGTACTTATGTATAACTGAAGCGAAGCTATAAAAATCGATTTCATTAACGCATAATTCCTATAGATAGTTTATCATAATTATTTTCATTATCTTTTCATTGCGGCGGTTACACGCGAATGTGAAGTCAAATCGTTCTTCAAACGCGACCGTTCGTCAAAAATTACTGCTGAAAGGATTGCTCGCAATAAACGAACAGAATAATATATATCAATTTGCGTATTTGCATAACAGTTACTTAGCGAGTCAGTTTTTCACTAGTTAAACGCAGTTTAAGTAACATATCATTAAGTCACGTGCAATATAAATTATAATTGATGTAGGAATTATCATATAAACAAGCTACTGGTTGATTACGGATTCTATTTTAATATTGGACATAACTAAATCGATCTCGGTGGTAATTAGGCATTGGACTCTCGATCTCGATTGAGTCGTGCCTGCATTTACATAATGATATTGTTGTAGGCAGTAAACTGAGGAACGAAGGTGTAACGTGAAATTAGACAAGGAAGGCAACATCAGGTTCGGTAGCAAGCGTAAAAACCTGACAGAGATAGCTTGTCGTTTGTTTTATAGCGAAACTGGCAGTGGAATTTCAGATGCTTTTTTTTAGAAAAATGTGTGGAAACTTAAAAATAAAAGGCTTTTGCTTGTTCCAATGTCCAGCGAATGACAGTTTTATCGACTTCATTTTACCTGATGGAAAGCAATGATGGATTTGACTGCCTCAAAATATAAACTACTGAGAGATTGTTCAATCTCCCAGTCAATGTGATGACTTGGCAGCAAGATTCATGTCTACTCTACATCTAGCATCTATAGACTTTTAAATGCCTGTTGACCCATTGAAGTCCATTTCCATGTAGGTAGACGGTTGACTAAGTAGCATCACAACCCCAGTTGGTATTTAAAATATGTGAAGGAGGATATAAGTTAGCGTTTTATGTGTTTGTTTGTTTATCGACCGCTGCGGTTTGAAGTAATTTGTGGTCAGGGCAGTGGTTAGCGAACACAACAGGGGGCGCTAGACGGCAAGAGACATAACACCTCACTTTACTTGCTCAGTCACATATAAAAATATATATTACTTTATATAGTATTTTACACATAAAAGTGACCCGATTTCATTGCTCCTGACCGTAGTTACGGATGAGCAAAAACTAGCAGACGACACAAAAATGACAATATGATATGAACTATCCTATTTATGACGTTAACAGGTAGGTATCTCTTAATTCTTATAATAGTTATATGTCTAATTATTGCTCATTCAATTATACCAATGTAAATGGCGGAGTCACGACTATCATTATGCAGTTAATTAGCGGCCATAAAAATGCTATACAAATAATAAATAACTATCTACTACGATTACCGTTGTTGGCAAGACACGTTTTCACTAGTATATTATATACACACTAGGCATACTAGACATTTATGTCTCCATACAAATTACAGCATAATTTATATACATGTCAAAATATATGAATTTACACTGAGATCTACAAATAGAATACAAAAACTTCAAATAAATTGTTTCGCCGTTAGGATCGTCTCTTGATAAAATTGAATGATTAAATGTCAAAATAATAAACTAATGTTTAAGAATAATAAAATTAATTTGGTACAATTTCTAATTACATATTCACAAATTTACAATATTCTAGTATTATAAGAAAAATGGACGTTGGAAATACCTAATTCCGCGTAACTAGTGAAACCACAGTTTACAAGGAACTAGGTATAGGTACCTAAACTAAATAAGGGTACTCTTTATTCATCACCCTATAGCAAAACATGACAGAAGTATACCTACAGGCAAATCAGATAGGTAAATAAGTAAGAAAAATATGTTCGTCTATTAACTTATTAGACATCGATCTCTGCCAGTCAAACTTTGACAGTGGGTGATAATATGATGATGATGATATGAAAGTTGACGGGAAGATTTTCACGGGTGTTTTTTTTAAAGAAAACTTAGATTTTGTTAAGAAAACTCATATTTTTCAAGAAAACTTACATATGGAGAAGGAATAGATAGCATAAATGGTGAAAAACTACCAGCTCTGAACACACTATACCGAATAATGGACAGGTCATCTGTAATTAAATTTCAATAACACTACATAGTATAAAACAAAGTCGCTTTCTCTGTCCCTATATCCCTATGTATGCTTAATTCTTTAAAACTACGCAACGGATTTTGATGCGGTTTTCTTAATAGATAGAGTGTTTCAAGATGAAGGTTTTCGTATATAATTTGTTATAGTTTAACGCTCAATTCCCGCGGGAATGCTATAACCCGCAACCCCGGCACTAAGGCGTTTCGAGGACCACGTGGGGTTTTAGCCGGTAGAAGTCCTGCATAACCACCCTGCTCCCCACAGAACAGGGTGGTATCCAAGAGGATTTCCCCACGAAAAAAGAAAAGAAAAAAGGTGAGTTTATGTATTTCTTATAAATATGTAGCAAGAGTTGTTGTTGTATTTGTAATTGCAACCAACTCATAAGGTCCAGTTCATAAAATTTACTACCTACTTGTGTGTATGTAGGCAGGCATTTATTGCAGACAGGTTGCACGCGGAAGGGTCGGCGATTCCTAATTGACGCCTGCGCACTAAGGACAGACACATATCGTGACGACTAAGAATAAAAAGGTTCTAACTGATAGAATCGTGTCATTAAAAATTAAACCTGATGTACACGACATATGGTTTTAATTTCAATAAGTCCGACAAGTCTAATAGGTGTATAACTTTGTTGCTCGGGCCAGGATACGTAGGTAGGTATGTAGGTACCTAAGTATAATTAAAGTCAGTGATTGTAAGTGAAGTTTATTAAAGTCACGATGATAATATTAGATGCCTGTGTTGATTTTCATAGGTCACCTTTACAGACACAAGCAGCTGGGTATTGATCTTGTTGACAGTAAGTTCGAAATTTAATAAGATATTTAGGCCAATGTTACACGAAACTTCAACTTGTATTGAAACTTTGTCGAAACTTATGTCGCCTCGTGTAACTACTGTCTTAATGTTTAATACATTTAATTAAAGTTAAAACTCTCTTCGAACATTTTCACATCTAAATAAAAGCCGTCGTTTATCTCCCATCTGAGTTAACTGGCCGAAAACACAGTCAAAATATACAGTGTAGAATAGTTATATAATATAAGTACCTAAATGTTTAACATGCGTAGATTGAAATACTTTTCAATACTGCCACCTCTACGACGTATATGACGTCACTTCCTCTTCCGTTGATGATGGCCGACATGTAAAGCAGTCCAACGGTTTACTCTAGCTATTTGAATTCGTGATTAATACGTACAAGCGCTAAGAATTCATTGTGTGGTGAAATCCTGTCCTCCTGGGCTTGGTATCTTGCGACCCAAGAAGAAGAAGAACCCAGGCAAGCAGGGAGCTCCCAGAAGACTTCATCTAATGTACCCAGGTGAGCCCACGGGAGTTTCGAAGCAATTGTACGTTTCAAATTTTATAAATACAGTCCACTAATCGTGTTTGTTTCTCAGCTAGCAAGTTATCATACATGCAGTTTACAGCTCCAGTTGGTTCAGACGGAACTAAATGCAAATGAGATCTATCCGCATTTAACGCCACATTCTAAGTACTTTATTTTATATCTACGTCGCGAACTAATTAAACCAAACAGCATTGCACTATGAGAACCAACTAGTATGTATTAACTATACACGTAGGTAACTACTGAGGAGCTGTCGGTTGTTTTTTTTTGCAGAAAGGGAACATTATTTTTTCAATGCACTTTGCTTCTAAAGTGGTAAAAAGTGTGTCCCCCACCTCTAACTTTTGAACTATGGCGAGGCTTTTATTCAGTGAAAAATCGTAAATTAATTTGGAAATAGAATACAACTATGTAAGTATCTAATCAACTATAAAATGACCTACACACGCCCTTAACGTCTTAAGAATAAGGTCGTGTGTAGGTCATTTTGAACACCTGGACAGCTTATCTACTTCTGCTGCTGACTGTACCTACGTAATTGAAAAAATCAAGATTTGTCCTAAAAGGAAATTGTGCGTCATTCCTAAAATACACCCTAGGCCAATAGTATGGAAACAAACTTATATGACAATACTAAAAAAACTGTAATTTTCACTTTCACTAATAATAAAATAAATAAAATACTACAGCCTATTTGTATCCCAATGTTGGGCACAGGCCTCCTATCATCACGAGAGGGTTTGGACTATAGTCCCCACGCGGGCCCAGTGCGGATTGGGGACTTATATAAGTTTGTATCAAAATACACCTAAACTTTGTTTTCTTCAATGTATCCACCCTTTGACTTTTTTACTGCAGCACACAGTCTCGGCATTCTTTGAATTAATTTATCAATCGTATCTTGTCCAATATTACCCCAAGCTGTTAACAAATGCGTCCACAGTGCTGATCTTGAAGTTGGACAAGTCTTTCTTATCTGCCTGTCCAGCTCATCCCACAACAACTCAATAGGATTGAGGTCGGGAGATTGAGGCGGCCAATCCATTATTTCGAGGACGCGTGATTTTTCTTTTTTCTTTAAATAGTTTGTACATAACTTGGAAGTGTGCTTGGGGTCATTATCCTGTTGGAACACGAACCTTTTTCCAATTAATCTGAGACCGGACGGTATGGCGTGCCGTTGCAATATTGAATGGTAATCTCCTACTCCTTGGCCTGAAAAACAGCCCCAGACCATTATAGAACCACCACCGTGCTTTACTGTAGGCACCACGCACGCAGGAATCATTTTTTCTGTTGGTAAACGACGAACAAAAACTTTCCGTTTTGAGCCAAATATTTCAAACTTCGATTCGTCCGTCCACAAAACCTTATTCCACTGTTCTAATGTCCAATCTTGGTGCTTCTTTGCCCATGCTAGACGTTTCTTCTTATTTTGAGGTCGAAGTAAAGGCTTTTTAGTGGCCACAAACCCTTTCAAGCCGGCGGCACGAAGTCTTCTTTTAACTGTGGTTAATGAGACTGATTTTGCACGGGATTTATTCAACTCCGCACAAATTTCCGGGGCTGTCAGTCGTCTGTTATATTTTATTGCCATATATTAGGATGTTTTAATACTTTGGGTGCTGTTTTAATGTTAAAAAATTGCCTAAAGTAGTTTTTGCGTTACCAATACACAATAATAACAATGGAAATAACAAAAATGAAGAAAAATATCTTTGTTTCCATACTATTGGCCTAGGGTGTATCTTCCATAAATTGCTATCTTTGTACCACTTCAAGAAAATCTATCTCATGTACCTATGTGTTGCTTGGTAAGTAAGTCACTATATTGTATAAAATAGAAACACACACATGCAAATTTCAATACAGGGAAGAGACATAATTTACAAAGGCGAGCAAGGGTAATTGATTGATATTTCAGGGTAATTCCTTACAGGAATAATCCTGTAAGGAATTACCCTGAAATATCAATAAATTACCCTGAGATATCAATTCTCCAATTGCATTTACATCAACACACCTTTTTTCAATCAATTGTTACTCAATATTTCAAGTTATCTATATTTCTAGTACAATTTTCACTGTGCACTACATTCTTGCACCTTGTTGTAAGCAATTAGCATGCAAACGTTTGTGCGCGACAGTATACTTACATTTGATTCGCGAACTACGGAAAATCCTCGGTCCTTCTGACGTCACATTACGCCGTAACTGGGTCGTTTAATATAAGTTATCGCCGCGATAAGGCTCGAATTAGCGCGGCGAGGATTGATCGCTTCAGGTGTTCGCTGAGACGGGCACGGGACGACCACGACACGGAATCCGTAAGGTCTTTACAATCTAAAACCACACCACCACCACAATAGCCTATTTACTAAGTTAATGTTCATACTGAATCCCAAATCCGCACTGGGCTCGCGTGGGGACTATAGTCCAAACCCTCTCGTGATGAGAGGAGCCTGTGCCCAGCAGTGGGACGCAAATAGGCTGTATTAGTAGTAGTAGTTCATGCTCAGCGTTGCGCCCTGTTGTGAACCCCCGAACTTCTGTAAAAGAAGTGGTAGGTGAAACCACTAGGTACCACTAGGTTTCGAAGGCATCGCCGCGTCTTTAATTTCCTCCATTTATTCGACACACTTGTCCCGCCGACGCACTCGCCCCGGCCGACTGACCTCCGCAGTGAAAATGGGTTTTCATTGACGGAACATTCTGTCTTGAGAAATCTGGTCTTTACAGCCTAATAACGACTGACTGTCTCAAACTTTATGGTACCTCTAGACTTTTGCTCACGAGGATATTTTATTTATGTAATTTCATCGTCGAATGAATAGGTATGAAAATCTATCATTGGTGTATCGTATTGAAATATATTACCTACACTTATTATACCTCATCATCATCATCATTAACAGCCCATAGTAGTCCACTGCTGGACGTAGGCCTCACCCAATGCACGCCAATGAGCTCTGTCCAAGGCGTGCCGAATCCACACCTTGCGCAAATCGTCACTCCACCTGGCAACAGGGCGTCCTACACTTCGCTTGCCTTGTCGTGGTCTCTACTCAAGAACGCGTTTACTCCAACGACTATCCGCAGTTCTCGCGATGTGACCGGCCCACTGCCACTTCAACCTACATTATACCTACTTCGTCTTTGTTTATTTCTGTTATAGCACGACACAAATTAGAAGGCGCGCGGCGAAGCACTAAAGTCGTTGACGCAGTGTCTATTATCGCTCAATACACGCGTCTTCTAAGTTGTGTAAACCTGTACTTATATATGTGTTGTGTTTTTGCCGTGTGTTTGTAGAGGTATGTTATTGTTTTCTTCTTCTGCAACATCGGATAAAACCTTGTTTGTTTCTTACCTATTCACGATTAAAGACCAATTTAATTGAAATTTGGAATCAAGTTACATAATTTGGAACCCTGGGAAGGGATGTAGAATACCTTAACGCCGTGGAAGTTAACGACGATTTTTCCAACAGTACCTACCGGCAGCAGAATAAAATAAAATAAAAGAGCATGTAAACATTGGCTTTATATGTCGAAAACCTTTTCACTCCTCCTATTCGAAAAGGAGTAGTTTAGAGGAAGCAAAATGCGATTTTGCTCCCTCTCCATGTCTGCCTCGCAAATAGGGAGCAAAGTACGACTTTGTTCCCTGCTACTATTGGTTTTCTCATAGGAGGGGTGAAAAGCAGAGTGTGCAACACGGTAACAAAATTATTTAAACCTTGGGTGACATAGTTTGAATCCCTCGCTAGCTCAAGATTCCACGTTAGAATCCCTCGCTCTGCTCGGGATTCTATTCTGGAATCTTTCGCGTCGCTCTGGATTCAATCCGTCACCTGCGGTAAAATAAACCATTTTGCTCCCTAGTCACACAATCTACTATTTCAGCACCACGACGTGGCCTCGAGGGGTCGTGCTCGTGGTGTGTAAGGGCCCCGGAGTGAGTCATGTAGTGTACTGCCAGTGATTAGTGCACGCGACCGCATGCCGCCCGCGAGTTATGACACTGCAGCCTGACTTGTTCTTGGGGAAAGAAATTAAACGGAAGTATAATAAAGGTGTTGCGAAATAGTAGATTGTGTGACTAGGGAGAAAAATGGCATATTTTACCGCGGGTTATGGATTGAATCCAGAGCGACGCGAAAGATTCCAGAATAGAATCCCGAGCGGAGTGAGGGATTCAAGCTATGTAACCCAAGGTTTAAATAATTTTGCTACCGTTTTGCACACTCTGTTTTTCACTCCTCCTATGAGAAAACCAGTAGCAGCAGGGAACAAAATCGTACTTTGCTCCCTGTTTGCGGGGCAGAAATGGAGAAGGAGCAAAATCGCATTTTGCTCCCTCTAAACGGTGAACAAAGTACTTCTTTTCGGATAGGAGGAGTGAAAAGAATATAGTGGTCTACTATATTCTTTTCGCCACTCTAAACTACTATACCTAATTACCTATAGTTAATGTCATCCTTAAGATATGCTTTGATATATTATATCAGTTAAGAAACCATACAGGAGGTCGACGGAGCCGTTTTGACAGTGCAATCGAGCGGGGAGAGAAGGACGAGACGGAGAAAGAGCAGTCCCGCCCGAGCTACCAAGTACAATGGCGTATGCAGCTCGGGACCACCGGTCTTGATCCTCACCCAAGGTGGCATCTTTCACGAGATCAGACCTACGACCTGCGGTAGTATTGTTATCGTCATCATCATTATTTCAGCCGAAAGACGTCCACTGCTGGTCATAGGCCTCCCAAGGCTCGCCATCAGACCACTCCTGTACTCTACTTGCTTCCACCGGATTCCCGCGACATTCACGAGTTTATTCTTATTCATACTAACTATCCATATCCATATTAATATTGGGTATAAATACGAAAGTAACTTTGTCTGTCTGTTTTTATGTCTGTCTATCTGTCAGTTACCTCTTCACGCTTCAACTGGACCGACTTAGATGAAATTTGGCATGGAGATAGCTCTAGTCCCAGGGAAGGACAAAGGCTACTTTTTATCCCGAAAAAAAACGCATAGTTCCTACGGGAACGCGATCAACGAACTCTACGCGGGCAGAAGCTGGTATATGAGTATATCGAGTAGCTTTTCTAATGTGCCCAGGGTTATATTACAAACCAACTTCACATCGCTCTGTCACTTTCACTCCAGAGTCGTGAAACAGAGAGAGAAGCCCTGTCTTCCAGATGCGCCGGCGCAGGTGGAGATCAAGATAGCGCCGGCGCCGTGACGCAGCCGTCACGCCGACGTCACGCACCGAGGCGCGTCACCTAATTAGGGTCCTATTTGATCGGTAAGGGAATGAAATGAAAAACGAATAACGCAGGGTTCAGACCACATGCACTTCGTTAGGGACGTTCGTAAAAAATATGCGAGGGACAAAGGACTTGTAGGAAGGGTCTGTAAGGTCAGTTGGTGCTAGAAACATAGTAGTTGGATAAAGTACCCAATTAGGTAGTTAAAAGTGCTAAAACATAATATGTACTCCACGATCACTCCCCCAAGATTAACTAAATAAGGCATCTATTGTACCAAGCCTCGGGTTAGCTTCATAATTCAGATGTAGTTCCTGGAGGTAAGAAGATAAGACCTGGTGCTAGTTCCGCCTGGGTTGGTACCAGCACCGTTTTTACCCGGTAACCTGCCGCCAAATAGCAGTGTTCACACTGTTGTGTTCTTTCTGGTAAGGGGTTAAGGCAGCCGGTGAAATTACTAACATAGAGGCATGGCATACCATCTTTAGGCCTCAGGGTTTCTCAATAAGAAATCATAAGATCTCGAATGTATTGCCATTTCGGTTTCTATGAGCCGCAATGACTGTTTACCATCAGGTGGTAGCTGTCAAATGTTTCGCTGTTTTTATTAATATCTCAATATTACCGAATTAAAAAGGATGTTATCATTCTATGGTTGAATGACGCGTCTCGTTTTATATTTGTTGGTTAGACATTCAAACGATAAGATTACATTAAAATGCATGAGAGATGCATGGAAAGTTTTCAAAAGATATTACTTCCATACTAAAAATTTCGTGTTCCTATGATAATGGTTGCAATCCATACTCAATGTTTTATTCAACCATAGTATATTTTCATTGAGTAATATTCAGAAATTAATGAAAACAGCGGGATATTTGACAGCTATTTGCGACGTTGTCAACTTTTGGAGTAAACTCTCTTAACTCCAGATAGAGACTGAACCAAAATTAGTAGCGTTGGTGCAAGTAGGCCTAAGAATGTCTTACATTAGGGTGTTTCTTGGCTACGTTAAATAATTGATCCAGTGGTGACGTTACATATCTTTAAGAAATAAGTAATACCATCGCTTTTGAAAATTACTGGAATCATACACGGATAATGACCTACCCAAGTTGAAAACAAGGAAATAATACCATCCTAGTCATTGTAATAGAGTCGTTATAAACGACCTACCTCTAGGTACAGCGCACTGGAAGGTGGAAGTCTTTTGGTTCTTATCATGTTCTTTGTAGCTACTTACGATCTTTTACCCGCGACTTCGTCTGCAGGGAATGAACACTATATTTCCAAAGGCCTTTCTCCAGGATTCCTGGGATTACGGGATTTGTGGGGTTCCCGGGATTTCTAACCAAAGTCCTCTTCCGGAGTCCCCCTAATGAGATACCGGGATATTTCCGGGCATTCCCGTGATTTCCGGGATAATAGGTAGCCTCTAGCTTATTCCAGGTTACAAACTACATATATGTTTGCTAAATTTCATGCAAATTGGTTAAGCCGTTTTAGCGTGATTGAGCAACAAACATCCAGACACAAACTTTCAGCTATATTATATTAGTAAGATTGTCTGATTATAAGTTTGTACTGAATTCGATATTATCAACTCATACGGCTTCTCAGACGTAATCGACCATAAGTATAGAACTTGCCCCTATAACATAATTATTAGGAACATGCAAAAAATTCATTACTCATGTATAAAGTACATAGCAGCAGGCGACAGTTGCGTGCGGCGCGTAAATCATGCGCCGGCGCAGGGACGCGTTTCCGGACCGACCCGGGATATTTATGGTCTATAAAGGCACCAGTTGCCGGTTGTCAATGGAAATTTGTAATTGGGATTACCATTTTATGATGTATTTGAGTACTTAGGTATAGATAGAGGACTGATTAGATCCGCACGATCCTGGCCTCGGAACTACACGTCGCACTTCATAATGCAATGAGGATAGCGAGGCGTATTACTTACTTCAGAAAATTGGTAACATCTGGGCTTTCTGACCAAAGAGATGCTCTGGAAATGGCCAATTTCTAAAGTGCTTATATTATTAATGAACTACTACTACTACAGCCTATTTTCCCACTGCTGGGCACAGGCCTCCTCTCATCACGAGTGGGTTTGGGCTATAGTCCCCACGCGGGCCCAATGCGGATTGGGGACTTCACACACACCTTTGAATTACTTCGCAGATGCGTGCAGGTTACCTCACGATGTTTTCCTTCACCGAAAAGCACAGTGGTTAATTCAAATCTAATTTCGCACATAAGTAAACTTAGAGGTGCGAGCCAGAATCGAACCCCCGACCCTCTGCATGAGAGGCGGTAGGTCGAACCACTAGGCCACCACGGCTTATTAATTAACTATGATGAGTAAATTAACGTCAAAAGTGGACGTCTTTCGCCTGTAATGATGAATCCATACTAATATTTAGGATGATGATGGGGCTCCCGCGCTGGTGCAGCGCGTCAGGAATGTTTGCGGAGGCGCGGACGGACGGCTTTTGAGCCATAGTACGCAAAAGAACCGCCTCCCTAATGCAGCGCGTGCGCGACAGTCCCATCAGCATCCTACAGCTGGTCTGGTCCACCCCGACTGGTGCCATTATGAGGCACTGGAACTATCTCCACATGGAGTCACGGGGTAATTTATATAAGACTAGCTGACCCCGCGGACTTCGTACCGCCTTAAACCTCACGGAGCCCGAGACCTTTCCAACGAATGCAAAACCGTGGAAATCGGCTAGTGCGTTCTGGAGTTATAGCGTCAGGGAGGAAAACCCGACTTATTTTTATATAGTAGATAATATAGGTTGAATGTATATTTATTTTAAATTTTTGATGTGAATTTAATTTAATTACTAACATATTTTTAAGAAATTGTGTACTAACCAACTATGGATCTCTTTCTGAAATAAATGGATTATTATTATTATTATTCTGTCTGTCTGTCTGTTACCTCTTCACGCTTGAACCGCTGGACTGATTGAGATGAAATTTGGCAAGGAGGTAGTTGGAGTCCCGGGAAAGGGCATAGGCTAAGTAAGTACTTTTAACCCCGAAAAAAACGCATAGTTACCGCGTGAACGCGAGAACCGAGTTCCACGCGGGCGAAGTCGAAGGCAGAAGCTAGTTACAAATAATTTATTCAACAATGGGCCACCTCTGGACACTTTATAATAACTATGCCTGTTAGATGACTATAGTTAAGAGGGTACGTACGCGAACCCAGGGCAGTTTGATCTTCATCAAAATGACCTGGGTCTTTCAACACGATAATAATATGATCTATCGGATCAGATCATCATCATCATTTCAGCCGAAAGACGTCCACTGCTGGACATAGGCCTCCCCCAAGGCTCACCACTCAGACCGGTCCTGTGCTACTTGCTTCCACCGGTTTCCCGCGACCTTCGCGAGATCGGATCAGATATGACTCTATATTTAGTATAATACCGCAACAGCCGCCGCGGGCGGCGTAAACAATTACACGCTGCGCCCGCGCCGAATCCGCGTAATTTGAGGGTTGCGGCCCGCGGGCGCGGCCGGCCAGCGCGCGTGGGGCTGCCGGACCTAGGTAGGTATTGTTCTTATATAGCCATACTGGTATACTATATCCAAACAAAACATATTCATATAAAGTAATGCCAAGACGGGAGCTATATTACATGCATTGAAAAAACTTATAAGATCTCATGGCCAAACCGTGTAGCCGTTGGTCGTTTCTCTGTGTATATTCAACAAAAATCTAAGAAGAAGGAGATGTACAGCCTCCAAAGATTCCAAAGTATCGAATGTTTCATACATACTTTTCATCCCAGTATTTAAAGGGGTGGGGCATTTACAGATCACAAATATTTAAGTTCTCTGTGTGTAATATGTGATGATGACATGAAGTCATAATGAACATAAATATTTTAGCGGGGGGTTGGTGCTAGCTCGCGTAGTAGCAGTAGGCACGGAGATCAGCAGTGGAACTTGAAGACACGGAGACTCGCTGGGCATCAGGATGATGACTAGCTAATTAAGAAATCTATATCTCGCAGACTGGCCCTAACACTGCCCTAACACTTCCGTAATTAATAAATAAATAGACTTTTCTTGAAAATCATGTTATATATTCCGACATCATTACTTTACAAGAGCTATCAAAAGAGTCAACTAACAAAAGCAACAAAATTCTACGCTTAAAAATACCTATATTCGAAAGAAGATGTGTCAACTCACCGATGCTGCTGAATTTTGGTATGAAAGCTATAGGATGAGAAGTACCCCAACAGTTTAAGGATCCATCAGTCAGTGAGTGAGTGACGAAATTTGGGTGTCAGATCTATAGGTATATGCATAGTTTCTACAAATAACTTGTTTGTCTTCCCATGTCAGTTGCCGTAGGTATCAAATTTCAAAAAAAAGACCTCTAAATCAAAAGGCGCGGGTAAACACGGTCCGGGCAGGTGCGTCACCTGCGCGCACGCAGCTGCCCACAGCGTGTAAGTGCCGTAGAAACTCCTAATTATGGCTCCGCACCCAAACAATGACCCTGGCGTCAAGGGTTAGAGCCCTAGTACAGGCTCAGGCGCCAACACAGGAGAAACTTAGGGCCCTCGCCCACGGCTGCTTTTTGTAGCGATGCTGTAGCGCGTTCGCATCAATACAGTCGCGATGCGGTCTAGCTGTTTGGCCTCGCCTGCTGTTACTAACGCGCGTTAGTAGCGATTCTGTCGCGCGTTTTCTGAGCTTCCAAAGCCTATAATTCAGGCCAGAGGGCGTAAGTACGACTATTGTGTCTTAGCTTTCTATATCAATAGGATAGACTATTTTTTTCAATCCTCACTGGGCCGTCGTGGGGACTATAGATAAAACTCCCCCATAATGAGAGGAGGCCTGTGCCCAGCAGTGGGATTTAAAATAGGTGTGGTTGGTTGGTTGGGGTAGACTATGTTATATAGTCAAAAAATAACTTAAAACTTCCAAATGGAATCGCCACTTTATTTATTTATTAGAACCTTCAACAATAAGTACACTGTTTCACTGTTTTGTTTTTACATGCATTCTTAAGATCTAAATGTCTTATCAATTACAGAAGGTCACCACATGTGCCAAAAGAAAGAAACAAACATCACTTACTAAATCTAAATCTAACTTCTTATGACCAATATTTTAATTACTTTTTTTAAAAAACTAATTTTAAAAAGACAATATGTCAAGACTTTCAATATTAATCCCTAATTTCCTATTTCCAATGCAAGGAACTTCGCATTCGATTTCTCCTTGCAATGAGCATAGGCGAGCGAGCGGATTAGATTTGAGACAAGTAGGTACAGTCACAAGAAATGGCGGTCGAGCAGTTTCAAAAATGTTCGCTTGTACTGTGTAGCGTGGCGTCTAGGCCCGTCCGTCTTCGAGCGAGAGACTCGTGCAAGCGATTGTGGCCCTTAGGTGGCACACTGTCAGTGCATGCGACTGTACCATGCGCGGGCGCAGCCCACGGCCGGCGCAAGGCCGCCTGCCTGCCACGGACCAGCGCTCCCAACGAAACCTAACAGCAATTAACAGCTTAGGTATCACGACAAAGATAAACTTATTGGAAATGTTGTTTGGAATGTATTTACGAAGGTTTTTAACGGTGGGTTGATTCAAACCGTCCGTTAACTAAGCCTAAGCAGCGCTCGTTAAATATTTTACTATGGGATAAAATGACGTTTCTGATTCATCTCGGCGGCCATTTTTAACGGCCATGAGTCCGTCAACTGTGCTTGAATTAACGGGCCTTTAGTCTGTTGTTTCCGAAAAATAGGGCAGATGGCCCCGTAAATAGAGTGTTCGTTCATCGCTGTCTATTAAACAGACAGTCAGACATACGAGTATATCACCACGCGATGCCAGTCAAAGAATTGGCCACCACCACAACATCCTATTTGCGTCCCAACTGTTAAGCACATCCTCTCATCACGACGAGGTTTTGGCTGTATAATAAATAGTCCCCACACGGCCCAGTGCGGATTGAGGTCTTCACAAACATTGAATTACTTCGCAGGGGCGTGCAGATTTCCTCGAGATGTTTTCCTCCACCGAAAAGCTAAGTGGTAAATTCAAATTGAATTTCGCATATAAGTAAACTCAAAGATGCGAGCCGGATTCGAATCTCCGACCCTCGTCTCGCATGCGGAGCGGAGGTAGAACCACTAGGCCACCACGGCTTCATAACGACTTCGAAGGACTGGTACACGGTCTGTCTCACCTAGCAATGGGTTCACTAGTCTCCTGTTACGACTGCTGACAAAAGTATTCATTTTCTTTTCCCGCACGGATACATGTTAGACGTTTGGACTAATGACCTAATCTCCGGGAGCCAAAGGTTAAACTACCCTAATATTAAAATGGATACGATTTGAGCGCGAGACAGAAAATTAATTTCCAAATCAATCCGTGGCCAACGATCAACAAACAGAGCAGAGCGACCAGCAGGTGTCCCGTGATAAATACGCGTCATCAATAAGCTAGGACCCCTCCGTCTGACGGGTCGACAGGCCTTTGTGGTCGCGCCTGTTAAGCGCCAGCCCATCATTCGAAGCCTTCACCACGTCAATATGAGTGGCCAAGCATCAAGAAATTGATACAAAACAGCAAACTAACGGTAGGGTACGTAAATATTGAAAAATTAGGCGTAATCCCGTCGAACATCTCCAAAAGCATTCTTTATAGCAAATAAAGTACCGCGTGCCGCTGCGCTATCTTAATAGCGCATCGAGAGAGGTAAGCTACTCATTAAGTGAAAGGTTGTCCGGAAAAATCTCAAATATGTAATAATCCTGAGTTACTAGACAGTTATGTGTGCGATCTCGAATTTAATTCCGAATTAAGTTGTAGATCCCGTTAGTGTCGATATAAAATGTGAAGTGTACGATTATTCGCGAAGCGGACGGCGGGCTAATTTGAACCTCGCCGGCGCGACGCTCATATATTAAACGCATTATTTGCGGACGGGATCTGATTAGTGAAATAATATTTATAATCATTTGTTTGGCAAAATGTTAATTTGAATTTGGATTTAATGGAGACGCGCGCGCGACGAGATAAGTGTTGATCGCGGCCATTAATATAGGAACGATCGCGCGACGAGTCCATTAGCGCCTACGACGCGCGCCGCGGCCAGAGCTCGGGAGATTTAACTCGAACAAATGCCCGCTCCAGAGCCGGAGGTTCTCGGGCCGCGGCGCACGGAGCGCGATCATATTTTATGTCAGCAAGGTTCTTAATCCGCGGCTATAAACTGACAGTCTAAATAAATTTAGCAGATAAGGTGAAAACGTCGTATGTGCAGGTGCGCTACGCGGTCCCACGCGCGCCAAACTGGTAACGCGGCTCTTGCGCAACTCGGACACTACACTTGGTTTCCAATTTTATGTTGACCGGTTCCAAAGTTGTCTTAGCCTTCTAATTTCGGCTCGTTTAGATTGGAAAATACCGCTCTCACCCGCCGTGGCTCCGAGATATTACAGTGAATCAGTCGGTGGGACATTAATTAAAAAGCAAGCGCATCGGTACAGCACGGGGCGATCGCTATCTGGAATTCGGACTTTGACTAATTAATAATTGAGGCTGCTAGTCGTAGGTTTATTTGCGGCACACGACACCGGTGTAGCCTTTAGAGTCTCGGAGTGGCGTAGCTTCGTTGAATGCGAATAAATACGTCGGAGTAGCTACATTTTGTTTGATTCTGATACGACTATTAGCGACACAGGTGAGGTGTAAGGAGCAGGGAGCAGCCGTGAAGTCGGCGCGGCGAGTTGTTGGTCGCGGTAGGGCATGTCCGCGTGCCCACGCGCTGGACAAATACTGTCGGCGGGGAGCGCACAACTCAGCGCGGCCGGCGCGGCGGGGCGCTCGCCAGGGCTGGCCGGCGCAGCCTGGCTTCCTCTTCCCACTGCCCCCACTGGTGATATTGAAGACACTCCTGTAATTACAAAAGTAACGCTTGTCAAGGCTAATTTTCCATGTACTTAATTTAGAATGTATGACTATCTATCTAAAGTTTACCTACTCCACTCCAAGGCAAACCGTTTCCAAAAATCTAATTTGACTGGGTATATAAAAGAAATTGTACATCATGAAACAATGGCTAATGAATGTTTTCTTCGAGATATTAACAATCAATATTCCTGTTGTGTTACAGATATGAAGTACCTAGTTGTTAACAGGGTAGTTGATTTAAATGGGTCAGTATGGATATCAGACACTAAGAGACATACCTATCATTTTTCAGAGTTACCCATACTGACACATTCAAATTGACTATAGGATGTTCCCCCGCCACTAAGCTATGAAATGAATCCTTCTCGACAATTTGTTTTTGATTTTACAGGCAATGCCACCTCAGTATAAAGACCTCATCGACCGTCAATTTCACACGGCGGCGTAAAAAGCGCTGATGTTACAATTACCCCGGCGCAGCCCTGGCGCCCCGCCGCGGCGCGCCGCCTCGCGCCTGCGCCGTAATGAACAATATACCGTCCGCCCGGCGCGACTAACGGCCGGCGACCTGCAGAGATCAGACCGTAGCTCAGGATAGGTGCTCAGCATCTAATCTATGCGTCCTGGCTACAGCCGATTTGACACCTTTCAAAGTTAGATCATCAATCCATGTCAGCTGATAGACGCTGGACCTCCTCCAAAGTTAGACACTTACACCGGATTCCCGCGAACTGCACCAGGTCATCACTCCAATTAAATCCGCGGGTGCTATTAAAAAAAAAAACAATACTTAGTTAGGTACATACTCGTATGCAGATACCATCCCCCATTTGAAAACGGCAATATATTTTGAACATGGGGCTGCTATATTAAAGGATCGAGATTCTCATATTGATTGGGACGTTGATTACAGCAACAGGCAGCAATAAAGATTGCCGTTAAGGAACTAAGTGACGGTGTACCAGGGATTAAGTTTAGATATTCATAGAATCCAATATTTCCTGTTGCCGATAGACGAGTTACGCGGCGCCTCCTCCTGCGGCCAGTTGACGTTTTTGTCTCTGGAGGAGTCCGGCACGGAGCGCACTCGCACTTCCGCTATTAACTCAAACTACCAGACCATATTCAAATTAAACCACCCAGCAATCAAGCAATAAACGGCTATAAAGGAACGACAAAAATAAACTATCCATTTTTTAAAACGTCTGCTAAATTTCATCGCCTATTAAGGGACCCACGAAAATTGTCCTTTTAAAACTTTTTCCGAGAGCTAAAGGGCTGTGACAGGACCTATTATATTATTAGGATCGTTTTCGGTAATGATAGGGCCGCGGTGCGCGACCTCAGATCGCCGGGAGGGACTAATCGCGCCGCACAAAAAACTTTGGGCACTTCATTATAGCTACACGCCTGCTGCATTATAGGTATGTACATACGAGTAGGTATCGTGGGTGCTCCAGGTCGGCGCAGCGCCGGGCGCGGACAGCATTTCGCATTCCTTTATGGTGAGTGGAGTCGCGGCGCAGCGTGACAGCGGCAGACGGCCGACCAATTAACGAACCAGTTTCATATCAAATATGAATCGTGGCAACGAGGGATGAGCAAAACGAAACCGCGGGCGCAGGGCACGAGTCGCAACAATAGTCGCGGCAAAAACCGCCGCGGCCCGAGGAATTTGGAAACGAAATTCGTGGATCGCATATCGCGAATGCTCTCGCGTGTTACTGCATTATTATTTAAGTTGGACCTTTTAAAAAATGGTTCGGATGGCCGGTGGTTGTTGTTTTGGAGGCGCGTGCGCGGGGCATAATTGGCGCGCCGGACGCGCAGGCGCGGGCTGTTTTTGCGCGAGATCTGACTTGCTATTTGATAGCTTTCGCTGTAACGGACTCTCACTCCGACTTCACTCAGGTGGACGAAACCGATATGCAACAAACCATTAGTAAGTAACTAAGAGCCCGTTAACATTTCATTTATGCGCCGGTAAGATATTTGAGGGTAATGTAGAAGGGCCGTTAAAGATAATATCGCATTAGTTTTATAATCGGGAATGAGAGACATCCGCAGGTAAGAAAAGGGGTCCACGCGAGCGCTCTCCGGTCGAACGTGGCTCGGAGCGATGCTTGACCGCGCGTCTTCCTTTTTCATCGCACAAAAAGCAATTTAGACGACGATGACGGGACCCAATATGATAACAGGATCCCGTTGCGTAGCCTGGGGTGCTGCGCCGCGCTCATCTTGCTTGCTGCAGTTCTGGGATATAGGTAAAGATGGTATCGGATTTTTTGTCGTCAGCAGCGATTGTTCGCTCCCCGCGGCCGCGGCCGTCGCCGGCAGCTCGTCCGTCAAATGTCATTCCGATCCAACACAATGGATAGACTTTTGCAAAAATGGTACTCGTGTGCCGCGACCGACTCAACAATGGATCGAAAAAACAAACAATCGAATAGAAATCGAAAACAGAATTTCTTTCGAACGCGTCGCAACGGGATTTTGGAAATCCGGTTCTGATTTTGTTTGGTTTGTTTCCCCCGGCGGCAGCGGGACGGGCGCGACACAACAACTACTTGCCAAAAACCGGGATCACATTTAAATAAAATAAACGAACGTTAATGGATTCGACCCACGTAACCCGCGGTTGAAGCCGCTCGATGATAAATCGCCTTTTACTCGCCGAACAAAAAAGGCATCCCGAGTAATTGGAAATAAGGACATGCTCGGAACAGAGAATTAGCTTCATTTTAGTCAAACGGTGACAAATACTCAAGTAAATTGTGCAACGCGAGTGTCGCCGGCGCGGGGAGCGGCGCGGGCGCAGGTCGAGGGTGAAGGCGCCGCGACAACAACACTATTGTTGCCCTATTGCTCCGACACACTTTTGTTCGGTACTTTGCAAAAAATAACTGTTCCCCAAAACATGAGTGACATTATTTTGAAATAGACACAATTTTTGTTGAAGCTGAAGCTTACAAACAAGAACGAGACCATTTAGGAGAGCAGTTAAGACTTAAACATAATGGGAAACCCAGCAATCTAATTTCGGATTAAAATTATTCTTCTGTCAAAAAGCCGTATATCATTTAACCCGAGTTTGGTCTTCGGGATTACGTTACGAGCACCGTTAGGCTCGGTTTATGGCCAGCGCACTCCGGCGCAATAAATAACAAATCGGTAGCAACACCGAGAATAAGCGAAAAGTCGTTATCGGGTTTTTTATGGTCAATGAATCCGAATCTTTCATTGAGTGCGCATCAATGGGCCGAGGCGAGTACGAATGAGACGTAGGTAGCAATCGAGTACTTAGTGTTCAGTTTGTCAGTAATTTGAGAAGGTGTGACGAGCCAATGGCGCGCGCGGGCGGGGCGCGGGCGCGGCGCAAACGGACTGGTCGCGTCGCGGTGCAGCCGCCTCGTACTTGTACTGCCGACTTACACTCCGCGAGCTTGCAACCTTGTACACACCGGGGACACTAAAAGAAACGACATTAAAAAAGCGACAAAAAATACGAAAAAAACATCTTTGCAGGAAGGTGAGAAAATCCGCTAATTGCCGGCCTGCGACGCCCCGCCGGCGCCGTCGCCATTGTCGTCCTACATGAAAGCATAATTAGCTTTTGTTCAGGTGTATTATTTTTTAGCGGAGTCTCGGTAAACGCTATTCAGTTGCAAAGCAGGGAAGCTGTGTTTACGTGTCGGTGCGCAGCAATCATCGACATCACCGCAGCCGCATTTGTCACCCTCAGAAAAATAGCGCCATGATCTGCAATTATGCATTTTTTTGTCTGATAACCGTTATTTCCAACAAAAAAGCCCGCAGGCGTGGTCTGGTCAGAGCGAAATGTAAATAAGCCGCCCGAAGATGCAAAAAATTTGCAAAGATTGTCATCCCTTTTGTTGGCGCGTGCGCGGCGGTTGTAATGGCCGTATAATTAATTCGAGAGAGTGACAACGGCGCGGCGGTACCTGCGCCGGCGCTTCTATCGCAAACAACCCGCCGCACGCCGCTCAGGTGCATAATCTTTATTTACACTTTTTGCTTCTACTTCCCCTTTGCATAAATTATCATTTTTGCGACTGTGGTGAAAGGATTTCGTGGTTTCAGATGCACCCGTTTAACAATAACAATGTTGTCTGTTACAACATTTGCATTTCATTTCTTCAATCGTGTTCAACAACAAAAACTGAAGAGTTTTTGGCGCGAATGTTAGAAACGGACAAAGTTCACCCACTTCTTGTTTGTCGAACTAGTTACAGATCACCGAGCACTTTATCTGCTGCATTGATCGTAATAACTGTCGCTTCTCAAAGCAAACCACTCTTTACATCTTCAACTTTAGGTTCAAATTCATCTTCTGCATTGTCTTCGGTGGCAGCATCTTCGCTACTTACGGCCATTGCATTTTCAATTCTATCAATATAACTTTAGAGTTTGCTTGTGAGATTTGTGTTGAAGGATAGCTCACCTGGTGGGTACGGCAGCTGTGTCGTCATTGTCTGCTCACTTGACTCCGCGAAAGGGATGGCGGCCTGGGAGCGGGATGCTCCCGCGCAGACATGATGGGCGCATCCCGGGACAATAGTAACGCGATATGATTCCTGTACAGAGAAGATAATTATTAGCTCTGTGCTTAGTGTGCCAGTGGTACCTATTTAGTGAAATATGATCGATTTTAGAAATCTTCCGCTATTTCCTTTTTAAAGTTCAATCGAAGGACAAAGAAATCTTGTTTAGTTGAAGTCT
The DNA here is from genome assembly GCA_963971205.1 of Aethes cnicana. Classification (NCBI taxonomy): domain Eukaryota; kingdom Metazoa; phylum Arthropoda; class Insecta; order Lepidoptera; family Tortricidae; genus Aethes; species Aethes cnicana. The sequence continues at coordinate 58,613 of OZ020276.1, read as the reverse complement.
AGAATATTATCGAGAACTTTTAAAATTAATACATAGATAAAAAGTAGTATGTCACATTCCTATTTTACACTAGGTACAGTACAGTATGTGCATAGCTTAAAAAAATTAAAAAAAATGTATGACCTCAATGCAGCAATGGTGACGCTACGATTATAAAGATATCCTGTCTAAATGTAAATCCTAATAATCATTATTGTGAATTAATTGCGCTACAACAACAGATTAGTTAATGTATAAATAATAAACTAATCCTCATATCTGTCTGTCGCTGTGAACTTAAAAAGAATGTTGGAAGAGTGAGGAGATATCTAGCTCAGAGTTTCCGTTATAAGAATAAACGACATTTAAAAAAAACAGAGTGGACAATTTTGTATCAAATTAAATTATAATAAAAAAGCGATATCTTGCGCTCACGGGTATCTATTTCGTGGACGTTGCCGATTTTCTAATAGATCACGGCATTAATATGCGAGAAACTGGTTCTCGCGATCCGTTAGTGGTTATGTAAATTGTTGGGTTTATGGCAGCTCCTAGTTTACATTCGAATGCTTCGCCCAATCGGTACCTACGGCCGCGGCCGCTCGCGTTATTTATTGGTTTTGAAAATATAGAAAGCAGACTTAATATAAATTACGGATTATGGACAAATCAGATGTAAAACTGCACGATCATTTTAGTAAATTTTTAACGGCCTGTGTTAATTACCAGGCTTTCTAGCGCCGTTCCCAGGAAGGCCGCGACATAGGTGACAGGTTTGACGCCGGCAGATGTCCCGGAGCTGATTACCGTTACTTGTAAGTGACCGTTCAATAGACTTGTGACATCAAAAGAATTCGATTACTATGCACCTCTCAGCTAGATTCGATCCCGCGGCTAGGGAAACGTTGCCCAAACTAGTTTGTCCAAACGGTCGCTCTCATAGAGCGCATTGTGGAGATTAATGCACAGAACCGGATGCTGCTCTCCGGCGGCGAGATCGCGCCCGGACCCGCGGGATCATCTTTTTGTGATCTCCGCTGACCGCCGCGGCGCCATTCATCACGCGGGATGAAAGGAAGGTGTATAATCAGCTGATAGTCGGTGACGACTAACGGTTAGTTTTTGATCAATTATCCGATCGGCCCCGCGCTCCTCCCGGGATCTAACGCTTTCGGCGGCATAGAAATGGAAAGCGAACCTGTTTGTATTTCAATAACGTATGCGTCGCGCGGTAACGACCGCGCTCGGAATCCGCCCGATGTAACCGGAGATACAATGGGCCAACCACCGGAGATCGAAGGAGGATGCTGATGCTGAGGGCCTCGATAATATTGTGTTTCGTGAACTCCAATGTCTAATTTCCAATACAATGGGTGCTGTAAAAAACCAGGATGAAAATAAATGTGTCACAGTGCCACCCTCACCGGGACGGCGCAGACAATGGACAAAGGAGTCTTGGAGAGCGCCCGCGCAGCCACAGCGCGCACAATGCGCTGCGCCCACGCGCTTTGTGCGATCGGAGATCGATCGGGATCGCGCGACACGTGTGCGCGACACACCCGCGGGGACATGTAAATCGTCTCCGTCTAGAGGTGAAAGTTGAACTCGAAAAGTAAAAGTGTACGCGCCGTGTCGCATCTGCCGGCGGAGGGCGGCGACGAGCCCTTATCGTGTTTCGAGCACAATACCGGGCCGCTTTTTACAATCCTTCAAAAGATAAAAACTGAATCGTTGAATACATTCATTTAGTCTCATTTATATTTACAAAATCCACTACAAATCGGCCAATCTCCCGTCCCACAAAGCGGTATTGTGAACGTCTTGCTTTGTCATACTTTACTATTTGTTTGACATCTTTTTTTCTAGCGGATTGTTTGGATCTCTTTAATGATTTATGTCTCGGAGGCTGATTGTGTGAGAGTTGCATCAAAAGCTTGTAGCAGTAGGTGTTCCGCGGAGTGGGACAACAGTGTCAGCCGCCGCTTTGTCTGTTATAACCAAATTCGTACGTGATTAATAGTCGATTCGATATCGCTTAAGGTAGAAGAGCAAAAAACTCAAGGATCAAGAGTCTACCAATGTAAGTTACCTGCGTCACCTCACTAATTATATGCACTTGTCCAATGCACCGTACTAATGAATTCGTTATGTATGAAATGTCCGAAATTAAATTATACTACGTTAAGTACGTTAGGAATAGTCCTAACTTAGTAGGTATATAATTAGGGACATAACAAAGGATCTTTTTTATGACACTAAAGGTAGGACGTTAAATACTGTTGTGAAGGTACTTAAACTTGTGTTTTCTTTAACCAAAATTTCATTTCCCATCCTATCGTAGACTTCTCTGATGTCCAGGTCATGCAAGGGAACTTAAACGTTACCAATAAAACCCGTCGGTTTAATTTCCCTAATCATGGATCTGGACGGTAGCGATAATCGCGGGCTGCGCAGGTTTCTTCGCGGCTGATATACGGCGCACTAAATCCTTTATAATTATATTTTTGATTGAACCGTGCGATTGCGATCTTCGGATAACGCCATTTGCCAGTAATGGATTGGACAGTTTGGACGATGGCAATCTTTTAAACGCTAATTTGTCGCGCCATATGCCGCTGGGGTGGCGCGTATAATTGTTAGCGGGAACAATGTGGTTAGGGGTTACAGTTGAAGAGGAGACTCACTTGATTTGAGCAAACGGATTTCTTGTTAGAAGGTATGAGAACTGAAACTATGGAAAATGTTTACATTTAGGTACCTATTTGAGTTAAGTTCAAGATGTTTACTACAAATACAAGAGTGTACAGTCATCTGATCAGCAATACGAAACAAGAGATATTCCAACTACCAATAGCAATAAGTTAAAAAAAAAAACTTTAGTTAAGCCGTTCCGAGATAGGTATTTTGATGAATGTGAAAATAGTGAAAACGACGTTTCTTGTAATTATCTATTTTCGATGTGGCCATATGAAAAGATACTATTTTTATAATTTGTTAAGTATAAATTAGTAGGTAGGTTTGATTCTAGGATGGAAAATGCTTTAGCTGCACAGCGGTTGGAACTCCGACCTGCCCACCGCGGGGCCATAAACCGCGAACTTCGTCGCGGCTCCAAATCCAACCCAAATAAAGGCAGATGTTACCGCAAACATTTCACTACACCCTGAAGCGAGCCGACACATGTCCTTATCACCCCAACCGAAATGCATCCCTATAAACTCCCTGATTGGGCCTTTTGGATAACAATTTTCATTGGCCTGCTTACACTCTTGGGCTCTTATGTCATGCGTAGTTTACACACAAGGTCTATGGTCCGTTTGTGTGGGTAGTTTTACAAAACTGAATTGTTTGATATTATTAAAAGTTATATTAAAGGCGAGGATGCTGTTGACAGCCGGAACGCGGTTGTAGAATTAATTTTGTTACATGGTTTGGTTACAAATTATATTATTAATTCATTGTTATATATGGCATTTCATAGTGTTCACTCCCTAGATTTCTACTGGAATACACTCAAGTATCTGAATTCTTCATCTATAAAAAATGTACTGGAGCACAATATGCGGCTTTTAAAATTTTCGAGTACACGATGATGATGGCAATCGTGCTGACCTGGAAATATAGATACAAGGTAAGTATACATACCTACTCTACGCCTGGAACAGGCAGTAGACATGTTGGCCGACAACCAGCCAGAGGGGCCGATGATCCTGTGAGGATGACGGGATGGGACAGGATGAGGATAGCCCAAGCCTGAAAAGCCAGGAGAGCATTGCAGGAGACCTACAATCAGTATTAGTCGCAGAAAGGTTGAAAAGAGAGGTCTATTCATTGGTTAGAGTGATAGAAAATGAAAATGCTTTGAATTATAAAATAGTGTAAAACATTACTTAATAAGTATGATTCGCGTCTTCTATGTCTGCCTGTCTTTCTCTTCTAGAACACGGGCCCCCGTTTTCTTTCATTAAATTAATACGAATCAGTAGAATCGCTGATCACAAATATTTCAAGCGCATTAATTATAATTAAGATATTTAAATTAAATGCAAAATTAAACACGGATATAATTAATGTGCAGTAGAAAAATGCCTAGCAATGTTAGCAAGCAATAAAATATACTTATTTTAGAAATCGGATGAATATTTAAATAAAACACATAAAACCAATTAAAAAGGTAAACATTTAAAGTCGGAAAAAAACTTATTGGATTCGTGGTAACTTTAAAAATGGCTACGACTTTCTATTACACAAACATGATTTATTTCTTCCCTACTCAAATTGAAAACAATAACGAATCGGTCAATACATCTAGCTAAAATCGGGTCAGCAGATTTAGCGCTAGGGTGCAACACACATACAAACATAGATAGAGCGAGACATAACTATTCTTTTGGCTTTGCCGTAGTCGGGTAAAAATAGATTGATGGTTCAAAAGTGCTCTAAGTTGGACTATGACTGATTGCCACAAGCAGCGGGAGGAGGGATTTTATTATGTTTTATTTTATTTCTATAAAAAAAATGAGGTACAAATTTCGATAAAGTTCGCTAGACTAATGTTTAATGGCGAGTATTCGCAAATTCGAAGCAAGCAGGAGACAAGCAGGACATTTTGATAGCTACATTTCACTCCGGCATATATGTATTCCTTGTGATGGTCTTCCATGTGCAGCAATCTTGCCTGGTGCATCGCCGCATTTACCGGCATGTCCAGCTGGTTGGCGACCTGGTCCGCTTATCTGTTTGGGCTCCTCCCTTTGGGTCTTTTCCCTTTTGGTTTTGGCTTGCCTGTGAGCAAGCAAGCAATTAGCTGTGAGATGCAAGGAGGCCCTTGTCCAGCTGTGTGAGTGTGACACCTACGAGTAATAGGCTAAATCAGCAATGGGCAAGCCAAGTAACAAAATGTACAAGAAACAAAATAAAATATCATAGACGACAGAATATAGAAGTCATCCCCGATCATATCCCCTCAACGCGAGTCAAGTAGGAAGCAATTCACGCGTTACGAATAGTTAGTACATTAGTCGGCAAGCAGAGTCATGGCGGGCAATAGCAAACGCGTCGTGTGTGATTCCCTACAAAGGCATGTATCATTATTATTGCCGGTCGTGCCATTGCAATTTTTGTAATGGTTTGCCATTTCTGATTCTAGAATGTATGACAAAAAAAGGGGCCTTTTGCTAGTCAAATGTTTTTGGTTTAACGGAGTAAGAGAGAAATATTATTTTCGACAAGTGTAGAAGTTAGGTAGGTAAATAATTACAGTCATCTGCAGTTAAATTTAAAACTCTAGTTGAATCGGTTTAGTATGATCAGCGTAACATCTGCTAAAAAAGCGATAGTATAGCAGAAACTGAATCTAACCATTTTTTGGCATAAAACACATCTAAAATTTGGAAATAAATACGCAATTAGATTAAAAGGTATAATTTAATTTCCTTACCTACGTAAGTGCACGCTCCTAGAGATCTCCATTTGTGAGTGCAGTATGATTTCACAAACCAAATGCAACAGATGTATAATACTGTCTGTGGTTAGAAAAAAAACATTAATTTTAGCACATTTGAGCAGAAGAATGACGGCGCAGTGCTAAACGGTGCTCAGTGGTGCGGAAGCAGTGATTCGATCAATTAATTAATCCTGCCTACCCAGCGAGGGTGAAGATAAACCGCCAAATTGATAGACACTTGTGTGTTTTATTGTGTCTAAGGGACAGATTGGGAAATTTAATTTTGTACAAAATTTAATTACGTTGATTTCGGTTTTGTTTATTCGAATGCAGTCGTGGCGAAGCAAGGAGGCGTCACGTAGCCCGACTATGCAATATTGTTAATTTTTGTTATGGTGGTAGCTATGTTCTTGATTATTTTAATGCTTTGAACTAAACTTGCATGGCATTTTTTGTCACTTCGAACAATTATAAATGTAATAAACAACTATTTTACGGTTTCATTGTCTCACTTTGTTCGCAGTTAATACAAAACTACACACTACTACATTTGCTACTTGGTAAGTTGGCATTAGAATTGTCAATTATTAGTAAGTATGTATTTTTTAAACATTTTTTATAGGTGTGAAACATTATACCTATTCGTTAGATTGTTAGATTGATTGATTGGTTGTAAAATAAATATAGAAATACATAAATTTATACATTCAAAATGCAATGCAAGAACACAGCGAGGTATTGTAGCGTTACCCCCCCCCCCCCCCCCCCCGTACACCGCAGGCAAACAAGGTTACATGTAACTGGATTACCACCGCATGCGCCGCTGATGAGCCATTCTTCGAGGGAGCGTAACGTCACTGTGGCATGGAGATATTTGTAAGTGGTATTGAGGTAATAGAAATAAAGATACTTTTTGAAGTCCAAAATAAAAATGATTTTAATATGACATGGAAGAATTACTCAATTTGGTACTCGAAGAGAAGTAATAAGGTAACAATAGACAAGAGTGAGTCTTTACCAAATTTAGAAACAAACCGGCACGGGTTGACGCAGATATGACTTTTCTATTATGTTCCATAACAACGTAAATAACGTTAAAGCGCTTCGATATCTATCCACTGTTATTTTATCTTAAAATGACATCTTGTTAGAGTTCGAATAAATATGACCTTACAGTTTGACGTGTATGTACAATGTTAACTTGGAAACAATTTCAAGTTTTCTATAGGTCATCATGAGCGTTACTAATTTGCATATCAACACAGACGTATCATGATTCTTTGTCACGTTACAGTCTAAGACGAATGAGCGAGAGAGGTTGTGTTTAATTAGTTTGAGATGGCTCATCAAAGTTAGCTCACTTAGGCATGCAGTTGTGCAAATGTCACTCAGCTGTCAGCGCGTGCGTCGGTGTGACGCGGGAGACAGTGTCAACATGACATTTTGGTTTCGATTGATACGTAGAAAGAAATCACGATGGGGCTCAAAAATATAATATTTGTTACCTACACTTGCACTAAGGATAAAAATTTAAACCCAGAGTTGTTAGACTCTGATAAAAATGATATTTAAAGTATCTAAAGACTTAGAGCCCAGATTGTCAGTGTCGGTTTTTTTTTCGAAATTCTACTTACGATAGCGCTGTGGAAGTTAGACTAGATTTTCTGTGGGGAAAAGCTACTTTAAGAAACTTCAACACTATAATGAACAGGTACGATGAAAACGATACAACTTGCTGTATTTGAGACAGAAAACGTTCGTGTCTGAACTTTAAATTTCTACCAGTGCGTCATTGGAAAATATTTTTGTCAAAATTCTTGCAGGTCTTGCAAATAACTCCACAAATCACCTTGAACGATTGTCTGACATTAGTTCCTTGTTGATTTGACCTCTTCGACACCTCTGTACACTACGATAAAAAATAATAAAAAAACAATGTACAAATCAAATGCTTAAAATTTTATAGAGGGAAGCAAATTCCAACAAATAATCAATTTGTAGCAGATTTTAGATGTAGACATCTCACTTCCGATCACACAAACGTAGAAAGTGTTATTTATAAGGCGTATATATAAAATGTCACCAAAGTCTCTGGTTTAATGTCCACGCGCGATGGAGTCATCTGTCTCAGACAGCCATATTTTTTCCTTTTACTTACCTTACTATGTACATAAAATAGATACGATGCGCGAAAGGATTTATATGAGCACATTAATCAACCAATAAATATTTGATAACACAACCCAGTTGCATGATAAAGAAATAATTATCAGCCAATATGAACAAGTCAATGACGCGAAATCTACATAATAAGCCGCATTCCACATGATTATGTCACAGACAAACAAAGCTGACAATAAAGCGAAAAATTACAAAGTCAAATCCCTAGCGCCATCTATGAGCGGTCATTGAACTGCCACAATGCGTAATAAAATTATAATAGTTATTTGTTTATCAATAAGAGATTAGCATGTGCTGAGTGCAGCGTGCGAACTCCGATTAGCATTTCAATGCGGCGGAAAAAATGCGACCGAGATTCACGGTTGACTCGTGGCGGTAATATTTTTTTTTCCAGATTACTGGTATTTAAGTATACACCATTTTTCACTAAAATCTGTAGAGATACATAGTGATATTATGACCGCAATATATGAAACTATAATTTAGGTAAGTATACTACAATAATATAATAGAAAAATAAATGAAACGATGAAATAGTGTCGTGTTAATATGAGGACAATACCTACTTAATAGATTTACGATACTAGCTTAGGTAGTAAGTAGTATTACTACGTAAGTGTGTTTTAAGATACTTTGCATATTCATTGAATATTTATTTTTTGTTTCAAAACTAGGTGACATTAAGTTTATTTAAGAGTTTCAATATGACTGGAGATTTGACCTTTGAAATTTTGCGATATATGGATTTAACATTCAAAGTGTGTGAGGCTACGGTTGCTATATCTGATTATATAGTGGATTTAATTATGGAGTCCTCCAGAAGATAAATAATTGAATATAAAATTTTGCCGAATAAATAGATATATTTAGAATATAAACTAATTAATTCATATTTATACTAATTTTATCATAATAAGTAAAACTAAAGTTGGTTAGTGACACCAATTTAAAACCCTCTCATGATGAGAGGAGGCCTGTGCCCAGCAGTGGGCCGTAAATAAATAGGCTCTTGTTATTGTTGTTTTTGTTGTTGTTGTTGTTTTTGTTGTGGTGGTGGTGGTGGTAGTGAGACGGAAAATCGAAAAGGCAAGACTAATAGGGTTGGTCGGTATAGAACTCTTTAGATCAGATTAATGATTTACTTCATCATCATTCTGTATGAGCCTCATGCGTGGTTTTTCAGGCAATCAAAGGAATTGTTAGACGTGTGTGAAGTCCCCAATCCGTTAGAGTTAAGCCTCCCTCACGTGATAAGAGAAGTATTTATTAGGCTGTTTAGGTGTCACATTGAGGTTTGCAAGAAATGCAAATTGTCACCTGTCGCAGCCACATTCCAAGCTGAAAAAGACCATGGGATTTAACATGGGACATCTCCTGTTTTCCAGAATGCCATAATTAGGCCGCAGACGTCCAGTAGGTCGTCAGATTTCGATTAATTCAGCACCTGCACCGGCGCGTGCGCCGGCTTCCGCCCGAAAACCTCTACTAATATAATTATCATTCAGTTTTTGTGTTCGTTGATTCGGCGTGGTAATGGGATCTTGATTGATTAGTGTAAGTACTGTAAAAAAGCGTGACATTTTAGACTGATAAAAAATTGTGCAGAGCTAATAAAGTGATTTTATTTTTAAAGTGATCTAATCAAATGACTAAGTCATGAAGTCATGATAAATAAAACTAAATTCGAGACTCCTCATGAGTAAGTATGTTTAAAAAAAAACTTAATCTAGTTGTCCTGTCCCGTTATCTTCGTTTTCTTATGAAATTAAACAATTTCTTCTGTAATGCCACGTAGGTAATGAAGTAGGTAATGACATCTTAAGATTAGAGAAAAGTGTGGGTAACATTGTAGGAAAATGCAGTTGCATTACCTTCATTAACCAGCCTATCAAAACTTTAATTATCAAACGATTCTTAAAGATAGGTATATGTTTTGCAACCTCAAGTAAACCCGCGGAGTGAGCGCTAGCGACGGCCAAAGCGGATTATTAATTATGCATTCGGTAATGCGCGCCAAGGCCGATTTTTGCATACGTCCATAACGGACTGTTTACGACCTGACCATACTATTTATCCTTCCTTATTATAGCACTAGTTGTAGCCTGAATTTGTTAACTTAATCCTTGATTATTACGTAAAAGTTAAATGTTTAGGGGTGTAAAAGGGAGCAATATAAATCAGGTTTAATTTTTGAGCTACGCTTTCAAAAAGTGGCATGTTTTTGAAGAGTGCAAATACACGCGTACCTATGCGGATACATACAAAGTTCATCTTTATAATTATTTGTTCGTGTGTGGACAATACTTCAATGGACGATCGTATTTAGATTTAGTTTAGCACTTAACAAACAAACTCGAACAAATACCTATTACAAATATGAACTTGTAAAAGAAATGTTTAAGGTTAAAAGTAAATTAGGAAATTGACCATGTCTAATGTCAATGTATGAACCTACCTAATAAAGATGGCTGTTTTTAATCGTTTACTAAAGTAGTAGAGTGACTCCGGTAATAAATTGCAAAAACCTGTAGTTTTTATTGCTAGTAAACCTGTCATTTGATTTTATGTTTATTTTTGTAATGGAAAAAAATATATTAGATAAATTTGTTGGTGACATTAAATAAATTTTCAAGACAATATTTTTTGCTTATTTTTTTTAGTCACAATAGTGATTTTTATTCATACCTATACAAATCGGGTAACTATACTTAGTTACTGTAGGATAGCAGAATTAGTTAATTGATTGTGGACTCTATTTTTCGCACTTGGAATACTTATGTTGGGCCTTTGCTTTGTATGTTGAATGCCGGCTAGATAGCCTAGCTCCGACCAGTAGTGCAGGATTCTGCTGGCGTCTCCACAGGTTTCAAGAAGCGACCCTGGTGTCGCGAGGATTAGCCCGTTGTGTAGCCACCCGCGCCTCGCAGTCCAGGGCTGTCGGTTGTATAGATGTGGGGGCTGGTTGTATGTTAATACCTACAAATGTTTGTTTAGTAGACAGTGGCCAGTGAGGTTGTATACCTACAATCCTATTCAATGCTAGAACACGTCGTGTGAGACGGCGGTCCAGGTGTGGTACATTTTCCCGGGATTTATTAAATATTTATTTTGCAGAATCATGTTAATTCACGGTATTTCTGTTTCTCCATTTTTTTAGAGCATGATATTTTATCACAAGTGCAAGGTTCTTAAGAATAGAAATATTTCTGCCTTTGATGATATCCGGCTCCACGCCTTTTCTGTTAAAATATTAATTTAAAAAAATGTTTAAAAAGTTGCGCTCTCCCCAGCTGCACTATCAAACAAACAAGTAATAGGGCTGAGCTGATTTGAATAAATTCCCATAGTACAAGTGAATCTGTACCATTTCATATAAACATCGCCATTGGTTAATGGTACACAAACTGGATTGCACCCCATCGCCCGTTTGGGATTCTGGATGCTGATTCCCATGTTCTTGTTTCTATTATGTAATGGATGATTCAGAATTTGAAAGAACATTCGATTTAGACCGTTATGTTATTTGAAAGGTAAGAAGAAGAGTTTAACTAATCTAGAGTATTGTCAAGAAATTTTGAAAAATATTTCATTTCATTGATAGTTTTAACAGTTTTTGAACTTCATAAAACTTATCATTAAACAGACGGATGGACATAGCGGAATTATAAGGACTACGGAACACCTAAAAACGACTAAGTATTTATTCTAAGAACTTTTTATACTGGAAGAATTACTACTATGATTTTATCGTAATTTATATTTTTGCTATTTTGAGAATAATGTGACAAAAGAAGAAACATTTGAATAAAGAAAATGTTTAACATCTAATAATGAGTTTCATTTGATATCTAGGTGAAACTAACTTTTTACTCGCATAAAAATGCAGTAAACGTTGTCCAGGCAGTTGTCTGTACAGTGTGTGTCCTTAATAAAGGGGTGCTATTCACTGGCCGAATAATAATAGTATTGTGATGGGGTATTGTACGATACCGGTTTGATCCGCGAGGATGGCCGGCATGTCCGCCTTAGGGATGTTATTTTTAATTGTTACCAAAACATTTATAAAACTGGCGTCAACGCTGCAATCTATATTGTTTAGAGTATACAAGTTAAAGTTAAAATTATGTTTTTATTTGAGATTTTTTTACGTTATTTTCATGAATTCATTTGGGTTGCCATATTCTCCAGTGTAAGTTAGAATCCAAACTGTCGCTATCGTTAGTATTACTTCAAGCAAAATACGAACTAGGTAATTGATTATTCCATAGGACATGAAAATATGCTTAGTATTTTAATTGGAATGCTTAACACTAACCCGGAAAGCGAATGAATTTATTTTCGTATATACACTTAATTTACAGATTTTATATAAAAAATTCCACTTTTTAAAAATGGAATACTAACTACATTGTCACGAAGGTTTCTAGACCAGTATAAAATAGAATTTACATTTATGTGCCTTGGATTATCAAATCAGAGTTTTTTTATAACGTGACCTTTTGACAAAAAAATAATGTGGCCATTTATATTTCCTACTAAAGAAAAATCATTTAGCATTAAACTTGAACTTTTCATCCAAGGAGACGTTGACATACTGATAGTTTGGTAAAATATTGATTAAATTATTGCATATCAAAATGACAACTGTTGAAGATCTTGTAGCCCACGGGGTAAGTTCTCGAATGTTGGTGCGGCGGGAAGCAGCTTTTCTCAAACATGCAATGAAATATTTATATTATGTTCTTCTTATTAGCCTGGGAAGTATCACCTTTCAGGCGCGGCTAGACAATTGGTCTATAATGAAATTTCATACAAACGTTGCAGGCCTAGGCCGGCAACTCACTTTTTTTTAAATTTCCATTTGATATATTTGTGACACAGCATCTTGGCATTCCGCCATTTAGAAAAAGCTACTAGCAATATTTACTCTATGGTTCGATATGACGTTCTGCCAATACAGCTATTAAAAAAAACATGAACCATATTTGCTACATAGGTATCGCAGTTTTATTTACGTAAAAAAGACAAAATATATTATATTTAAAATGTTATTTTGATTTACAGATTTTGTTTTATTTATTTCATTGCATGTTTGAGAAAAGCACTATACATACATCGGCGGGGAACGGAAGTTGTCGGCCTCGTAATACGCGGCCTGCAACATCCTCCTTCCCGGCCTCTGTAGGAATGTACTATTGTTTTGGCGTCTCCGACAAGATGCAGCGGCGGCAGCGAAGTGTTGAAAGTTGAAGGTAGGTGGAATACCTAATACCTATTTAAAATCTAGATGACAATCATCCTAATACCTACTGGGTCCCAACAGACAGAAATCGTTACGTTACGTAGAAACAGCTAATAACTACGAGTAAGTATACTGTTTTCTATTTTTGTTAGAAAATGCTTGAATGTAAAAAATAATAATGATAGAATTGAGAATTTTGATCACAACCTCACAGACTGAAGATCCCCGGTCTTCTGAATTAGGTTAAATGCTATTGATATGTCAAGGCCCCAAGCCGTTCAATCATAGCTTAATATGGTGCTAACATACAGACTAAAATACAAGTTTTCTGACGTGATGGTGTCTTTAAAATCAGGATCATACGTTACGGTTACAACTTTACACAACTTAGAAGGCTCGAGGATTAAGCAATAATAGACTCTGCATCAACGGCTGAAGTGATTCGCCGCGCGCCTTCTAAGTCGTGTCGTGCTGTACCAAGTCAGAAAAATTAAACGTCAAAGGAAGGGCTCTGACGAAAAGGTCCAGGTAGGTACTCGTATATCGTCTTACTTTAGGTAATAACTACAAAACAATTAATAGGTATTAGAAATATATTATATCAGAAACATGAAGTTAGTGTCGTTATTTAGGTCATTCAATAGTCAGCTCATTGATTTAGTATCGTTAAGGCCGTTCCCTGACCCAGCATAGTCAAATTGCTCATGTAAGATCATACTTGTCTAAGAAATGTTAAATATGAAAAAAACACATGTTATATTTGATTATATCATCCTTACATTGACAGCTTCCGTTACACGTTTCACGAAACTTCTCGCTCGATACAATTTAATTCCAAAGTAACCTCTAACTCGGACCTTTAATCCAACTTTACTCCAGCTTATTATATAAAACAGTGTAAAACTAAATATAACAGAAATATTATCAATATTATACATTGACAGCTTTATAAATGCCATGTATTTAGAAATTAAAACGCATTAACCCTTAATTTGATAACGTCCAATATACTGTACATTCTTTTTAGGGTTCCGAAGTCCACAAGGAACCCTTATAGTTTCGCCATGTCCGTCCGTCTGTCCACACTATTGCTCGGAGATGCTTAGGTCTAGAGAGCTGTAATTTGGCATGAATATGCATATTAGTTATGCTGACAAAGTGGTACAATAAAATTTTGAAATATATTTTTTTATAGGGTACCTCCCCTACTCGTAAAGTGGGGATGTAATTTTTTTTTCTTGCATACCCCATGGTGCGGCATATCGTTGAATAGGTCTTGAAAAAATATTGTGGGTTTGTTAAAACCATTTTTTGATTAAGTGATGCGTTTGTGAAATATTAAGCTTTAAAGTGCTATTTTTTGTTAGAGTCACGTGTCCCCCCCCCCTGCCAGCTAAATGGTGGTATTTGGATGGCTGAAAAAAATCACGGTTGTGGCATATATAACGTAGTTGAAAGGAAAACTATCAGAGCTAAGTAGGCTGTACAAACTTACGAGTAATAGTCGACCAACTTATAATGATGATTTTTCTCGAGCAGCAGGGGAGTCGGGCGGGCACGTCACACCACAGGCTAGCTAGATGCTAATAAGTCTTAGAAAGGTACTGTGGGCATCGTCAACTTCGGAACCCTATAATTTGCGCGTGGCCCGACACGCACTTGGCCGGTTTTTTCAAATTGTTATACTTTGGGTTATTGTTTTGTAGAATTCAAATTCGCATGGCATTTGCTTACGTCATTTCCAAATTAAGGGTTAAATGCGAACTAAATCGGGTGTTCTGTGCGTAGCGCTTTCTCTTTCACTCGTTGCACGAGTGACAGTCACAGCTGAGCTGGGTATAGGAACGGCCTGCGCAGAATGACTGAAACCGACGGATTTGTTCATTACTATTTAGTATCATCATCATCATCATCATCATCATCATTTCAGCCGAAAGACGTCCACTGCTGGATATAGGCCTCCCCCAAGGCTCGCCACTCAGACCGGTCCTGTGCTACTTGCTTCCACCGGTTTCCCGCGACCTTCACGAGGCTATTCTATTTCATGTTAAAACCAACGCCCGTATTATCCAGTCCCACCCTGTGGCGGACGTGTCGTGTCGCCGCTGCGTGCGCGCGCGCCCTTGACCGGTGGCGTGCGCGCCGCTGCTGCGCCCGCGCACGCCAGCCGTGTGACAGGGCGGAGTGTTTCGATTCATATAGACGTAGACTCCATCCACTAATGATGGAATAGAAAGTTCTCGAATGGCGCTTGCTGACTGGGATACGAGTTCTGTTTAGATCTCTAATTTGGAGGGACGATTCGGTCGTCCTGGGGTCGTCTTAATTCCGGTGGATACGTTTAGCACAAGACCGGTATAATTGTCCTCTCTGTAATCTCATACAAAAGATTTTTGAAAATTCCTTCCCTAAGGGGTAAAATTGGGTTTATTTGTATGCTCCCACTGAATTGCTAGAGAGCGCGGGGAGATGCTAGTGGGAGATGAAAGAAACCCTCTGTTGATCAAAGGCCTGAACCATAGTTCACTTTTCTGGCCAAATTGGATTCTTACCGAGTTGCATCATGTCGCTCTATGTTGGAGGCTTGTCGATAGCGCCAATACTTGTCTGTACGAGTATAAAAGCAAACAAGCAAGTAAGAGTAAGTTTAATACACGCTCCTCCAATTTTCTGAAAACTTATTATCGAGAGTTGCTTGCGCAATAACAAGCGACGATCACCGTAAAATTGCGCGTCAGCCGTCAGCGCGAGTGAAAAATGAGAATAAACCAAAATCGCTCAAAATCCACAAAGACACGGCGCGTTACCCGGCTTTGTCTGCTTGTCGGCGCGTTGATTTATCGGCGCGGCGGCCGAGCACCGTGCAAAATGTTGCGTCACGTCCCGTACACACTGCGACTGCCGCCATCCCGCTGCAAGCCACAGATTGCGAACAACCTATAATCACAACTTGGACACTGGAACTTGTGGGTGGATTTTCGACGGATAGTTATTCAACTGTGGTTGTTATGGAGTCGTAGTGTGTAAGAGAAATATATTGGACGAATGAGACGTCATTTCGATTCGATACGTATAGGATGGGGGACTTTTGATTCATCATTGATTAAGTATACCTATTTAGCTTGACTTCGGATTATGACTGCGGTCAGGGAGTCGGGATTCAGACTTCGACGGTTGATTAATGAGGATGAATTGCGTAAGAGTTTTTTGTTAAAATATGAGTTTCCCTTGATTCGCTTCCGCGTTTCGGAAAATATTTTAGTGCAGATAGTTTTCTAATAAAGCTGTCAAAAGTTAAGTAGTTTACGTCAGGCGCAATTTACGAGCGACCTTTGGTGAAAATGTGACTCGAACTTTCTCGTGTAGTCGATATATAAAAAAAAAACATCTGCCAATAGAACGTTAACTTTTGAATTATTGAAAAATACGACAGATTACAAATAAGGCATTCAAACGATCGACTTTGATGACGATGAGGATGTTCCTACAAGTCATTTTGAAGAAAGGCATCGTTATGAAATGGGCATTGTGCTACTACTACTACTACTACAGCCTATTTGCGTCCCACTGCTGGGGACATTCCACCTCTTATCACGAGAGGGTTAGCCTAGAGCATTTGTGCTCTAGGCTGATAATTGGCCTACGGTCGGACTATTATTTTCTTGGGTCTTGCAAATCTATTATATCTGTAGTAATATTAATATTGCACCAGCTCAGCTGCTGGTCAGTCCAATCCATCACATTAATAAGCAGTCAAACTATCCACAGGCTCATAAGTCTCATAACTCAGAAGCACATGGCCACAGGACCACAATGCCCGCTCCGTGTCTAATGGGAACTAATGCTACCCGGCACAGCTACACAAAGCGGAGGCGAGACAAAACGTGTGGCTGTGACCTGAAGAATGCCCGGCCAGATACTTCGTTACACTCACGGATCTAGTCCATTTCAATAGTAATACATGTTTGGAACTTCGATCTGAAATCAAAAACTGGGAAATAGATGAGTAGGCTCTCCAGCCTCTCCAGATGTCTTGGAAACTACCTAACCATTTCCACATGAGAATGAATTTGTGTACCGTGAGTGAGTTGTGAGTGTGAACACTTTGGCTTTGATTTGTCTATTGATTTAGATTAATTTCATAAGTCATCAGGATTTCTACCGAACAACGTCCACTGCCCCAGGTTCACTACATAGACCAATCCTGCTTCATATATTCTTCATCTATAGATGTCATCAAAGTTCACGTTTTATGGCTCTCAATTTTGACCATTCACGAGATTTCCTTCTTCACTCGGTCATATTCCGATACACCACGGAGTCTTAATTTTTGTCAACATGTCGTACATTTATGCCTTGCTTATCACCTGATTGTATAACATCTGTGTTAACTATTACCATCTATTACCTAGCCGTTTCCCGTCTGTCCGTGGACACGCGTCGCACCGTCTATTCGGCTCACACTCGGCGGCGCGGGCGCAGGGTAATGAATACAAATACACGGCTATTTAACTTCCTTCGCGTGACAAGATGAAGTGAATAATAATACACTTTTGGACGCTTCAAGGGTAAGGGTTTAAGGGCGGGCTCACATGAGCGGGAGTCTGGAATCAGCTTAGGAACTAGGAGTCAAGCTTACTTAGAGTATTCCATCATGCCTAAATTGTACACATATACGTACCTACGTGTTTTTTTTTTCAAGTCTTCTTGACTTCTAACAAGTACCTACTACCCTGGAAATGCAGTCTGTTCTAATCTAATGTTTACTGACCTAGTTCAAAGTTGTTCGAACTTAAACTTTTTACAGTATGAAATTTAAAAAGGCGATCGTCTTAAGAAAATTAACCTTCTATGCATAGCATAAAAAACCTTATAAAGTGGGATTTAGTCTGAATTCCAGGGCTCCAGAGTTTAAATACCGAACTCAAAAACCTCCAAAACTTAAGTCCCATCCTCCCATGTAAGTAACTGTCATAGTTCAGGCCCCCCCACAATCGGCTACCTAGCGGCGACACGACGTCGCGTCGGCGCGTGACGCGCATCAGAAGACAGCCGCATTCAGCCACCACAATGTACCACTCGCCTTTGTACCATCACCGGGAGTACCTCGTTTATTTACGGACCAGGTCACTGTGTAGTTTTTACTACATGCTGCCGAGTACAGCCTGAAATGTAAATAAGTCGTCCACGTATGCGATTTGATGCTCTAGAGGAGCTAGGTGACATTTCTGTTAGCTTGCAGACATAATTGGTCAAAAAGGGTTACCACAAAGAAAACTCATCAGGTTTACTTGAATAATTATTTAATACAGGATCACGACGTTGATAAAGGTTGTCCATTTGGGTATACTCTCATATGTTTTGTGGCTGGAGCGCGAAAGCAGAAAGAACGAGTATCTGCACATCAGCTATATCTCTACAGACTAACGGTCAGATGGGATAAGATGTAAACATTCTAAAAACTTAAGCATCTATTCTCGAATACTGTGTAAACAAGCATTAAGTAAACCTCCATAATTCCTACTCGCGTCGCTTGTCGTGATACTAATAAATCAGCTAAACTCACAGACATCTCGAACAATACTGATTTCTTGAGAACCGATAAATGCCATGATAATCGGCTCGCAATTAAATGAGGATTGATGATCAGTTCCCAGCCTAGGCAAGTAATTGGTGACAACGGCAATTATCTCGAAGACGTTCGTGCACTCGACAGGGCGTGGTCCACGAAGATGCCTTGAAAATCAATCTTCATTTTGAGGTACATGAAGTATTACCTTACAATAGTTACGAATAGACTTTTTCATAGAAGACTAATTAATTAAGATCTGTGTGTAGTAGAGGTTGTACTATTCAAGGTTCTTGGAGATTGAGTGCAGTATTTATTACTTTGCCACGTTTTAATGTTGGTTAATTCTTGGTCCTAGGTACCCACTGAACATTCAGAGTGTGAACGCTGAGGTGGAAAACTATTGTGAAATATCACCATGTACTGATACACAGCTAGGCATAAAAATGAAACCTCATTCTCAGCATTAGGGACTCATAATATGTTTGTCATTTCCTATCAGTTCGTTTTATTTTGCAACTCCTTTGATTTTTGCTTTTACATTGAATTTAGCGCTAAACTGTGGGATACTTGTGAGGAATTTTATGATTGTAACCGTTACTGATTTAACTGCACTATTTTAACAATCAAAATATTTCTAATCGTCATGCTCCCTTGCCCATAGTCCAAATGTTTTCGCCATTCTCCATACACACAACACATAGATGACTGCTTGTGTGTGGGTGTGTGTCTACATGACTTTATGCATGTAGTGGTGCGGTCATTACCCGAATTCGGCGGGCACAGAATAGCGAGACAAAGAAAGTGCATTTTCCTCCGGCGTACGTAATCGTATATTATTTGGAGCGCTATACATTATTCATGAGCGCATGATACGAGTAAGGTTCACGAGTACGGTACGCAAACAACGGGAGTTTACGAAATAATTCGACTAGGCTTCCGCTACCGGCTAACTTTGCTTCGGAAATATTTGGAGCAGCGCGACTGATACTGACAAAAAATATACTTTCAGAGATGCCAGATATACAATTTGTTACTAATCCCTCTTTTCAATGTGTCCAGAATAACCATTAGCAACTAAACGTAGCATTCCACGGTATATAAAGGATAGGGTAAAGATAAAAGGAAACTATGCTACGTTTTTCAATTTAAGTTTAATTGCGAAATGGTATTTACTGTTGAGCACGCTATTTTCGAAAAGTAATCCGCCGTAGAAATCGTGCGTTTTTTGTTTCTCTATGAAAGGCATCAAAATAAAGAGTTCTCTGGAAGCAGGCGTAGCGTGACGTCGTTGTAATTACGCTGGTATGAGTAATTAGTCTGGTGTAAGCTACACCGCGGCCCGGGAGCTATGGCAGCGTTCTTTGAGAGTAAAGGTTAGACGAACGAGTTCGAGTGTCTTCAGTTTTTAAACTATTGAGATTTTTCAGCTAAATATAAGTTCTCCCCGGACAGTCCGAAATCCAGCGTAATTAATTCACAAATATTAAAAGACATGATCTTTAACAAGAAATTGAATGGATCATCAGGGTGATATTGTAGAGCTAGGAGATTTTCGATTGTGCTACCGGAACTTTAGTCTACTTGGCTAATGTCAACATATTTCTTGTTTTTGATTTTGGTTAAATCATGGTCTGCAAAGACATCTTCATTGACTTGTGATGATGCGGGGTTTCGAATTCAGATGTGACAGTCTTAGAAATGATGTCGTTTTTACAGAAAAGTTTAAGAGATATATAAAGACCTATGTAATTATTCTGATTTTACTTTAACCATCTTTCGTTGCTCGTTAGTTTAAGACCGCCTTGGCTTTCAAATTAAACTGACCGTTACGTCACGCACAATTATCATGATACCCGAAACTCAAGAAACGGTCTACAAATTACCACAAAGCCACTATTCGGCCTCTTTCCCAGTTTCGCTACTGTTTTAATTAATACAATCGAAACATTAAATTAATTAGGTATCATATTTTATTGTAGGTAATATCGTAATTATCGTCGAACCTCAATTAGTGGCATTTCATTGACTTTACGGTCTACACTTTACTAAATTTTGTATTGAACTCGCCAAATTATTTCAATAACTAGGCATTCGAGACGTGTTCCGTGTCTCCATCGAGACTGCCAGGTAGCGGAACGCCTCAAGTATTGTAAACAGGCATTGACCTTAACATATGGACGAACAGTGCCTAACAGAATATGTCAAAATATATGGATCAAACTGACATTAGAAAATACGTTCTAATATCCAATATGCTAATAACGCCTCTTTATAACGAAGGCCAAACGGGTGCCCGAGCTGTTCGGGCACCCGTTTTGACAGGGCCATTTTTCTCCCGCTGAATGTGAATCCTTACTTATAATAGATCAATGCCAACAGGTGTCATAGCCGTTACCCAAGAGATAGGCCGTCTTAAATATCTGTCCTTGTATACTTACCAAAAAAACTATTGTACGGTTTGCAAATTTGAATATCCAGTAATGTGAACTTTCGTGCAGTCTCTACCGCGGCATCTAGCCGTCGAGGTTTGAGCAGTTATCGCGTTTATTGTAGCTAAGTGTTTATTTAAATATTGGCCTCGGCTACCTCTTCCACCTCTTCCGCTGCACTATCTGCATCTGGCTATTATATTATTTAAATATCTATTTGCGGTGCTCCCTGCGCTTTGTTCGCAGATAGCTCATCTTGTTCCCACTGAACCTTGCCTTCGGTATTATTATGTAAAACTACTCTGTTACCTTTTTCAGTTGGAATGGGATGTGGGTTCGTGATTGCAATGTTTTTGATGCCATTGCTGAATGTCGTTAAAGCCTATTTTGTTGATCGTTTGTTTTTGGGGCCTTTTAAGTATAGGTAAATTTCATTCTCTACAATTCCAATATTGTTGCAAATGTCTTTACTTGGTGGTGGCCATCTTTCCCTCAGATAGATTTTCTGCTTATTTGTCTGTGTGTCTATCCATAACAATATAATAAAACATCATTTGATTCGAAAGTGATAATTTGTCACGGGCAATAATACAAAAAGATAATAAGGCATACTTTCTGCTTTCATCATTTCGCGGGTTGGCATATTAGCGTAACGTCGACCTCATTAGTCAATAACTATGCGAAAGGGCGCAAGTGTGTTTTTTTGTAGTAGGTATGATAGGCAAACGAGCACACAAGCCACCTGATCTATCTATGCTCTTTGCATGTTCATGTTTTTTTTTAATCAGAAAAGAACCCTGTCTAAGATCACCTATCTCACCCTGTTTTTGTAGGTCAAGTAACATTTACAGCGTGTTATTTTCATAGCACTGTTATTGTTGAACGCGCCACATTAGGTTATTTGCTCTGTGCTCGCGGTAGCAATTTAGAACCGTTTTGCACACTGCATTATAATTTTAGTTTACGTACGTGGATGATATGTTTGTGAAGGATGTTTGAACAATTTCAATGCGGATTTTTGCCATTGCCCCTTGTAGACCAAGGGCGTAACTGGTAGTTTATTTCGTGAGGGCGGTATAATCGACGGCCGGGTTGGTCCAGTTGGTAGTGACCCTGCCTTCTGTTCCGACGGTCGCGGGTTCGAGTCCCGCTCGGGGCAAACTTTGTGTGATGAACACGAATGTTTGTACTCGAGTCATGGATGTTTAGTATTTATATATGTATGTATTTCTCTATATAAGTATTTATATCGTTGTCTAGCACCCATAGTACAAGCTTTGCTTAGTTTGGGGCTAGGTCAATATGTGTGAAATGTCCCAAGATATTTATTTAATCAGATATAAAAAAAGTCAATCATGGAGTTATACGTTGGACCTATCGAATATGTATAGACATACTCACAGACTAGCAGCGTTATAATACTCGTGTCGCCATTTTATACAAAATAAACCAATTAAAAAGTGAAATTGTTGCGTAAAAAAAACCTGGCGTCGTTTGGGAATGCGATAAAAATAAAAACAAAAGTTTGGGCGGGCTGTAAAAATTATAAAAATTAATAATCGCGGGCGGCGTGCGCGTTGCGTTTATTAAATTTCCCCAAAAGAAAATTTAATTAAGAGCGTTTTTCTTTTTATTTCACACCCCAGATTTCATTATTGGCGGCGAAAGGGTTTAGTTCGCAGAAGTTAGAGTTGCGTAGACCTGGCAAGTTGTAAAAACATTTAAGTGAGAGCATGTAGGTACATATTTTAGAACTAGCTATAGAAATAAGATTAATGTTACGTATTCAGACTGACGATCTAGTGAATTGGTGTGTGCTCTTAATACGGTATAGGGAATAGTAATTAATAATACACAAAGTGGTCATCTTGGTGTTTTAGTTTCGTTTTGTGTATCTCATTAAGAATGATTTATAAGAATGATTTGGCCCATTTTATTATCTTTTGCGCTGGATGTTTCCTTGTTATCGTCGTTAAAAGCCGTAAGATCCACCTGGTCAAGAAAGCCCCTTCCCAAGTTGCATCCATCTTTGTCTAATTATTGCGACCTCCACCAGATCAGCAGTTAGCACTGACGACAACGTACAGCCAAAACTGCTGGTCGTAGGAAGCTGAAATTCGGCATGTAGCTTCCTAGCATAGGGGAACACTAAGAGATTTAACGAAGTTATGACGGGAACGGGAAGGAACAGGATTTTACTTTTAAATGTTTTTGCACGATCGCGAGCAGCAGCTAATATTTTTATAACAAAATCCACCACCACTAACAGTACCACGACTGCCTATATACGTCAATTACGTCCCACTGCTGGTCACATGCCTCCTCTCATTATGAAAGGGTTTAGGTTATTAGTCCCCACGCGGGCTCGGTGCGGATTGATAACAAAATGACAAATAAAAATGAGTATTTTTTTAAAAGCAGTCCCTGTCTATTTCATCTTATGCCGTCGCAGTACGGCCGCCGTGTAAAATGCGGCAAGTGAAAATATAAAAGTTTGGAGCGTTCGGATCGCCAGATTTACGGCCTTCTTAATGAGCTCCGCCTCGTGAATCTGCACTTACCCCTTCGGACTAGCGTCACACTTGCCACTTATAAATAAAAAAAAAACTTATTAAGGTGCCAAGTATTGAGATTAAATTCATTAAAGAATGGTAAGAAAATTTTCACTGACTGTAGAATACTTTGTTTAGTTAGAGGATCGTCGCTTCATCTTGATAAAAATACAAAACAGTAAGTAACTAGTAACATAATAATGTACTTATGCATTTTCACCAAATAAGACCGATAAGTGTTAACCATTTAAAATCCAATTACAGATAAAACAGTTTCCAAAAGAAGCATCCTGCGGCAAGCACGAGATGTTAATTGTTCACAATTATGTCTATTATTAGCAAAGCCGTGCGTTCTCCGAAACCATTAATGCCTAGTTGCTGACCCACCGTGCTCTATGCGCAGGTCACGAAACTGCTAAATGCATCGTGAGAAAACCTTTGAAGCGACGTGATGGAAAATCGTTTCAACCACTCGGACAATGTTCAGCCAACAATCATAAAGTAGGTACTACGCCCTTCGATAAGATGAAATGAAAAAAAAAGAAAAGGTGTTGTGGTGAATCTAGATGATGACGCAATAAAGTCTCTGTGAGTAAGAACAAGTATAGTAATGTACTATGTAGCAGAGCGTGGAATTCGGTTATTAGTTCTTTCTTAGCGGATGTCTACGTCATAATAACCATTAAATAAGTGTGCCTTAACATAACAGGACCCATTGCTGAGAAGAAGAGCCATATACAATATACAAATACAAAATACAAATTCGTTTATACTCCATAATAATATGAAACATACATTATTTATTAGTTTAACAAATCACACAGGTACTCTGTAGTTTAACAGATAACAGGCACATGAAACTACACTCCAAGAATTGAATCAAGACACAACGATAGATACTAGCAGTATCTATCGTTGTTAGCAGTACCTATTGAAATATTTAATTAATTAATTGTACCTAATAAACTCACCATTTCATAAATAATACGCACTTGAAAAAAAAACGACTGCTTACAAAACCCAGTGTCACTCTCCCCATCAAGAAGAATCTAACGATACCTCGCAAAGTAAAATTCGTCACGCCGTTTGGATATACATACATAGCCTCGAAAAACATAACCTATAACATAAAAAATACTGGCTATAGTAATACAAAATCAATCATTAAAATCAAAATATTTAGCTGAACAAAATAATGGTCATCAAATTTTTAAATAAGTACATGTTTGTACCCGGAAGTATCAGTCATAAACATCACCTAACCTGACAGAGAGCATCGATTTGCAGATCTCATCAAAAATGGAGCGTAACGCTTCCCCTGGGGGAAGAGCGTGCCGTAAACCACGAATTTGCCCAATCGCGGGCAGGTGCTCGCGATTTATTATCTATGGCACTTCTCGTGGTTTTATTGCTATTGATGCTATTGAATTATTGAGTCATATTGATTCGATAGTGTTTTGTTTTTGGTCCGCTGCTCACTGCAGTAGTGCCGTTGTTTTACCGTTTTAGTGCTCTTGTGATTTGTTGAGGCAATCTGTAATTGTTTAATTTATTTATCGTGGAAGTTTATGGTGGTAAGTCTGACGCGCATGTACGGAGCAATTTAAATATATTTGCTAAGTTTCGAATTTGTATTGGTACCTACTACGCGCTCTCTTGGTGAGAGACACTGTGCGTATTATTATCTCAGATGCTTCATCAAGGGTCTATCAGGTGTCGGTTCAAGTGCTGAGTTAACAAGAGTACACCGCCAGCCCACGTCACTTAAAATATGATGGTGCAATTTATTTATACAAATCATCATAATCATCATCATCATTTCAGCCGATAGACGTCCACTGCTGGACATAGGCCTCCCCCAAGGCGCGCCACTCAGACCGGTCCTGTGCCACTCGCATCCACCGCGTTCCCGCGACATTTACAAGGTCGTCACTCCATCTTGTTGGAGGCCTACCGACAGCTCGTCTACCGGTTCGCGGACGCCACTCCAGGACTTTCTTGCCCCATTGGCCATCAGTCCTGCGAGCAATGTGCCCCGCCCACTGCCACTTAAGGTTCTCAATTCTTTGGGCTGTGTCGGTGACCCCAGTTCTACTGCGGATATCCTCATTTCTGATTCTATCACGCAGAGAAACCCCGAGCATAGCCCTCTCCTTTGCCCTCTGGGTGACCTTGAGCCTTCTTATGAGGCCCATCGTAAGCGCCCACGTCTCGGAACCGTAAGTCATCACTGGCAACACACACTGGTCGAAGACTTTCGACTTAAGACACTGCGGTAATTTGGACGAAAAGACACTGCGAAGCTTCCCGAACGCTGCCCAGCCGAGTCGGATTCGACGATTGATCTCTTTCTCGAAGTTGGACCTACCTAATACAAATTTATACAAATGAAATAAAATAAAATTTTGTAGTAGACCAGCACTTACGTTGCGATGACATTATCGGCGTGACTAATAAGTACGGTATAATTCATGCCAAATTACAGCTCTCTACGACTAAACATCTCCGAGCTAAGCTACGGACAGACGGAGGGATGGAAGGACGGACGGACATACATGGCAAAACTATAAGGGTTCTTTGTGGACTACGGAACCCCTCAGACCCTGGTCATTTTGTCATCCATATTATATATTATATATATATATATATATATATATATATATATATATAATAATATAAATGCGAAAGTAACTCTGTCTGTCTGTCTGTCAGTTACCTCTTCACGCTTCAACCGCTGGACCGATTGCGATGAAATCTGGCATGGAGATGGTTGGTGTCCCGGGAAAGGACATATATAGGCTACTTTTCATCCCGGAAAAACGCGTAGTTCCCGCGGGAACGCGATAACCAAATTCCACGCGGGCGAAGTCGCGGGCAGAAGTTAGTAATTATATATATTGTTTATGCTACGGTCTGAAGAAACCATTTGACATCCACGAGTAAACTTCTTCGCTCTATCAGATCATACTTTTTTATTTATTAATTATACGCTTGCTTGTCGTAGATAAAAGAGATTTTAATCTGAAACCCTATACCTATTTTTGCATAGCAAGGTTTGAAAAAGTATTGGACTATAAAATAAAATAATATCTTGGGACATTTCACACATATTGACCTTGCCCCAAACTAAGCAAAGCATGTACTATGGGTGCTAGACAACGATATATTATATAGAGAAATACATAGATATATAAATACTAAACATCCATGACTCGAGTACAAACATTCGTGTTGATCACACAAAGTTTTCCCCGAGCGGCGGGACTCATCGGAACAGACAGGGTCACTACCAAGTGGACCAATCCGGCCGTCAAACTATGATTTGAAATGTTCCAAATGCCTGTACGACTCGCACTTGTCCGGCTTTTCAATGAAGACGTTCTTCTTATAACAGCTTCATTAAATTATTTTAACTGCAGCACGATGTTTTAATTAATTATTATGTTTAATATTTGTACCCGCATTTATTTGTATTCGCGTGACCGCAAAACTAATGAGTGCAGAAAAACGTATCATCATAAGAACCACACCATTTTTACCCTAGTTATTATTGAAACTGAGGAATCTTAGGTAGCTCCTGTTCGGCTCAATTACCGGCTATGTATTTGATATACGCGACATGCCACATGGATGTTGTTAAGATGATTAAGATGGCTGCGCGCGATTACCCCGCGCGAGCCATCAACTGCGCAAGCGGCGCGCGACGTGAACTTTACGGTGGAGCTGCTAATTGTCGACTGGATCGCTGATCCAATGAACACCGCATTCTACCTGTACTCAGTGTTTATTATCTACAAACTTGACGAAGTAAGTAAAAATAACGACTGAAAAGAAAGGTCTGAAAACATCACGATTGACCAAGTTTGTAAGAATGCGATTTTAGTCAGGAAATCCACTTTAATGATAAATTAAATACATAGATAAGCTGTGATTTAACCACAAATTTGGGACGACACAAGTTGTGTGTATTTGACATTGGTACCCCGGAATTAATATGAAGATGAATAATTAAGAGTTTAATTCAAACTTTCTGTCAAGTAAGCCATATGCTTTTCTGAATGGATTGACAGCTCAGCGGCCATATTTAATAAAGCCCAATGATTATGCTAAGTGTTAATCATAATGAGGTGCTTCCGCAGATACAGTATTTAACACTAACGTGACTAAAGCAAATGTATACCTTCTAACGGGATTCGAACCTGAGACCTTTGGCACGGTGAGCAGGGTCACAACCAGTTATCTGTGTCAACTAACGTCACATGTGTGAAATCTTAGGTAGAAGCGAAGAAACAATTTCACTTTTGAAAATGTCTATTGTGTTTCCGTACTTTTTGCAACCATTTTTTGTGCAGAAATTACTTTAGTAGTACCTATTAAATTTTTCAAACCAAATGAAATCACATTCTTGAGACGAATCTAGATCTCATATCTCCTAATAGAAATTGCAGACAAATAATGAGACAATCGATCGAGCAAGTGATCCATTGACGGCTGCGCAGACGCAGACGAATGGGCGCATCCATCACGCGCATTACGCCTGTCAGTAGCATTGTCCAGGTCAAACCATCCAGGTATTGATTGCCTTCAATAGATCCAATCTGATCGATGGGGGCTTTAAATTGAATGTGGTGCGTACCAATTGATTTTGACTATTTGTCTTTCTTTCATTAGTTTCCAATTCTTGATCCATTGCGTCAGTGGTTGTTGTAATGAGTTCATGTTTTGTTCAGTCAGTAGCTAAAGAAGGTTCACAATCCAAGTGCGCAGAATTATTAGTTCTATTCTCTAAGTCATTGACTCCATATTTTTAAAGTAATGTTATGAAGTCATTTGGCACTATTCAAACAGCAGCGAGCGGGCTAGTTCCACCCAACAATGACATAGAAAAGGTACTTAACTAGAAACAGGTAGCTATTAAGTCATATCGCAGTGGGCAGACACAATAAAGCCAATCGGAGCAATTTATAAGTCATTTATGTCAGACCATTTCTAGACGAGTTTGCGTGGCCCATCATAGTCGCACCTACGGCCACTCCTACGCAAAAAACGTCTTTCCTTTACTTTACCTTCAATAAGAGCTGTTCCCTGTCATCTCTCAGAAGAGGCCAGGCGTGTCAATTACAGGTTGCAGCTCAGATTATACTGATTGAACAATTAAATTTGAATTGACTACTGAGCTTTTCAGTGAAGGCAAATTAAGGAAACCTTCGCAGCAACTCAAAGATTGTGTAGAGTCCCTAATCACTGTACTTACTAGCTAAGACTTCAGAACCACCCATGAGGAGAAGATGCCTGTCTCAAGCTGTGAAAAGCAATTAGGATGTTGTGGCGTGTTGGAGACCAATTCTGGTCTAAAACTGTTTCGCCCATACCGGTCCGCTGAAGGTTGTGGATAACAGTTTATAGTGTATTTATTGGACGGGCCGACTGCGCAACGTCGTAGAGACTGGAAATATCATAGATTCGTGTTTCATAATGAGTGGAACACGTTTTTGTAGATTACAGCGAGCTGTGGAGTCGCTAACCGTTGATATAAAAAACGCACGGTGCTATATAACGAGCGAGACAAAATAATGGCCGCGCCTATTGGAGCGGCGCGCGCGCCGATGTTTCGCTGCGCATTTACATTCAGCGTCGATACTGAGACCGTGAGCATTACCTGTCTCTCCACGGAATTAATCGAACGTAACACATAGAAAAACACATTATCATAATGACTTTCTTACACCTTGCAGAATTCTTGGATTTTAATACACGTTATTGTTTTCATTTTTGTGTCTAGACCTAGCTTCTTGGAAGTGAGAGGCTGCATATCGTGTTTAATTACGGCACGCAACTCTGTTAAGGTCTATGAAGTTTTCAAACAATCTAGTTGTCTATTGAACTTCGATAAAACTGCTTATTCGAATAAACGAACTGTAGTGTGACTAGAAGCAGGCTTCCTGGATCAAAATTCTTGAAAAAATAATATTCATACAATGTTTCAGAAGAGCACTCTAGAAAATAGAGTATTTTTTCATTGATTGCAATTTGTACGCAAGGTCGACTCCATCGCTCTCGCTGTGTTATTTCGGGTGTCCACTGCGCCGCGGACGCGCTGTGATATACTGATATTGCCTTTTTAGTGCGCCGTCGTTAGCCAAGAGCCAAGACACTAGCTTGTGCCACTATCGATATTCAAATGCGCGATACTGCTCGCCTAATAGCATCGCAAACATAGCTTTGCTATTTAACAAACTTGAAGTTAACAAATCCGCCTATAAATGGTGAGATACCTTTTGGTCAAGAGCGATGCTCCCAACCGCAAATCTAAGTTTGTACAGTATTAATAGGAGTCATCAGTAATTTAACCAAATTTAGTGTCGTTTTAGTATCTGGCATTGGATCTCGCGAATTGAATGTGTCCGAAGTCCCGTCTAATGGGTCGCGAGAGAACCAAACGAGCTGACACCTCTATTAACGAGACAGTTTAAATAAACATGCGTTCGATTAAACTGATAATGTTTTTCGAACTCTTCCTCACAGTGGTAATTATCACGAATTAAAATAGTAAAGCTATTAGAAAATAAATCTATGTCTAAGGCGAACTTTACAGGTTTAAAGCAAGTCTGTCGGAATTGAGTTTTTAGTATTTTACTGATGGTTATAGGTTCTTAAGCTAGTTAATTGAACGAAGAATCTTGAGTACCTATGACTGATCATAGCTTACACTGGACAGATTGTTAGTGTTCCAAACTGACTATCTAAACGATTTAAAGATTCAGTGCATAACTAGTCTTTTAGTTACATTTCCAGAAATCTGTCTATTCCGAGGCAGGCGAGGCTATATTTTGACATATCTATTGTATCTATAGTCAGCGTGGGTGTTTGACACAGAAGTAGTAAACAATCAAACGTCATATTAGTTTATCTGTAGCGGTGTTGGAATAGACAATAACATTTTGGCGTTCCGTTAAAGCATTCTTTGTAGGTGTGACATGTTGAATGCCAATGCTAGTTATTTATTGTGATATTTAATAATATTCTTGAATTATTCAAAATTTTGATGCAACTGAGTTTGTTTAAATATTTTTAGACACATTTAAATGATAAATGATGTTATTGTGACATTTGTTTAATACAGATAGGTTGTACTTAGATTAGCAAAAAACTTGTCAAATCAAAAGAGGACTAAACTAGTCACCATCACTTGGCGTAATTTTAGACCACACGGACGTTTAAAATTTTTGGTCAGAATCTAGCGTTTACGCCTCCTGAAAGTTTCGACCACTCTTTACTCTCTCGTCAAATAAAGGTTTCATTTTATATCTCAATATCTGGATAATAACCTATTTAAGAGTCACGTTGCGTCACTTGACCGATGTAAGCGTGTGTCTAGTCAATCCGATCGCACTCACATATTCAAAAGGCAAATAGCTTAAGCCGCGTTCGCACCGGGCGGTTAATGCAAGCATTTCGATGCGGCGCGGGCGCCTTCGCTGAAGCGACGTGATACACGGAGCCTAAGAATATCATTAGCCATGGGAATCTGTACAATCGAAAATGTACGTTTGATCGAAACTCAAGTTATGTGCGATTACAAAGAAACGGGCTTTCTTTGCTGAAATGACAAGATTTTGCAGTAAATAAGTGAGGAATAAGTTCCATGGTCACTTACATTAAGTTTTGATTTAAATATGTCAAAAAGAAATGATTGTATTTTGAAACGGAGAAAGATGATTTATTAACAATTGCAATCAATCAATCAATTTGTGTAAAATATTGTAATGTAAGATATTGTTCAGGCGAAGTATGGCCATCTAGGCAAAATTAAGTTATTTACCTACTCTATTAGTAAAAGGAACGTATGCATGTTTAGTGTTTGAGTATAGTCAAAGTCACGAATATGCTAGCACTTCTACCTCATGTCGTTGTCATGAGTTCTTAAAGTAAATACTACATATTCTTCCCGTCAACTGTGCAATATAATTATTGCATCATGGCAGCCCGCAGCATACCTAATACTATGTGTAGGTATAAGTTATTGTGCATACTTTTAATTTTTGTATCTTCTGTGGGTTGATAGAGTAAATAACAAGTGAGCATTTAATGCGCACTTCGTATGCATTATTAGTATGAGTAACATAGTGTTACACACTATGAATATAGTTATGTAGAAATAATCTATGTACAAACAAATATTGATTCAATATACATACTTAGGTAGTTATTTATTGTAACATGAAGCAACACTGAGAGTTCGTCATGCACTACGGGACCTAGTTATCTATCGAGTATGATAAACTAGAAATGTAGAACCAATATTCTTTGATGACGTAAAAACTAGTAATAATCTTTCGTTCTGTAATGGTTCTTAAAAACTAAGAAACCATTGAATTTTTTGTCATGATTATTTAATAAGCCTGTACCTATCGCTGACACCCGTGGTGGCCTAGTGGTTCGACCTACCGCCTCTCATGCAGAGGGTCGGGGGTTCGATTCCAGCACGCACCTCTAAGTTTACTTATGTGCGAAATTCAACTTGAATTTACCACTGAGCTTTTCGGTGAAGGGAAACCTGCACTCATCTGCGAGGTAATTCAAAGATGTGTTTGAAGTCCCCAATCCGCACTGGGCCCGCGTGGGGACTATAGCTCAACCTTCTCGTGATGAGAGGAGGCCTGTGCCCAGCAGTGGGACGCAAATAGGCTGAAGTAGTAACGCTGACACGATTCGACAAACATAGATGACCAATACAATTATACGCATATTACGCATATTATGCATGTTTTCTGAATTATAGCATGTTTATATTCAATTTCTTTCTGCACATAGATGAGATGACACTTTTTTTGCAAGTTGTGTTTAGCTATAATTAGATAAGCATCTAGCATAAGCCTTTATTAGATAAATGATTAACATGATGTTTATTTAGTTTAGTTTATTATCTGTTGGTAATCCTAAAATAAATAAATAAATATACATTACTTCTCCTGTATAACTAGAATGACTACTTATATGTTGAACGATGAATGTAAAGTAAATTGTAGGCATTTTTCTGAAACAGGTGCTGTGTCCTTTTGAAGTATAAGTATTTGCCATCTACAAGTTGTACAACTTCATCGATAACTGTAATTTTGCTGTCGTGTTGCAATTTTAATTAATTGTTACTTTTTTTCCAGTTTTTAAAATGTCCTACCTACTGATAGGTACTTATGTATATGTACGAGTATGTCGACATCGAGTAAAATAAAATAAAATAAAAATTTTGAACATTGGTACGATACTCTAAACAAAGAAACTTATCTAAACAAGATTTTCTTTCAAAAGTTATACCGATGACACTCATTACTTTACTAATCATCCGTGTATTTTTTGGTACTTATAATTATCATATACGACATCCCTAGGTATATATATATTTGTGTACACAAATATACACCTATATGTATATAGGTATATGTAATATTTGTGTATACAATCTTTTCACTATTTAATATGAACTCTTTCTCAGTTTACTTGATATTATGTACGTACTTCTTTGCTCTTAAGTAAATGTTCTCAGCTTCACCCCAAGGTTGACTGGTAGAAAATGCTTGTAGCATTAAGTCCGCTTTTTATACACCGCATTTTTTTTTGTTTGTGCAATAAAGAGTTTAAATAAAATAAATAAAATCCATATTAATATTATAAATGCGAAAGTAACTCTGTCTGTCTGTCTGTCTGTTACCTCTTCAGGCTTCAACCGCTGGACCGATTGAGATGAAATTTGGCATGGAGATAGTTGGGGTCCCGGGAAAGGACATAGGCTACTTTTTATCCCGGAAAAGCGCATAGTTCCCGCGGGAGCGCGATAACCGAATTCCACGCGGGCGAAGTCGCGGGCAGAAGCTAGTACTTTATAAAGAATATAGTAGGTAGTAGATGCATTATGAACATATACGTATGTTGCCATTTACTAGACGCTAAATAAACTTGTACAAGACAAGAAATACTTATAAATGAAAGAAATAAGCATTTTATAGAAAAGAAGTTCAACATCCTGCGGGTGTTATGTTATTTTAAAAGTGCTCGTCTACCTATGCGGGTGTAATGTAAACATTTTATGATAATCGCTCGCCTGCCATCGCCGCGATTAGCGCCAGTAGTGGACACCTGGCCTTACTATGGGTGGGTATAATGTCTACAATATATTACATTAAGTAAATGTGGTTATACATAAGTGGCTTATTATTGGTATCTAAAATTCAGGGCTACTTTGTAAAATGATGAAAATGACATTTAGGATTTTTAGCAAGGCTCTTACTTAAGGCACCGACATAGCCCGAAGAATTGCGAACCTTAAGTGGCAGTGGGCGGGGCACATTGCTCGCAGGACTGATGGCCGATGATGCCGGAAAGTTCTCGAGTAGCGTCCGCGAACCGGGAGACGAGCTGTCGGTAGGCCTCCAACAAGATGGAGCACCGACCTCGTGAAGGTCGCGGGAAACCGGTGGAAGCAAGTAGCACAGGACCGGTCTGAGTGGCGAGCCTTGGGGGAGGCCTATGTCCAGCAGTGGACGTCTTTCGGCTGAAATGATGATGATGAGATTTTCCCTTTGTGTTTTAATTTGCAGCTTTCTAAAGAGGGATTAATTAAATTTTGTTGACAGCATCGCATTAGTGACCTCTCCGATGTTGCAAATGTCTGGACATAGTCTGTGCTGGAAAGAAGGTCCTGCGCCATTTTCTTCCTCTAGTTTCCCGCGAGTTTCACAAATGTTCTCGGTGATCAGCACTTTTCCTCAGGTTGATCGCCTGTCTGCTTGTCAGTTTGTAACAATAAAAAAAACACAAAAGTAGCAAGTTTCTAATAAGCTAGACGCCGAGCCTAAACAAAAGCGACACACCGAGTCGCGGTGCGTCGACCTTGCGCGGACGTGGCAGGGAAATGCTTTCCTCGGCCCGACAACTTATATGCTCTACTTCTTAAATGGCAAACTTTCCAGAATAACTTAACTTTATTAAGAAAATATAATAATATATGACTTTCATTCGGGGGAAGAACTATACTCGAAACTACGTGTGGGTTTTCACCTATCGATCTCGATATCGATGTCATTTTTCAAGTGTAAGAGTAAAAATTGTAAAGGAAACACAGGTATATGTATAATTTGGGTATATCTATTCATCAACTACTATTTTCTTGTAGAAAAATTACATCTAAGGAAACATATGTCACACATGATCTTATAATATGTTTATGATAAAATGAAAATCATGTACTTAAATTTGTTTTTACTTAGTTTTGTTCATACCTATGTCTTCTTATTTTCAAAAATCTTTATTCCAGACAAGACAAGGTAGGACTAACACAAACAATCAAGACTGAAACCACAAGTGTAACTTATAAATGAAACACAAATAGCCTGCCTGTCCAGTCATACTATCAAAATCAAAACGGTCTGCTTCTTAAACAGTCCGATGGCCAAATAGAGCCGCCTCGCCGACGCAGCGCCGCACGCGCCACGCATACGAAGCAGCCGGGTCGATACCGCCATCTAACGAACGATGTTTTCGACTGTTCGCATTACTACAAGCGTTTCTGAACATCCAATTTTGGGACGAAAGTGTTTTCTTAAAACTGTATTTGTGTCAGGGTTTAGGAGTATCCATTGGTAATACCAATTTCGAGTCTGGGACTTCTTTTAAATCGCCTCGATGAAAACATAGCTTTAAAAATTGTAATCCATTTCTTAACCTGAGAATCAGGAGTTTGTCTGATATTTAAATAAATAAAAGAAACAGATACGACCAATAATTGCTTAATAAGTATAAATCATTCATAAGTTTGGGTTTGAGAGTTTGACTTTACTCAATTTACCAGGTTTATACATAAGTATAGGTGAAATAGCTACATTCATTTGCAAATAGCTATAATACAGAGACAAGCACTTATCAAAAATGTAAGAATTTAATTTTGAGTCATGAAGTAAGGTAATTCTTGAAAATTTAACTTCCCACGTTGTAACTAGTTTTATTAATTCTCTACTGCTTATTCCACGTCTGAATATGAATGACCGACAGAATCCGCAGCAAGCACATTTACCCAGGAATCAGTGAGATCAGCTGATAAGATGATGATGATAGGAGTCGTGGCAGGATCGCTATCGGTCGTCATCGCGATGAATATTCAGCCGACTGCCAATTAGCAGCTCTACCATTAACGACAGGTTCTCGGAACTTGTATGGCAATAAGTCGAAGAAATTCAAGATAAACTGAAGAAGAGAAGACAGTTTCTTCCCTTTACGAGTCTAGACTGATATGTTTGTAGTTGTAGTAGTTGAATGGTAAATATATGCGTATAATAGTTTTTGCACGATTAAGTCCCTCTTTTTCTAATGTGAGCTAGTATATTATCGTCGAACATTTTGACTGACCCTATTATTTATTTATTTATTGATGCACGAACAGTGTTTACATACAAAATTATATAACCTTATATACAAAACGCTTATTCCATAAATACTCATAACCCAAAACCATGAAAGGGCCTATATGGATGACATTGTAATATTCTTACTTTGTCGTGAACTACGACTCACTGTAAAGCTAAGCCTACGATGGCATTTCTGCGATTTCGGCCTTCAAGCCGTGAGTTATCAATAAAGTATTCGGTGCCCGGTAGCTAGATGCCGGTGATTACTTACGCGGCGCGACGTGCTCGCACTGCTAAACGCGTGCGTAATGCAGCGAGTAGGCACTTGGTGGTACCTATATAGACGATATTTTGTTACGATATTTTAACGGATTCCTTATGTGGCTGCTAGATGATCTCGAATGTCTATTTGTCAAGCTATGGGTTCAACATTCAGCTTAAAATAATAAACTGTAAGTAGTGAGTAAAGGTCTAAATGTACAACTAGGTAAGTTTATATAACTGCGAACGCTGCTAGGTTTTTTACATCTTTACCACTTTGTCTTGAAGTTTTTAATGTAACGAAAATAGAAAAAAGATAATGGTGATTGAAGTATTTAAAGACATAAAAAAGAAAAAACTTATACATTCTACTAAAAACAAACATGAACTGAAAACGTTCCATGGAGTCGACTGTAAAATAACACCCAGAACACTGGTTTTTAGTGATACCAAGGAGAACGGTAATATATGCTTAGATAGGTAAGTAATAAACATGTGGATTATCACCAATAATAATGAAATCCCTATCAAATAGTGATTGTTATTTAGGTAGGTACTTAAAGTTGACAAAGTAACATGCGGGTCACCGATGTTAAGTGATCCCCGCATCTATGATTGTCTAACTATAGGTACTTATTTGCTAAGTTAGCCTGTATAAAAAGTATTCTAAAGGCTTTTGCATTCAGCTAGGCCTTAAGCCTGGATTACCTAGAAGCGGTCTAAAAATATCTCCTCAGTGAAAACAGGCGTAAACAAAGACGTCACCCGGATGCGGTAGGTAGTTGCGTATGTGCGGCGACGCGCGAGTAGAAAGCAGCTACTTACCTGCCTCCGCCACATGTCAAATGTGACGAGCGATTTCTAAAATACTGTTAAAGGTAAGGTGTTTAAAGGTGCGAAAACATATATGAAACTAGAAATAAATAATACCTAAAGTTATTGAGAGAAACCAACTAACCAATTTTCGGTATCACATTTTTATTTGAAATTATTTTTTCGGCTACATTGCTATATAAGAATGGAAGTATTAACAATGTTTTTACGAAATTGATACATACCTAAATCTGCAGATTTAGGTATGTATGTATCATGATGCATGCCAACCTTATCAAAATCATGATATCATCAACACTAATCAATGTTTATTGAAGTTTGAGCTTTCTCGCTCTGTTGCGAGACACCTTATATTATCCATTTTGCTCTGGCGAAAGTAAGTCAGTGTTTCACATATCTTTAGTATTAGTACCCCATTTCTGCCAAAGCCACAAATGATCCACAATCCATAATCGGCAATTGTTCGTACCTAGGTTGGAAGCATGCACTGACAAAACTTACAGCCATTATGCGATGATGAAGGACTGGCGCTCAGGGGCTTTTCTCTTAGTCCAAATAACGGTTCGTCTTCACAGTAATAAATAAAATTTAAGCCAGAATACTGGTATTTCACTCCCATATGTGCACAGTGGGCGATAGAAAGCCGATGATGGGCAATAAATATTATTTCGGCTTAGTGTTAGATTATGCAAAATACTATGTTGCTTACATGACAAGTTATAAATAAAAGACTGACCAAAAACATTCCTATAAATTTTGCGTTCGACAGAGCGGGTGTTCGTAGTTCCACGGTTGCAGTGCAATCAAACAAGTCACAATCAGATAACCTTGTTCGATTGCACTAATCTATACCTACTACTAATAATAAGTCTGTAGAAGAAGTCGCGTTTGTAACATGAAAATTAAAAGAAACGATCAACTCGAGGGGACTATATAAAATACTGAACACAAAAAAACGATTTTAGAAAAAAAAAATGTATTTATGTCATTATTTAACTCTAAAATTACTGGTCGGATTGCAACTAAATTTGGTATGGGAGTAGTTTATAACACTGGTCAACATATAGGCTACTTTTTATTCCAGCGGAAACGCTGTTACCGAATTCCACGAGGACGAAGTCACGGGCAGAAGCTAGTTTATACCTACAATAATTAATCTTATGCGTCTTAATCATAGATGTAAAAGTGCCTAGATGTGGCCTATTCGCTGGATAAATAATTGATTTGATTTGTGATTCTCAATTTTTTCCATTCCTTCGTGACATGCATTTGTTTAAATAAAATTGACGTTACATAAGGAGGTCCTTGTATTCATAAATATTCGAAGTAGGCACATACTCAATCAATTCAATTTTTGGGTGAGGTATACATACTCGTAAGTAAGGTTGTCGTCCTATCATATGATTCAAAGCTAATACGAGTACATAATAATAACCTATATACGTACTTTATTTGTGGTTTACTTTGAATAATATTAGAAACCCGCACTGGGCCCTTTAGCCCAAACCTTCTCGTGATGAGAGCCTGTACCCAGCAGTGGGACGTAAATAGGTTGTAGTAGTAATATAAGAAAACGGTGTAATTTTAGGAATTGGTTTACAAATTATTCGCAGAAGCTTGCGATCCGATGTACACGAGATTCGCGTTCAAGATACAAGGCAGAAAGTAAACAAAACGCACCAGACGTCTGCGGACGTGGTAAAAAGCGGGGGCCGCGGCAATAAGTCAAAACTGAGCGGATTCCGGGCCCCGGCCACTGGTAACTTACACGGGCTTTTTACGGCCTGTCACTCGTCACAGAGTCGTCGCAGCATGATGGGCTGCCTTCGATGGACGCCTGCCAACCTCCTCCTACATCACATAAAACAGCCCATGTCAACTTAACCACAAAGGAGCTTGCTTCGTAAACGCAAGAGAGCAGAGTTTAAAGTCGAGCGGAGGTAAGTTCTGAGTGGGGTCGTTTTGTATCGTATAGTGTAGCAAGTGGTAGTGTTTTTTTGCCCTCGTCGACCTGGCGGGCCCGACGGAAGACTGGCCCATTGTATGGTAATACTCGACCGGATTTTGTTCGAGCTCAATTATATTATGAAGCTCAACCACACGACGAAAGTCAAAAGTCACCCGAGTGTCTTTTGTTGCGGCGGAGCGTGCGCGTGCGCCTGCGCGGCTGCCGGCGACGCCCGCGCTCACGGGCCACGCCAAAACCGACCTAAATTCCACTGGATACGAGTCCATGACGTCAGCATTTAATGTACTCATTGCCATGTACAAAAAGCATTTTCACGTGACAACCGTACGCATTGAAATAAATCCGTCACTTAAGACCTGTTACTTTACCAGACCACTATTATTTCAGACGTTCTTGATACCCGAATAACATACATGGTTAGGTTTAGCTTTAGCAATCGAGCAAGCTGCCGGCAGCACGCAGTGCCGCTCCAGGGCTCCAATGGAAGCCGCGGGCCTCAAAGCCGCCGCGGCCGTAACCTACAATATTTATCACCACTCGAGAGCGCCGTAAAAAGGTGCGCGTGTGATTGAAAAACGAAATGTTCCCACACAAAATAAAAATGAAAAAACCGGCCAAGTGCGTGTCGGGCCACGCGCAAATTATAGGGTTCCGAAGTTGAGGATGCCCACAGTACCTTTCTAAGACTTATTAGCATCTAGCTAGCCTGTGGTATGACGTGCCCGCCCGACGCCCCTGCCGCTCGAGAAAAATCATCATTATAAGTTGGTCGACTATTACTCGTAAGTTTGTACAGCCTACTTAGCTCTGATAGTTTTTCTTTCAACTACGTTATATATGCCACAACCGTGATTTTTTTCAGCCATCCAAATACCACCATTTAGCTGGCAGGGGGGGGGGCACGTGACTCTAACAAAAAATAGCACTTTAAAGCTTAATATTTCACAAACGCATCACTTAATCAAAAAATGGTTTTAACAAACCCACAATATTTTTTGAAGACCTATTCAACGATATGCCGCATCATGGGGTACGCAAGAAAAAAAAATTGCATCCCCACTTTACGAGTAGGGGAGGTACCCTATAAAAAAATATATTTCAAAATTTTATTGTACCACTTTGTCAGCGTAACTAATATGCATATTCATGCCAAATTACAGCTCTCTAGACCTAAGCATCTCCGAGCAATAGTGCGGACAGACGGACGGGCGGACGGACGGACGGACGGACGGACGGACGGACGGACATGGCGAAACTATAAGGGTTCCTTGTGGACTTCGGAACCCTAAAAAGGCGCTCCGGAATTATGAACTACTCCGATCAAATCATTGAAAGCCGATTGGACACGGATTACTTCCAGTTTGGCCAGCTACTGTTACTGTTGATTCTAAATTATTGGTCGTAGCTAGCGGTGGTATGGGTAGAACGAATCGCGGGACCATCCGAGTTGTGCTACCAGTATTGAGCAATGCGAAACCAAAGTTTCAAATCGGAGGTCAATTCCAATGTTGAGTTGCGCAACACCTCGAAATTGTCTCGAAATCCTTAACCCCTTGATTAGGCGATCCTTGAAAGTGAAGATGAAATGTCGCCGAACTAGATTCGTAATCAAGAACATACATTTCAAAAATTAGATGTCCAAAAAGCGAATTTGTATACAATTCGAGTGGTCATTTTTACACAATTGGTTCCCTGCACACCATGCGATTTCAAAATGAGGAATCTAAATAACAGATTGATTTCATTCAGCAATACGAATGTTTTATGAGTTTTACAATACCTTTTCTTAGACATTTTACCACATTTTCTTGAGATCTAGCTCGCAAAGCACGAACATCGATATTACTGTACGACCTTTTCATCATCGTCATCAGGTTAGAGGTATCTGGCATATATTTTACAATTGGACTTGCGTGTACAATCTGTAATGTTCCATCACCAATAATAAACTAAGGCACCATCGAAAACAAACAGCTCGTATCGTAATTGCCAAAGCTGTTTCTACGTGCTATCATTTTTCTAGTTAATATAAATGTCCATGGGCAGTCAATAACTCGGGGCCGCGGCCCCACGCTGGGCACAATTTACGGCGCCTCGCCACGCCGAATCAGACTTGCGACAGCGCTGCCCAATCTCAGGTCACTTGTGAAAGAATATCCTATGAACTACATAGACTTAATGGGTAAGACATCTTTGTTCATCTCTTTTTTGAGCATAAAGGTAAGGTATGAAGACGTGAGAAAGGATATCAGCATTTTGTTTGTTTACTTCATCAACATTGGACATGAATGTTAACATACATCTAACAATTTAAACACATAATAAAGTTACTTGTTGAAGTTGATATCAATATCTTCTTAGAAAAAATTACTGTGGTTTTGACGAAGCTTGTTGTAGATTCCGTATTAACGGCTAAGCAATGCTATGAGACAAAGTGACTACGCACAATACTACTACTAAAATTGGATATTTGAGACCATCAAATCACTTTACCTGAATGACGTCAAAGCAAATCAATTTATGACAGTTCGAACGCGACCAGGATGAGTCGCAGCGGAATACAAAGCGCCTCCGTGGGGCCTTCGCCCTGACCTCTGGCCCCCCTTTATTCATCGAACATCGATTACAATTCAAATTAATTCCCTTCACACGGCGACAATGACCACTCGCTCCGATTTGTAGAAACGGCCACTTCACCTTTTATTTATTTACCGTGTTTACCGCGTTACTTTAACATGCCTGCTCATGTCCATAAATTTCACATCGGCGATGCACCGTAATTTGATAGCCCTAGTGAACTGACCGGTGGTCAGAAT
The DNA here is from genome assembly GCA_963971205.1 of Aethes cnicana. Classification (NCBI taxonomy): domain Eukaryota; kingdom Metazoa; phylum Arthropoda; class Insecta; order Lepidoptera; family Tortricidae; genus Aethes; species Aethes cnicana. The sequence goes on along the minus strand of OZ020276.1, from coordinate 16,934 downwards.
TCCACCTGCTCGGTTCTATAAATACAAAGTCTATCGACGATATGGCTGTCCCTTTTCGTCATGCTCGCTGATCCCTCGCGAAACAAGGAAAGGGTGAGTTCCGATGGTGTCGAAGGCAAATTTCCGAAGAGCGGTCAGCGATAGGGTTGTAACTTGATAGTTTTGTGCGAGTTTTATGGCCAGGGCTTGATCGCTCAATTACTTGTGTTTTGTCCGGGTACCGGAAGGTATAAATATCGCGCCGGATCGAATGGCACTGGGAACGTGGCCCTCCTTAGATTTATTATTATGTAGGACATCCTAATAATTTACCAATCGAGTAACGGTTCCTTCATTGGTAGCGAACCCGTTGCGCGGATGGCCTCCGCTCCCGTGTTACGACCGATCATTAAACGCCAAGATAATTTTAGGGAGAACAAAAAACTATAATTATAATATGGTAATAGCAGAAAACTTGATAAGTGAGGTGTGTTGCGCTTATTCGTGTCCGCTACTTTGTAATATGCAAATAGAGGCAGGCGTGTATTGATAATGCATTTTTTGTTTCTAGCTCGTGTAGCATATGATTATGGATAGGCTTGAATGCAAAAATCAGAGACAATAAATAACAACACTAAGTGGTCATTTGCGTACACGCCAGTGGTTGAAACAAGTGGTCTATTTGGACTTTGTAACCAGTAGATTCGTTTGTTACATATTCTAAACAAGCTAGCTTTCGATTCTCACGGGCAGCCTCTGAAATTGTGAGGGGCATGCAACCTACTGTTCCGGGAAGGTGCGCGGGCGCATGTGTCAACAACAGGGTAATTACACATTCTTTGTCTCTTGCGATACCTGTGAACTGTCAACTGATTGCATAGAGTATGAGTTGTGAGCCAGAGATGGTTCCCTGATTTAGTTGCCTCGTTCCATACAGTCATATGTTTCATCCCCAGTGAACACTAGATCTTGGCTCCAAGACGCATTAGGCTTCATAAATATTTCCACACATGTTTTTTTACATTTTATTAGGTTACCATAATTTCGTGTACGTTTCAGTACTCGTATTTATATTTAGGTATGACACAGTGGCATTTTCATACCGTTAAAGATGAACCAAACAGGAAGGACAGCTGGCTGTTTACCACCGCATAATATCTTCTTCGTCTTTGATGATGCTACTGAAAACATTACCAACGCCTTTGCCGTTCCAAGTTCCATAAGAATCGCCGAGGATAAATCTAAACAGGAAGTTCATTTGAGAAGTAATAATACAGAATTTTCCGAGCCTAACCGATCTGCCAGCATATTCTTTGCCCAACGGCAGCCGACAGCAGCGAGCACACGCGAAGCGGCGCGGGCGCAGCCGGTGTTTGCGGCGGCCCTTTGAACACAAACACGCTTGCCGTCATCGCCCGCGCAAACACTGTTACTGATCTATTGTGATCGTCTTCACATTCCAAAGAACACAACCCTTTTGTAAATTAGTTTACTTTGACACGCTGTGGATAAGCTACTTTCAACGCCGCTTAGTATTGTCTATTCGAGTCGGAGACTGAGACCCTTGAGGCCACTTGCACCAATCCGCTAACCTCGGATTAGCTTTCTAATTAAGGTTTAGTTGTATCAACTTAACTCGAGTTAGAGGGTAATGCTAGGTTATTAACGTTGCGGTAGGGCATGAAAAAAGATTGAATGATATTTAACCAAGTTACTTACGATTTAGATATAAGACATTATCGCCGCCAACAATCTTATATGAAGTCTGCTATACGAAGCTCGCAGGTAGGCAAGTACATACCTACCTATATCAGATCAAAACCTTATCTAAATCAAGTCTTTTCAACGGTAGGTCTAGGTCTACAGGCCTAAGAGATGCTCTCGCTGACATGCTGACATCAAGGTCTTTTGTTAAGCTGATGTTCCACTTGAGGTAACTTAACCTTCGTTGCTAAGGAGATATTTCATTTACACGATTAGGACTTTGTCTTAGCACAGTTTTAGTCGACCATGATTCATTAAAGCTCTTTTTTTTTCAAACAAATTTTAGTTCTGGATGCTTGTTAAAGATAGTTCGGTAGGTAGCATAGTTCGCTCCGCGCATCTCAATAGAATATTTCTCGCACGGTATCTAGCTAGTATCAAGGTATCTAGTTTTGTAGCTTAGCTTTAAAGATCTTGTTGAACGTGAACCTAAATCGCGGGCGAAGGAGTAAATAATCAGATGAGCGCGCGTCTTCGATCAAGCCTCCAAGCCGACGTGTCTTGTTAGCTAGGATTAAAATGACATGATGGTACTGAGATTTTAAATGGTGTTTCTAAAACTTTAAAAAGCTTGAAACATTTAGCAGTGCTAGCAAAGGTCGTGTTGAAAGTGTTGTTTGGTTTTACTGCTTGAAGTGAAATTCTAAAGTTAGGTAAAATACTTGTTTAGCAAAATAATTGTACTATCAAAAGTATTTTCAATAAGGAGGGAAGAAAAAAAATAAAAAAGATGAAACAGTCACCACCGATGGTTATAAAGTTTGTTGTAATGTAAGCAGCTGTTTTAAATAATATTATTAATATTTTAAGGCTCACGTTGCAAAACAGAAGCAAAAGGATCTCATGCAGTCCTCACGTCCTGAACGAAATCCGATAAAGGAAATGCGCAGGCGCGATAACGAAATATTTATTAACAGAAACTTGAGTTCTACAGAGACTAATAATGTACCAGGTTATGAAATGGTACTAAGAAAGAAAAAAATGCGATGAAATAGTTTAAACTTTGTAGCATTGGATTGCTAATCTGTAACTACAGATCTAAAGTCAATGTTATCGTCATGTACGCTGAATTCCATCCACTGTTGGTGACCATATTTGTTGATTTTTTTGTGGTTTTGCGACATTTATCGAGTTACACCATTTTATTAGACGTCTACACAGTCGCGGTATTCTGGTATCTGCTCGCACTTGAAGAAACGAAGATGTGAAGGAAGGTACCTTAAATATTACGGAACATTATAACTTCGTTTATTACATGTGTATAGGAAGATTTGGCATTCGCTCCTCCGATAAAGGTTCTGACTGTCAAACGGTATATTCAAGAGGCTGAGGCATGCGCAGCGCAAGCGTAGTCACAGCATATTTAAATACACAGATTATTTATTAATTAAGACTCTCATTTAGGTGGACAAGACAAGGTGGAGATCACATACATCTTTAAGACTTGTATCAGTATAGTTCAGCCGTGGACATAGATGACTTAGTAGTCATCTATGTCCACGGCTGAACATGATGAAGATGATGATATCGCGAATATTAAAAACTGTGCGTAGAGTTGGAAAGGAAATGGAGAACCTTTTCCAGTGCCATAAAAAATCACAGGTGGAGTCTGAAGACATAGGTGGAAGGGTCTGTTTGGCTTGGTTACTCGTAACTGCTGGCCTCAAGAACTGCTACTCAAGATCGTACTTTATAATATAAGTACAGATGTAAGTGGTAGATCTGCAGCAACCGCCGCTGTGGCCGACCTTGGCAGTGCTCTCAGCGCGCGGGCCAATATTTGCGCACGCGCACCGCATCGTTGTGCCGGCTGCCGGCGCGCGCCATTACACTTCTAGCTGAGCAAACAGTCGGAGCAATGACCATCAGTCGTTTACAATTAGATTCTAAATAATTATGTGGCATTCGATGAGCACCAAAGAAGCCTAATTCCTCAGTGAAGACGATGTGTTGAAGTTAGCGGGAATCAGATGGTCAGATAGTTACATAAGGCGTAGGTCCTCTGGGATCGCCAAACAGTTAGGTGATGTGACAGTATAAAATTGGTCTACTCGTAGATGAGAGTATGAAATGTGTGGTCTTTTATATCTACATCAACCTATTTACGTCCCACTGCTGGCCACAGAACTCTTCTCATCACAAGAGTTTTTGATATAAATGGGAAAATGGATAAAATGAGATGGGTCGGGATCAGCAAGGAAGGTTTATGATTTGATGAATCCAAGGGGAAGATAGTGAAACCTAAAACTGCTACTTATTATTATGAAGCCTCCTTTAGTGATGCATTCAAGAGAGTTATAATAGCGGCATTTGGAAATGATTTATAGCATAATTTAATTATTTAAATTATTTCTCAAAACGTTTCCACTAATAGTATTGTTTACACACCAGTTGAAGACATGTTTACAAAATACCACAACTTTTATTAAACCGATAAAAAAAACCCCGAGCAAATATTGGCTATAGCAATAGTCTCAGTGGCTAGATTTAGAAGATCATCATCATATTAAAGATATTTTTTGCCAAATACATAATTCGATAAATTGTGTTCCTTCTAGCTGAAGTTTCGACTTAGCTCTGGCAATGACTGTTCGTTTCTCTTTTTTAATGTTTCCAATAGCGATACAAAGTCGTGTCTACAAGGGACGCGGCGTGGGAGTGACACGCGGACACTTTGTCCCTCTTCCGATACACAACCTTTCGTATCAACTGTTATAAAAACCAAATAAAACCCAGCGGTCTTCATTCAGTGACGTCCAAATTGGTTGTACGAGATGAATTGCTGGTGTTTCCCAGTGTGATACCCAGCTTGTAGCGTTTGAATAACTTTTTAATATCGAAATAAGGAGATGCTGATACAATCAAATAGAATTCAACTCGAAAAACAAATGTCAAATGTAACCATCAAACACCTATTTTATTTCATTCCTATAAAATAGCGATAATGCCCAATTAATTAATATTTATTGTCGTAAGACGGCATAACTTAACTCATTATTACAAAATCCGATGGACCCTGTCCGTGACATGGACACATTAAGTTTTATAGCCGTGCGTTTTATATTTCGCTAAATGTATAAATCCTTGACATTCGACATGGAATATTCAAGCAAGCCACGTGACCAGGAACCGTGTCTAAGTAAATCCTGAGCCGTTATACCTTACTCATACTCAAGTACATTTTAGCAGAAACTAAAAGAAAGTAAACTTAGACTGAATGCGTGGACAAACATCTTAAGCGGACGGCGTATGAAGAGGTTATTTGGATGTTTGTCATGTTGACAGAGGGGGGTTGGGAGGGGGGGTTGCGCACACGCCGGTCCACTTATTCGACATTTGACAGGAGGCTTAAACGAGGACAGTAATCTGTTAACTGGCAGCGCAATAGTGTCCCGATTGGTAGCGGAGCGGCCTCCCTGACGGCTCCGGCTTAAGCATTCTGGTCGGCAATGTTATCATAATACTTGGAAGCATAGTTGACACGTGTAGTACGTGTGTTCGTCGCTCGTTGTTTGACCATGACGCTTTCATTCCCGATCGAATCGTCAGACGCATTGCGCTTACAAATGTGGAGGTGGATGATATAGATAGGAAATATCTTACATATTCTCGGAACACCAAGACTATTACTGTAGACAACTATGAGTAGTTTTATATTAAGAGTAGCCTTAAATTACGAAGATTACGCTAAAACTTTAAAGTAAAAATAACCCGGAAACAATATCATACCATGAATTTTGTCGTAAGCAGAAAAATTCCCCCTTTACAACGAGCTTCTCGTCATGTCGGTCAGAACTTATCTACACAAACTTTCAAATTCAATAATTTAATGGTAACTTTGGGCATATTTTTTACTGCCCATCCACAGACTTCCTCTACCTATATCCAGTGAATTCTAGCGATCTCCACCTAGGGTTACTAGGACCTTGAACCACTTGAAATTTATTTTTGCAAACTTTAATCACTCAGTGTAGACCAACTTATTGAATGACCAGATGATCTCCAGGTGTGTGGTTGAGCAATGTTCTCACGAACTTTTCCCAGCTAATAGAATGAAACGACATCAATAAGTGGAGTCGCGGGCGCAGGTTGCTGCGGCACTCCGATAGCGGACGGAATAGATCGCTCGTGGGCGACGTCTGGCCGGCGCATGCGCTAGGGAGCCATGTTGCTATTTTAATTAAAGAATATTAATTAATTATCATTGTTAAATTTTGATGAGGGTTGAAATGTTAATGAGAATTGATTAGTCATTTTAGTTGCATAGTGCTGAACTAAGATATGCTCTCAATGATAAGAAACTGGGCGGATGGAGTGGAATTGACCAATAAGATTATTAAGCGTCAGTTGAATCAATATATTTTGAATTAGGTACTTAAAAACTTAAAATTTTATTGAATTAAAATTTACTGTAAGTGATTTTTACGCGCCACTAAATTAGCTTTGTTTATGATAAGCGTCGCCGGATTTCTTCTCACGTAATTACATATAATCTTATGAGCTGTGAACATACTTTCACGCTCGTAAATGTTTACAACAGCATTTGCATATAGTTAGCAAGTGTTTTGGCTCATATGACCGTCATTACTCGCGATCAATGTGGATTGACGACTTGGTCTATCATGGGAAACCATATATCCAAGATTACCTAACTGCCTTTTGGTAGAACGATTCCTAAACAGTATCGATAAAATCTTAACCCCATGACAAGTAACCGCAATTTTATGGTAATTTCTGACAGAATTAAATGTCTTATACGCGTATTGTGTACTTGACAATTTAGAAGAATGAAAATGTCAACGCAAGATGTTTGCTTATATTTGCCAGTGGCATCATCCTCAATACTTTCACCAGCGCAATTATCATCATCGGTAGCGCCACCTCGTCATCAATAATTTGATAAAAGACAAAAGCTTATTACTAGCTTTTTGGCACTGTGAGTCAAAGTCGGTCTTGAGCTTTGGAGTTTGAGGGCTAAATTATTTTCATTGATTATTTTTAATTTGTTGAATGGCTGGTTCCTTCTCGCGCGCGGCGGCTGGCCGGTTGTCACCGCGATGTCGAAACGCGCGCTGTCGTGTGTCTGCGTACAGGTTTTTTCTACGACAGTAGATATTTACTCGGACCGACTTGCGTCACCGCTCAAATTAACCGGCCTCGATATCAACCGTGCTACAATTGTTTAAAAAACACAAATGCGCCAAGTATCCATAAGCAGAGTTGTGTTTTTCCTATCCCAGGTTTCCTCGTGTTGTTTATCCGAGATTCCAATACATTTTCGAAAGGAATGCGGTTTGCTTAAGGATAACTGGCATTAAGCGACTTGGTTACGAGAATGATTTAAGACTGCACTGGTTTAGAATGTTATTCTAGAAGAGTTAATGGTCAATCTGAACAAGTTTCAGTACGAGTCGATAGACAAAGTTTATATCACGATCTCTGTATAGACACTCGACTCTAGATTAATAACCTGCTGCGTTTGTTAGCTTCTGTTATCAAAGAACGCCCGTATTTATCTATCGCGGACAGTAACCAACTGTAAATAAGTGCGCCGACTTGCAGTTTTGACAGATGTAAATTAATAACAAACCGCAAAAAGTAGATGCAGATAAGATGTCGACGCACAGACAACTCGCAGTACTGTTCTTGTAATTGATATTATCAGGGATTGCCATCAGTTGGTTTAATAAGTCAATGGGTGGCCAGTCGGCTAGGCGGCGATTGGTATCAGACACTAGGATGCAAGTACTGAAGGCAACTTAATTATTAAGTTGACGCGTCCCGGCGATCCGTATCTTCATCGGTGTTTAAATTAAACCTTCAACATTACGAAAAGCAATAAACAAACAAAATGACAAGCGTCTTTGAACGGATTATTGGCCAGACAGATCTGATAACTCATATGCGTGTGTACGTATGTTCCTAGCCATTGTATTTCATCGTTTTCCATGAAGTTTTTTGCGGTTGTCTGAAGTTCTCACCGAAATCGGACCAACAACTAATGGGTTAAATTTTACTTCAATAACTCCATTAACTTTTGACGTAAATAGTTGAATTGACCAAGCTACAGTCAGGTCATTAATTACATACACCTTTACACTATAATTTGCTCAAAGGTAATGAAATTTTACAGTTAAAAGCATTGACAGATCTGTTCCGGCGAGCGCGCGTCACGCTCCTTGCCCTGCGCCGCTTTTTGCCGCAGTCCCATCATTATAACAAGTAAACGGCTCAAAAAATACAGCAAAGGTGGATTTATAGTAATAGACGCAACCGATCAAGTGAAACAAATAAGTGGTGTTCATTCTGCAGCGCAGTTATGTCGGATTAGATGTAGAAAACACTTGGTTTTTTGGTGGCCAGCTGCAACGTTTCCAAGAATATTTGTGTGACTTTTACTACGAAAGAAAGTTCATGATAGCAAAATCAACTTATGCTTACCAAAGGACATACTTTTTTGAAATCGTTTTTTTTTCGAACTCGTGTTTCGGTTCTTATACCACAATTTGAATCGAACCATAATAACAGTACCTATCCCAAATATCAGTTCAAATATATTTTTTTTATAGTTTCTTGAATGTTTAGTCATGGCGTTTTAAATAAGATGCTTCCGATATTATTTACATCATAAGCCACTTCCAAAAGCATATCAATGTTTTGGAAGAGTCATCTCATTCTGTATGTCCGAGCGAGGGCCGAGGGGTCGGCGTTCGCTTTCGACTCGCTCCCAAACGGCGTCAGATCTAGATAGCGTTAATTACGATTTCGCCTGTCACGGGCACTGGCTCGCTTAATGTCCGGCCTTCTTTATTGTACAAATAAAAAACTATAGCCTCACTTCGAGGCTTTCTTTTAGACTCCATGTTTGTGGAAAGCCACCTGATGCAGAGCGGTCGAGCGTGCAGACAACAAGTCTTTGATTTCACATGACCGTAATCTAGAGGAAAAAAAGAACAGTTAATAAATAAAAAAATAAAAACCGCCTTCAAACTCCGACAGACTGCGATGTCAATGTCAAGTTCACTATATGATTATCATTTCTTTGGGTCGGTTCACTTGACACCGACTTCGCAGTCTGTCGGAGTTCGAAGGCGGTTTTTATTTTTTATTTAAAAAAATTTTTTCGGCTACAGTTTCCAAACATTCCTATAGAAGTACATAAGTAACTCTGAAGTCTTCGAAATTGACACCAAAATCATCTACGTGCTAGCAAATTTCGAGGAGTTCCCTCATTTTCTCATGGATCCCATCATGAGAACTAAACCAAATTAATATGGGACCAACTTGGAAGTACCACCTTTCGAACAAAAAAATAATCATCGTAATCGGTTCACGTTGACTATTTATTTTTGGTGAACATACATAAAAAAAAAACGATTCCGACGAATTGAAAACCTCCTCCTTTTTTTGAAGTCGGTTAAAAATAAAAATAAAAACCGTCTAATAAAAAAATATCTAGAGGAAAAAAAGAACAGTTAAAAATAACTGAAACAGTTAAAGAAGACAGTGTCATAAAAATACAATTTGTACAATAGCTACTAGAAAATTATAAAAAAAACATAACTGCCGAGGTAATTAAAACTTATAAGCCAAGCTCCAACCCTCAGGGCTCGACGCAAAAACTCGGGCAATTTCATTGCGCTTTTAGTACTGTCATTTTTTTAACGTGATAAATGTCCTGTGCACGCTGGCTGGCCACATTAATGGTCCTAATGCGTTTCCAATTTAGGAAACAACCACCCGTGACAATGCTCACACGCACTCTCTTCACATATTTTTTTTACTCCTAAAGGTCTACAAGCCAAACATGCTTATAGCAAAAGAACTTGTTAGTAGTATTAACGGATATAACCTTTGGTGATAGTCATAACATTGGCGTACACTACTACTAAATCCAATTTCTTTTAGCCTGATGAGGGATCAGATTGTATGAGATACTCTATAAAAATCATAGATTTTGAAATTAATATTTTCATTCCGAAGATTTTGAGTTATAACGAATATAAACTGATAATAATCGCCAAGGAGGCTCGAAAGCGTAATGGCAGCCAGAGGCCGTTGCAAATAAAGGTGTCTATTTTCGTATCCATGATATTTCATCGGCGACTATCAGCGACTTAAGCAGCCTCGGGCTAAATTAATTACTGGTATCACGCACGGGAGCAAAACTCATAACATATTTTACCGCGGGACGCGACACCGACTGCTCCGAGGATTGATGGCAATATGCCGGCCGATTTAGAAGCTGGCGCTGGAACTGGTTGCGATAATAATATTGGTACACGCGAATCCTGCTTATTCTGAAAGGCTGCTGAAGTAACTTTCGATGACATGTCATGAGAAACAGATCAGAAGAAGACTTTTCTTAGTCTTATAATTAATCTTTTTCCAGAGTTAAGAGAAGTATTTTAACTTTAAAAACCTAGTTGTAGAGCTGGCGGCCATTCAAATGGATAAAATAATAAACAGATGTTTACAAAACAACGCTAAAAAATATCAAGATGACGTCATAAGAAGGAGAAGGTCATTATTTTTGACTGGTGTTTTCCATAAACTAAGTGTGTTAATTATTTTGTATCCAATGCAAAGCGCAAACTATACATAGATAAAATAAGTTTTCTTCTTTAACGCGTTCAACATTCCTTGCTAGATTTGTAGCATAATTGCGCTAGCTTAAAGACAATTAAGGCAATCCTTCGGGGCTATTGCAAAGTCCTAGCGCGATAAAGTGACGGGCCGCTAATTACTGAGTCCATGAAGCTACACAGCTTTTAGCTGGCCGATGGGATAGTGTCATAACTCAAGGGTTCTACGATGAGGCACTATTTGAGACCTTGGATGGTTAAATATGTCTCCGGACCTCCCGGAACGGGAATGGTATAGGCTAATTCAGGCGGGTGATTCCGTGGCCATTCTGTATGTAGTACTATTAAATATTCTGCGGTATAGGCTTGGCAGAGAGGAGCGGAACACGATTTAGGATTAAACATAATTGTTATCAGTACATTTCAAATGCACTTGAGATATTAATTGCGTTGCTACATAACAGTATTTTAGTGGGTTAATTACTCGTAAACCGAAGTTCGGTGAAACCGCCATACTGCGTTATAAATCTCAGCTAGAGTCGGTCAGAAAGAATTAATTGGCCGTCACTTGGCTGTAAACCCTCACACCGTGTCGCCTCCAAAAGTCTTCCCCGAAAAAGAACCTCACACGCCACGACACAGCAACTATCACAATACCCAGAGCGTCTCACGATAGTTCTTACACAGAGTCGTAGTTGGAAAACATAGGGGCTCTATCGGACTAACTTTTGACTTTGAGAAATTAATTGGCGTGACGGCTATGTTTTTAATTAAGTGCGTTTCAGTTCCGATGGCTTTAGGTTAATCCGAGGTTTTCTTATCACTATGCGGAAAATAACCTCCAGTTTTGCATTTTAATGAGGTTCATAGCTTCCTTTTTCCGAAATTGTTTTTTACTAGAAATGTTAGCCAATTATCCTCATACTCAAAGGTCGGTCACATGTAAGAATATCGTGGTTTCACGTTTAAAAATTTAATTTGGTTTGGTTGACTGGCTTTTGTTTGTTCCTCGTGGTAAAACCATTTTTAACAATGTGATGAAATAGCCTGAAGTGATAGAAGCTCAGAGAAGGGAGAAATATTTTTTTTCTTGCATGTTGAACTATCGGAACCTAAAAGTGGCCAAAAATAAGTCAAATGATTGTCGACGCCCAAAGTCGGTGGCCGCGAGAGGGCGCGTGTGGCCGCTATCGCTCCCATCGGCAGATAATTAATATCGCAGGCATTTAAACGGTTTATGGAAATTTTACAAAATACTTCGCAGCTTCTTTTTGTTCCCGTTATAAAGCAGAAAAATTTGGAAATCAATGCGTTCAAACACTTTTGGTGTTTTTTTAATAAGAAGTTATTTGTAACTTTAACTCTTGCTGAAATTATGGTTGTGAACATTGGTCTGTTAGATACTTTTTCAAGAACTAAGTCTTAAATGAGTTTGATATGCTACCAATAAACGTCCATCACCACATAGTATAAATCAAAGTCGCTTCCTGCTGTTTGTTCCTATGTATGCTTAGATCTTTAAAACTACGCAACGGATTTTGAAGCGGTTTTTTTAAATAGATAAAGTGATTCAAGAGGAAGGTTTTAGTATACAATGTATTATAGTTTAACATTCAATTCCAGCGAAAACGCTATAATCGTATTCCACGCGGACGAAGTCACGGGCAGAAGCTAGTACTTAATATTATTAATGTGAAAGTGTGTTTGTTTGTCCTTCCTTCACGTCGTAAGGAATGGACCGATTTGAATGAAACTTGGTATGGATATAGTTTGAGACCCTGGAAATAACATAGGATACTTTTTATCCCGATATTTCAACGGAAACGGATTTAACCTGTTTTTTCAATACTTCTATAACTACCTACATGTATAGTATCATCCGGGAGACGAGCTGTCGGTAGGCCTCCAACAAGATGGAGCGACGACCTCGTGAAGGTCGCGGGAAACCGGTGGAAGCAAGTAGCACAGGACCGGTCTGACTGGCGAGCCTTGGGGGAGGCCTATGTCCAGCAGTGGACGTCTTTTGGCTGAAATGATGATGATGATGATGATAGTATCATCGGGTACGCAAATTCTAAATCTACGCGGGCTTTGGCTAGTTGATGCATAAGAATAACTCATAGGCCAATTTGTACCATTCACATGAGGTCGGGAATACCGTAATACCACGGTGAATGGTTAATATTATATCATTACTTGTTCATTCCGAACCTGCCAATTAAACAGGCAGCAGTGGTTCTTGAGGCTTAGAAAACGGCCACTTTTTAAGCAAGTACTTTTTTAAGTGATGTTATTTCCAACATATTAAAAGAAGACGTCGGAGCATTTTCCCCGCCCTTTAGGTAAAATTGCGAGTCTTTTTTTCCAGTGCGCAGGCGCATCGCCGGTGGTAATAATTACGGCTGATTGACCGCTACTCAGCCGGTATCACTTCATGACTATAAAATGATAAAATTTATAATAGTAATCATATTATTATGGTATAAAATGGCGTCTTTACGACATGGTTCCTTCAAGCATGAAATACTTTAAAATCTCAATCAATTTAAAAAAAAAACATGGCTCTCGACCTTATTATTAACTAGCTACTGGTCGCGGCTTTGTACAGTTATACTAAATAACGAAACCCTACTACCTACCAATTAAAATTTTTACATCCATCCAAAAAAAAAATTCATACAAATCGTGACCGAAAAAGAAAGATGATAAATAGTTAAATACTCTAGTAAGTGTAGAAGTGAAGTGATGAGAGCAGAAACATCTGAAACATTTGTTATTTTTTTAACAAGTTACCAGCGAGCGAATTTTGCGAGTGGATTTGAACCTTCAAAAGTGCATGAGAGGTGGACAAACCCGTGAAGGTCGCGGGAAACCGGTGGAAGCAAGTAGCACAGGACCGGTCTGAGTGGCGAGCCTTGGGGGAGGCCTATGTCCAGCAGTGGACGTCTTTCGGCTGAAATGATGATGATGAGGTGGACAAACCACTTAAAGCCCATGCCGGGTTAATACCGGTAATATAACCTCAAGTTAGCCTCTAAACTCGAGTTCAGTTGAGACAACTAAACCCAAGTTAGAGGCTAACTAGAGCTTGCAGCTTGCAAGTGGTCTTGCGGCTTAACATGGCGGCCGCGAAGTGTCAAATGGAATTATAATCCGGCCTGGAATGGACAGCAAGTCACTGCAGCAATGTAATCTACTGTAGCAATACCATGAGTTTACAGTGACCGTACTCGCTAGCGACTACGTAAACGATTTGTATGAAAAATAGTACAGCGCCCCTGGCGGTCACTCGTTGAACTACAATTCTTCATACAAATCGTTTACGTAGTCGCTAGCGAGTACGGTCACTGTAAACTCATGGTAGTGCTACTGGAGTGTGTTATCGTTATCGAGACGAAGAGTGCGTGTTTTGCATTGCTACGTGAGTACAGTTTCTCCTCTTTTTTTTTGTTAGTGTGTCCTCTGAACATACTAAGATTTTATGTTTGTAGATATCGAAATGTGTACTAAACTTGAAGGAGTCTCATTACTCACTCAGAAGGCTGATTCATAAAAACCCTTACTTATTTATCGTTTTGTAACGCTGTTTAAGGAACCATAATCAAATGCCAAATTTAATGTTTTTTTTTTACCAAGGGAGACTCTCCATGTTTTTTTTTTCTGGACGCTTAGGGACTAACTACATCTCTAAGATCTTAGATTTAAGTTTAAGTTAGGGACTATACATCCCTTCAATGTAATTTTAGTACGTACCTATATGTATATTTTATACATGTAATGTAAATGTAAACTTTGTAATTATGTGGAAATTTTGTAAAAAGGCCTTCTGCTTGAATTTGTTGCGGGGCTTCTCAAGCAATGGGTCTAGGAAGCGCTAGTAAATTCTTTTTCTGACGTGTAAAAGTGCCCCTATGTGGCCAATTTGCTGAATAAATGATTAGATTTGAATTTGTCAAGCAGTGTTGGCTGTTCGTTGATTCATCATTGGGTCCAGTTCTTTTGTAATTACGTAAATAAATAAAGACCTAGATATATATACGGATAACCTCGAGGTTGTTAGCTGTGTTCTTTCGGTGTGAATATAGCCCATCTTGATTATGTTAAATCAATGTCTAATTATTAGTTTAGTAAAGTAAAGTGAAAAAAAAAACCATTTATTCGGCTAATTAATTCGTAATTAACTATAGTCCCTAAAAGGGTAACTAACATGTAAATATACTTCACAGTATTATATAGGATTCTCGTTATAGTTTACTTTAGCATATTTTTGCAGTTCGCTATTTCAAACCCGGTGATAACTCTAGGCGGTGGAGCGATTGCGGTGCGCGGGCGCCCGGTTTACGGCCGATATAAATAAGATCGCCGGCGGAATTACTGGATCCTGGTCTATTAGGACACGTAACGCAGAAGCTGACATTAGCGGCGCTACTGCGGGCTCTCGACTCGATCAGTGTTAGTCTGTTAGTCGAGTTATGGGAACATGGTAACCCTGTATAATTTTTTTGCAAACCGAGGGTGGCAAACAAGAAACCTGAACTGAAACAAAGAAAGGCCTGACTGATAGTAAATGGTCACTTACCTAAGTATGTTCATTCATCGTTGTTCGTTGTTAAGACATAGTTATAAATCATCACCGTTGTATTATGCTGAGTAGTAGTGTGATCCTTAATTTGAAACTAAATATTTGACACAGCCATCGACACCTAACTAAATACCAAGCCAAAAAGGAGATTAAAAGCAAATCGAAAGATCAATAGCAAATCAAAACGTCACCATTGATATTCAACTTCTCAGAAACCGCGTAAAAGATGAATGGCGAACGGTAAATCATTCATGGCGACACTCGGCAAACAAGACGGGAAACAGTCGCGAAGCAGTAGTGCCAACATCATGATCACAAACGTCAACAAACGCGGCGCGGGCGCAGCCGCTACACAATTTAATTTAAATAAATAAATAAACATGTCATGTAGGTACATTATTTAACTTTTTGGACATAGCGATAATTACAGAATGCGAAAATAATTGTTATCTGATTTTGAAATATATGTACTTTAGTAGCATAATGGGTGCCAAAGCATGGATGTAGTCAAAACCCTACATACATAAAATCACGACTTTTTACCATGCATTGGGGTCTACACCCCAAGAGCCCACATCCTTTAATTTTCTACGGTTCTAACATACCTAAGTCCTTCATTAAATTTCGCATACCTACAGGCTCGTTCGCTTTAGAGTAGCCTTTTTAGGTTAGGTACCCTTATAGTTTCGCCATGTCCGTCCGTCCGTCCGTCCCTCCGTCCGTCTGTCCGCACTATTGCTCGGAGATGTTTAGTTCTAGAAAGCTGTAATTTGGCATGAATATACCTACATATTAGTTACGCTGACAAAGTGGTAGGTACGATAAAATTTTGAAATATATTTTTTTATAGGGTACCTCTCCTACTCGTAGAATGGGGATGTATTTTTTTTTCTTGCGTACCCCATGGTGCCATATCGTTGAATAGGTCTTAAAAAAATATTATGGGTTTGTTAAAACCATTTTTTGATTAAGTTATGCGTTTGTGAAATATTAAGCTTTAAAGTGCTATTTTTTGTTAGAGTCACGTGCCCCCCCCCCACCCCTGCCAGCTAAATGTGGTATTTGGATAGCTGAAAAAAATCACAGTTATGGCATATATAACGTAGTTGAAAGTAAAACTATCACAGCTAAGTAGGCTGTACAAACTTACGAGTCATAGTCGACCAACTTATGAAATGATTAAAAACCGGCCAAGTGCGTGTCGGGCCACGCGCAAAGTATAGGGTTCCGAAGATGAGGATGCCCACAGTACCTTTCTAAGACTTATTAGTATCTAGCTAGCCTGTGGTATGACGTGCCCGCCCGACGCCCCTGCCGCTCGAGAAATATCATTGGTCTTTTAATCATTTCATAAGTTGTTCGACTATGACTCGTAAGTTTGTACAGCCTACTTAGCTGTGATAGTTTTCCTTTCAACTACGTTATATATGCCATAACCGTGATTTTTTTCAGCCATCCAAATACCACCATTTAGCTGGCAGGGGGGGGGGGGGGGGACACGTGACTCTAACAAAAAATAGCACTTTAAAGCTTAATATTTCACAAACGCATCACTTAATCAAAAAATGGTTTTAACAAACCCACAATATTTTTTTAATACCTATTCAACGATATGCCGCACCATGGGGTACGCAGGAAAAAAAAATTACATCCCCACTTTACGAGTAGGGGAGGTACCCTATAAAAAAAAATATTTCAAAATT
The DNA here is from genome assembly GCA_963971205.1 of Aethes cnicana. Lineage (NCBI taxonomy): Eukaryota > Metazoa > Arthropoda > Insecta > Lepidoptera > Tortricidae > Aethes > Aethes cnicana. The sequence continues at coordinate 321 of OZ020276.1, read as the reverse complement.
TTATTGTACCACTTTGTCAGCGTAACTAATATGTATATTCATGCCAAATTACAGCTTTCTAGAACTAAGCATCTCCGAGCAATAGTGCGGACAGACGGACGGACGGACGGACGGACGGACGGACATGGCGAAACTATAAGGGTTCCTTGTGTACTTCGGAACCCTAAAAACCAATGATTTTTCTCGAGCGGCAGGGGCGTCGGGCGGGCACGTCATACCACAGGCTAGCTAGATGCTAATAAGTCTTAGAAAGGTACTGTGGGCATCGTCAACTTCGGAACCCTATACTTTGCGCGTGGCCCGACACGCACTTGGCCACAC